>JACGCM010002456.1:0-412500 GCA_014058105.1 Kingdonia uniflora | reverse complement strand
AATCTTGGAAGGCAACTAATTTCCTTGTTTTTCTGTATTCATTGAATAATCTCAAGTGCCAAACTCGCCAAAGGATGCAAATATAATGAACAGCCCATGGAGACTTGGACTCAAACGTTGGAAATGGTGGATCTTAGTGGCACTCAATATTACTTTTCCTCTTGTTGGCCAAACTTTTGCCACGCTCTTGGGGAGGTTCTATTACGAGAGCAGGGTGGGAATAGTAAATGGATGGAGACACTCATCCAATCTGCAGCTTTCACGGTTCTTTTCATTCTATTGTTAGTCTTTTCCTCCTCGCCCATTCAATCTTCTACTAACATGACCACCATTAACAAGCCTTCTATTGCTAAACTCAGTCTAATCAAGACCGACGTTAGGAGGTCTTTTTTACGTTAGATATGGTGAGCAAAGGGCAATCTGACGTTAGCAGGCGTCAGCATCTGGTGATTGGTCGTGTTCATTGTCAAAAATGCCCCTATAATTTTTAACTTCTGAAACATAGCATACAAGGTTAAAGTTGTAATCTTCCATTCATTTCTCCTGGTCTTCTCTCTAGATATTACTCCTCTCAATTACAAACATGACTTCTTCTGTGATTCTCTCTCTAATGGCGACTTGGAGTGTTTGATTTCGCAAAGCATTTAGGGTTTCAGCCAATCTCGTCTTTGGAAAGCTCTTCTACTCAAATCTCTTATTTTTGATTCATTGCTCTTATCTATGGTTTATCATATTCTTAATTTAGGGTTTTGATTGAAATATTTTTCCTGTACCGGGGTTCTAAAATTGGTCTAAAATAGTTGTTAATTGATGAATCCTGTTAGTACAGTTTGTAAGAATCATGTTATAGTGTCTGCTTGAGAATTGGTAGTTAGAAATGCCCTTCATTGGTACTGTTTCAGAATTGTGTCTCCATATTTTTGATTTAAGTTAAAACAAAATTGGCCTCGATTGCCATTGTTAGACAACTTTGTTTATGCGTTTATATATCAGATTCAGGTCAAAATGAAATGTGGCCAACATTGTAATTGTTAGGGTAGCTTACGGATATCGAAAAATTATCAAAGTAAATGACCTCACAGGTGGCGTCGAAATCTCCTCCTAGCATGTCACTTCTGTTTTTGCAAAAGTTTGAAAAATTAGTGAGTTTCTCCTTCTGTATGATTTTGGAGGATGAAATACTTATAAGATGTTGGAGGAAACCAAATCTAGACGTTATCAGGCCGACATCAAGAGGTCATTCCTAAATTAGTATAAACAGATGCATATCAATGGGCTTTACAATTGAAGACTAAATCCTTTTCTACATTTTGCCTAAACATATGTACCTTCGCAATTGAAAATATTTAGCAAACTTCTTGTGAAATTTTATATTTTCTTTAATCAATATGGCGTCTACCTCTTCACAAAATGATCGCTACTCCATGGAAACAAATGACTCTTAGGATAGAGCATCAACAAACTCATTATTCACAAATGAAGCCCAGTCGGAGCAATAACAAAATCCTGTAAGCCGAATGAGGGCAAGGCCTGAAGAGTCAACAGAAGAACAAGTTGAAAGATTGTCATTTGATAATGCCCGAAGAAGGAGGGCAAGGGCCGAGGAGACAACAAATGAGAAAACTAAAAGATTATCAATTCATAATGCTCGTCAAAGGAGGGCAAGGGCTGAAAAGACACAAGATGAACGAGCTGAAAGATTAGCACTTGTTACTGCCCGAAGAAGGATGGCTTGGGCTGAAGAGACACCAGAGTAGCGAACAAAAAGATTGTCAATTGGTTTTAGAGACACAAAAAGATTGGGTAATGCATCAGGTATGATGTTGGTACACAATGTTGGTACACAAACTGATGATTCTTAGCTGTATAGTCTTTATATTCAGTCTTAATGAGATTTTACCAGAATTATGCAATCTTTCGATGATTTTTTCGAACCTTGTCCCCTTTTCAATGAACTCTACCCCCGTTACTCTCTTCTTTAACTTTTGAATTCCTCTTAGACTAGTTCTCGAAGTTAACACATTTCATCAGTCTTCAGCAGACAAGCAATTCACAATAGGCTTTTTGTTACTGGAAAGTTAGGGGCATTACCAAATAACCTTCATTTTTCGTTAAGGCTAAGTTTAGCCTTGACAATATTTACTAGTGTATCTGGAACATCACATGTGAAAATATAGTAGAAAGTAACTTAGCAAATATATCAGTGTTTAAGTAGTCATTATTTTGACTGACATATGAGTTTCTAATCACTCTTCTATGGTAACAGGGTTGGCTGTTATAACTGTCATGATCGTCACCACCTGCCTGATGTCCCTGGTTATAGTCTTATGCTGGCACAAGAGCATCATCCTAGCTATCTTCTTCCTACTATTTTTTGGATCAATAGAGGCACTTTACTTCTCGGCCTCCCTCATCAAGTTCCTCGAAGGGGCATGGGTGACTACCGTTCTTTCTTTCATATTCATGATTGTTATGTATGTCTGGTACTAGGGCACTCTCAAGAAATATGAATTTGATGTCCAAAACAAAGTCTCCATCAACTGGATTCTTGGCCTCGGCCCCAGCCTTGGTATTGTCCGTGTTCGAGGAATTGGTCTTATACACACGGAACTCGTATCCGGGATCCCTGCAATTTTCTTTCACTTAGTCACCAACCTCCCTGCTTTCCACCAAGTCTTGGTTTTCCACTGCATGAAATCTGTACATGTACCTTATGTTAGACCAGAGGAAAGGTTTCTCGTGGGCGGTATAGGTGCATTGTTCGATATGGGTACCAAGACATTCACAAAGACGATTTGGAATTCGAAAATTATCTTGTTTGCAGTATAGCAAAGTTTATCCGATCAGGAAAAACGGAAGAACCTAATGGAAAACTAGAAGACTCTGAGAAGAATGACGAGAGAATGATAGTTGTGGGAACATTTTCAACAAATACAGAAGGGATCCATATTTGTGAAGATGATGTGGACCCCTTTGAAGTTGCATGTCCATCAGAGCGGAGAGAGATACAAGTTCCACAATTGGGTCCAAGGAAATGAGTGAGGTTTGTTTTGCCAGAGACCCCACAGATAGATGTCTTTGCACAGGAGGAAATGCAGGAATTGATGGAAGCGAGGGTGGCAGGGATGGCATTCATTCTTGGGCACTCATATGTTCGAGTAAAATGCAGATCCAGCTTAATGAAGAAGATTGTGATTGATTTCGGGTATGGTTTTTTAAGGAGGAATTGCAAAGGTCCAATTCATGCAATGAGCATGCTCCATGCGTCTACTCTGGAGGTGGGGATGGTCTACCATGTTTAACATGTGTTCCATAGTACAATGGTGTTATCTTCATGTAATGTCGATGAAGTGAGCTCTAAGCCATACCAGATGGATATCAAAGATTGACCTGATGGAATTAATTAAGGTCATTAAAAATGGGCTTACCCAAAAGGAAACTTCAAAAAAATTGCAATTGCGATTCTCCCGTGATGTTGTGAAACCAAATGTGGAAATGCTTGAATTGAATCTCCATTTGGAGAACAAACTGATATTGCCTCCTACGGAAATTGGAAGAATGACATTCCAAAAGTATCTAATGGAGATAGGGTGGATAGTACAAATTTCACAAGATCGTTCAAGTGCTGAACTCTGATTAGACTTTGTGGAAAATAAGCAGCTATTCATCTCACATGGTATGAGCTCTATGTAGGGTTACTGCTATATTGTAGCTTATAATGGTGGAAATCTCAGTGTGCGCCCCCAGTTTATTCGGGAAAAGTCTACGGGATCATATCAATCTTGTAAGTTGTTACTCTCGATTCATACCATGCAACCTTTAAGTTCCACCGCTCTCAATGTCTAAGAGCATCAGTAATGGTGGCACTTCAAGTTCAAGCTCAAGGCTAAGAACTGAATTGCTTAAGTGCCTTTTTTTAACAGGGTTCAACCCTGTCAGTAAGATTAAACCCAAAGCTTTTTCTGCAAATGATATTTCTCTTCAAGAAGATAACAGATCATTTCATTGAGTATAGGAACATCCCCAACTGGAGATGCTATGGAGGTTATTGGAAGATAAATCAAAGAAGTGTTCGGTGCTTAACTAAGGAAGTGAGACTTACGCCTTTCTCTGAACTTGCATTTCCTAGTTTTCATGTAAAACTGAACAATATAAATACGTTACTGTTAGGAGTTGGGTCCAAGCCCAAGCTAGGAACCCAACAGGGTTGGGGTGTTCTATACAGACTCTAGCAAACCCATAGGCCCGGAAGAGTTAGAGTAGAATATGGAATCCTTCTGGGTTACCTATATATATCACTGTACTATGTACAGAGAACACGGTTATGATAATCAATAAATCTCTTTATCTATTTCTCTCTTGTTCATGCTTTACTATTATTCTGTTCTAAATTGATCATATCCCAATAGTTACTAATGTAATTGCCAATCCGTTTATTTTCTTAAAGACTGACAATTAATTAACTCAATTAATTTTGTGTTTCTTATTACGAAAAATTGTACGTCAAGGAGTTATTTGATATTATGAAAAACTTAAGACATGGCATAAAAATGTTTTTGTGCATGTTGTATGGTGTAGTTGTGTTGAATGATTGTTATAAGGTTTATGAATGATTTGTATGCTGTTTATAGTTTATGAAACTGGGGAAGTGCTGCCCAATTTTCTGTGATTGTTATGCAAGTTTATGAAATGATAGTCTATAAAACAGGAAAAATGTTGCCCAATTTTCTTTGATTGATATACAGGTATATGAAATGGTTTGCGGGTGGTTTTATAGTCTTATAAAACTGGGCAAGTGTTGCCAATTTTTTATAAAATCTACCAATTGTAAATTTTCTTGTGAAATTAAATGAGTTTCGAAGCTAAAGAGGAGTAGTGCCAAAGGCACGCCTTTTTAGCTTTTAAAAAAACATCATGTCGGTCTCCCTACCGTTTAGCGGTAATACTAGTATATATTTTCCTTGGCTTAGTCATCACTGGCGATAACATGATGTACTCAGTTGGGCTCTTGTATCTTCCTGTATCCACTTATTCTCTCCTTCGTGGAACCCAATTAGCTTTTAATGCAGTATTCTCCTTTTTCGTCAATTCTCAAAAATTTACAGCTTTAATATTTAATTATGTAGTTATCCTCACCTTATCTGCCTCCCTCTTAGCGTTTATGCCAACTTTTCAGAGCAAAGTGGAGTTTCTAATCGAAAGTACGTGATTGGGTTTATATGCACGGTTGGAGCATCTGCCACTTGTTCCCTAATTCTTTCCCTTATGCAGTTTTCCTTTGAAAGGGTGCTAAAGAGGGATACATTTTCTGTTGTCTTAGATATGCAAATCTATATGTCGCTGGTTGCAGCTTGTGCTTCTACTGTTGGTCTTTTTGCAAGTGGGGAATGGAGTACTTTGAAAGGAGAGATGGATCATGGATGGGTTTAAGAATGGAAGAGTTCTTATGTGATGACTTTGGTTCGGACTGTTGTTGTTTGGCAGATTTGCTCTGTTGGTGTTGTGGGTTTGATATTTGTGGTGTCTTCTCTCTTCTCCAATGTTATTAGTACCATGTCTTTGCCCCTTGTTCCTATTGCTGCTGTGATAGTTTTCCATGAAAAGATGAATGGGGTGATGGTTGTGGCTATATTAATGGCTCTGTGGGGATTCTCTTCTTATCTATATTAGCATTATCTTGATGATCTTAAACAAAAAGAAACAGCCACTACCGAATTTGGGGTCCCTGTCTCTTCAACATCTTGTGAGATATTGGTTTCTTAGTTCTAAATCGGCCTGAATTACGGACTTGCTACTCATTGTTAAAATTAATCATCACACGTCAGTTGGTTGTGTGGAACTAGTCTTTAGGAGAATAAGTTAGTTGCTTAGGTCATGGTTTAATGGCAGTTGTGTGCCTCAGTTGTAGGGTTTAGTGCCTCCTCTTTAGGAGCTTAGTGCCTCCTCTTTAGGAGCTTAATTTTTTCTTTATATGCCTATATAATGGCTTAGTTCTTTCATTGTAATAGCATTAGTTGAGTAATCCATTTGTCTTTCTTTCTTAAGTGTTTTCTACATTTGGTACCAGAGCCATTCATTCTTGATCTAGAGCCAGACCTCCACTTAAGTTAAAACTTGTAAGAACTCACTGAGGTTATTTTTTATCCATTGCTCTTTACTAATGTCTTTTGAAATGGCATTGGAAAACGAGAATTACGTGCAAGCTTCGATCCCTCGTTTTGATGGTCATTATGATCATTGGAGCATGTTGATGGAAAATTTTCTGAGATCCAAGGAGTTTTGGATTCTCATTGAAACTGGAATTGCATGACCAATAGATGCAGCAGCATTGGCAACCTTGTCAGAAGCCGATAAAGCAAAGGTGGAGGAACGGAGATTGAAGGACCTGAAAGTGAAGAACTATCTCTTCCAAGCTATTGATCGCTCGATATTGGAAACAATTCTTACGAAGGACACTTCCAAGCAAATCTGGGATTCTATGAAAAAAAAAGTATCAAGGAACTGCGAGAGTCAAGTGCGCACATCTTCAAGCGCTTCGAGCATATTTTGAGACTCTTCGCATGCAAGCGACTAAGACGGTTTCAGATTACTTCTCTAGAATAATGTCAATAGCCAACAAGATGCGGATTATGGGCGACAAGATGGAAGACATCACGATAATCGAAAAAATTCTTCGATCGATGTCTACAAAATTTGATTACGTAGTTTGTTCGATTGAGGAGTCAAAGGACCTTGACGAACTTTCCATTGATGAATTGCTGAGCTCTATTATGGTTCACGAGCAACGTATGAATCAGCATGTGACGGCGAAGCAAGCATTACAAATCTCAGCCACCAGTGCATTCCACAAATCACGAGAAGCGGGCAAAGGACAGGGCAGAGGTTCTCATGATGATCATAGTATTGATTAGCAAGGAGGAGGTAGTGGACATGATGCTCAGCACCACGGCTACACCGAGTCAAAGATATATGATAAGTCTGGCATCAAGTGCTTCTGATGTAATAGGTACGACCATTTTCGTTCAGAGTGCCAATCAAAATTTTCTAAAGAACGCGGAGACAGAGAAAATTTTGTTAAAAATGAGGATGATGTTTCTCTTCTCTTGGTCTGTAACACCAAAGAAGAAGCTCACAAGAACATGTGGTACTTGGATATGGGTGCAAGTAACCACATGTGTGGTGACGAGTCCGTATTTTCTGATATGGACGACTCATTCCGTACCACGGTTAACTTTGGAGATAGTTCCACAATTGAAGTTATGGGAAAAGGCAATGTTAAAATCTCGACATCTCAAAACACACCACAATCAATTTCAAAGAGTCCGTATTTTCTGATATGGACGACTCATTCCGTACCACGGTTAACTTTGGAGATAGTTCCACAATTGAAGTTATGGGAAAAGGCAATGTTAAAATCTCGACATCTCAAAACACACCACAATCAATTTCAAATGTGTTTTATGTTCCTGGTTTGAAAACCAATTTGCTTAGTGTGGGTCAATTGCAAGATAAAGGTTACTCGATCTTGATTAGGAATGGGGTTTGTCGAATTGAAGATCGAAACAAAGGTCTAATCGCTCAAGTTAGTATGACGGCGAATCGAATGTTCCCTTTGTACATCGATAATGACGTTCTTCCGTGTTTCTCCGCTGTGGCAAGTGATCCAACATGGTTGTCGCATTTTCGCTATGGCCACCTAAATTTCAACGGGTTGCCACTCTCCACCAAAAGAATATGGTAACTGGCCTTCCATTACTTAATCGGCAACCCGAAGTTTGCGATGGGTGTTTTGTTGGAAAATAACATCGTAATACATTCCCAAAAGGGAAAGCCTGGAGAGCAAAAAGAGTACTTGAGATGGTTCATTCTGACATTTGCGGGCCGATTGATCCGCATTCTCTCGGAAATCACAGGTACTTTATCACCTTTATTGACGACTTTAGTCGAAAAACTTAGGTTTATATCTTGAAAGAAAAATCTGAAGCTTTCTCTGTATTTCAAAGCTTCAAAGCTCTTCTGGAGAAGGAAGTTGGGAAAGACATTTGTATTCTTCGTTCAGATCGGGGTGGGGAGTATAACTCACGGGAGTTTGAAAGTTGTTGTGAAAGACATGGCATTCAAAGAAAACTCACAGCTTCATATACGCCGCAACAAAATGGTATTGCGGAGCGAAATAATCGTATTATCTAAAACATGGTGAGGACTATGTTGCGAGTTAAAAGTCTTCCAAAGGAGTTTTGGCCCGAGACAGTATTATGGAGTATTCACATCTTAAACCAGAGTCCTACCATTACCGTCCGCGATATGACACCCGAGGAAGCATGGAGCGGAAGGAAACCTAGTGTTGACCACTTGCGGATTTTCGGGTGTATTGCCTATGCACACGTTCCAGATGAAAAACGGAAAAAACTTGACGACAAGGGAATTAAATGTATTTTTCTTGGTGTTAGTCAGAGCTCGAAAGCGTACAAGTTATATAACCCGGTCACGGAGAAAATCGTGATTAGTTGAGATGTTGTTTTCGATGAATTAAATGCTTGGCGATGGACGATCAATGATACAGGGAATGCTATTCCAATAGTTCTTGATAGTACTGATTCAGCGAGCATGCTTTCCCCAGGAGCATCTATTCCTCCCTTAAGCCCTCAAAATAGCCTGCAAAACAACTCACAGATCAGCCCTCAAATCAGCCACAAACCAATTCTTCCTCAAACATACCCTCAAAACAACTCCTCTGAGAGCATGTTCAGTTCGCAAATCATGTCCTCAAACAACCCTCCCGTGTTGGCACAATCGCGATCAGAACCAAACATTGAAATACCTCATAGAACCATAAGGAGGCCGACGTATTTGGAGGACTACGAGTTGAGCGTGGAGGAAACTAATTAGCCATTTATATGCTTTGCCTTATTTGCAGGTGCTGATCCAATCAATTTTAAAGATGCAGTGCATGAACCTAAATGGCAGGAAGCCATGACAGAGGAGTTGAAGGCTATTGAGAAGAATAATACATGGGTATTAACTGACATACCGGAGGGTACTAAATCGATCGGAGTTAAGTGGGTATTCAAAACAAAGCTGAATGCAAATGGTGAAGTCGATAAATATAAAGCGCGGTTTGTGGCGAAAGGTTATAAACAACAACATGGCGTCGTCTACGAGGAAGTTTTTGCTCCAGTTGCCCGGCACGACACAATAAGGATGATTCTCGCCTTATCTACACAAAACTCATGGCCCATTTTTTAGTTAGATGTAAAATCAGCATTCATACACGGGGATCTGTAAGAAACCGTATATGTTGAACAACCTCTTGGATATGAGAAGAAGGGGGAAGAACATAAGGTATACCGGTTGCAAAAGGCGTTATACGGGCTAAAACAAGCTACACGAGCATGGTACAGTCGCATTTAAGCGTATTTCTTAAAGGAAGATTTTCAAAAGTGCCCGTATGAGTCGACATTGTTCATCAAGAATAGGTCTGATGGTAAGATTCTTATGGTGTGCTTATATGTAGATGATTTAATCTACACAAGAAATGATTTGGCGATGTTTGAAGCATTTAAGCGGTCGATGATGTCAGAGTTTAAAATGTCCGATCTTGGGAAGATGCACTATTTCCTCGGTATTGAAGTACACCAATCCGAAGCTAGGATTTTCATCTCACAAAAAATATATGTCAAGGAGATCTTGGAGAGGTACAAAATGAAGGATTGTAATTCAGTTCGCACGTCAGTTGAAGTCGGCTTAAACCTCGTTAAAGATTCAGAAGGAGAAAATGTAGACAATACTATGTACAGGCAAATCGTTGGAAGCTTGATGTATTTAACTGCAACAAGGCCTGACATCATGCACGGGGTCAGCCTTATTAGTCGGTATATGGAAATCCCTAGGGACATGCATCTAAATGCCGCAAAACGGATACTTCGTTACTTAAAAGGTACACTTGATCTTGGGGTTTTCTACAGGAAGGGAGAACACACAGATTTAATCGGGTTTACCGACAGTGACTATGCATGAGATGCCGACGATAGAAAAAGTACTTCGGGTTACGCATTTATGTTGGGATCAAGTGCGATCTCATGGTCGTCGAAGAAGCAACCAATTGTCACATTGTCAACCACGGAAGCCGAATACATTGCTGTTGCATCTTGCGCTTGTCAAGCGATATGGCTAAGGCGATTGCTTGGTGAAGTGCAATTTCACCAAGATGGTGGCACTCGCATATACTGTGACAATAGCTCAACGATCAAGCTTTCAAAAAATCCGGCTTATCATGGGCGAAGCAAGCACATAGATGTGTGATATCACTTCTTACGTGACCTTGTTAAGGATAACATAATTCATCTTCTACATTGCAAGAGTGAAGACCAGGTGGCTGATATTTTCACAAAGCCCCTCAAGATTGAAGCTTTTGAGAAGCTTCGTGCACTACTCAGTATTTGTTCGTTTGAGGGAGTGTGTCCCAGTGTTGGTTAGGGGAGGCTGTTAAAATTAATCATCACACATCAGTTGGTTGTGTGGAACTAGTCTTTAGGAGAATAAGTTAGTTGCTTAGGTCATGGTTTAATGACAGTTGTGTGCCCCAGTTGTAGGGTTTAGTGCCTCCTCTTTAGGAGCTTAATTTCTTTTTTGTATGCCTATATAATGGCTTAGTTCTTTCATTGTAATAGCATCAGTTGAGTAATCCATTTGTCTTTCTTTCTTAAGTGTTTTCTACACTCATTTATAATGGATACTTATATCTTACCCTTCTCTATTGTACCTTACACTTGTTTACATTAAAAGTTGTGATCTGTAAATGTACATATTTTCTTATTCAATTAAACTTTGTTGAATTATTTGTACCGCAGGGCTTAAAATTAGATATGATTATTATGGGATACTCAGGATCCTATATTTATAATTTGCGAATGTGGATTCCTCTATTTCCTTGTATTAATACTAGTAACATGAAACTTGATAATAAAACACACTTCAGTGAATTTACATACCTAACCATATAGTTCTCTTTGTACCTTCTCTTACTTTTTTTTATTTTCCCTTTTTTTATCTTTTGTTTTTCTTTGAAATTTACTTTGGTTTACCTTAAGTTTCTTGTAAACTTAGAAGAACTACTTATTTCCGTAAAATAAGTTCAAAAGATTCATAACAGACATCTGGTTAATCACATACCAAGATTCTCCAAATGCTTGAACAATAAATCGTTTTAAGATAATAAATAAATAATATGTTGGTGACCTGGTTTTGATTAAATATGTCGTAATACCCTGTTTAGAAAATTAGAATACATATACTGTTATCCATATCACTTATTCAGTGAATAGTCTTATCTATCTATAATAATAATAAAACAGCCCAACCTTTTGCTTTGGTCTCGGACGTCCATTCTACCACCGACGCGTATGGCGAGGCGCGCTTTCCATGGCCTTGATCCTTTCCATGGTAAGCAAGGAAGAATTGATCTGGGCCGTCCACCCTAAGTTGCCGAATTGAATGGCAAATTTGAGTTTCTCATATCCTTTTCTTCCTCTCTATCTTCACAAACCCTAATCACAACAACAACAACAACAACAAGTAAAACCCCCAAATTCACATGCTCAATCTCAGCAACAACATCATCACCATCACCAGCAACCGAATTCAACATCTCCTTCGTTCCTCTAAGCCCAAGCCCAAACCCCCAAAACCATCTTCCTCCTCAGACTCGCCCTCTAAACCCCACGAGGTACCTTGAATACCCTATAACTTTATCTAAATCGCACAACTATCTTCTCTCCTCTTCTCCTAAAAATTCCTCAAATTGAAATCACCCAAAACCCTAGAAATCCAAAATCCCCAATTACAAAGTACCAAATTTCACTTCAATTCTCCTTCAATTCTGAAATTTAATCTTGACAACACAACGGAAGAAAGCAAAGTTAAGAGCTTGAGCGAGGGTTGACCTCCAAACCTCTTTGCAGTATCGTATAAGCAGAGTTTCAGTACTTCTTGTGTTGCTACAGGTTCGTCGATGAAGACCACACTTGTTCGTCACTCATCCCTCGTAAGTCTATTTGTGTATGCTATCTTTGGTTTGCTCCCCCATTAAGAAAGAAGACACCATGTTCAACCATAGCCTGGAAAATATAAATGAGTATTATGGGCTTGTTTTAGTATTTTAACTGTTTAGTCTCAAAATACCATTTCTCATTATATTTTTCATAAGCTTCTTTGAATTTTGAGCTGGCGAAGGACGACGCATCTAATGGTATTCATGGAAGTATGTCGTGTGGATGACAGAACTAACTATTGTCTTTGTCGCTGACCCTACCTTTGGTAAAGTGTTCAAAACGCTTTTTTCCTCTACAAAACCTGACCTTATCTCATATATCTCATATACTAGCCTGTCCCCTTGGTCAGGCAATATCTTCAACTTCAACGTAGGAGCTATAGTCGACTTAGACATACCTCGTAGCTTTTGGAATCGCTTGGCAGAGAAGTACGGAAACATGTTCTATTGGAAAGAAAAGGTGAACTCCTTAGAGTATCTTTACTGATGCTTTATACTTGCAAACATAGAAAACACATCCCAGCTGGTGCTCTTTATTTTTAAATATGATCTCAAATGTAAAAAAAATGAGTTTTTTTTTCTCTATCGAGACAGGAGTGTTATGTTAAGTTGGATAAATTGACAGAAAAGAAAGAAAATTAATGACATTTTAATGTTCAGATTGTTGCTTGCATATTTTTCTTCTTCTAAAAATTAATGACATCTTAATGTTTAGATTGCTGTTCCAGCAGCGTCATCTGATATTTGAACTCTCAACTAATAGATTTCTCTCCTAAAGGATCTCACAATTAGATTACCATAAACATCCACATATTAGAAATGTTTTCTTCATGCAATTTGATAAAAGTTCTTGATGTAGTACAGAGACTTGATTGTATTGGGTTAGTAAACAATATTGATTTCAAATGGAGGATCCTAGCTACTTCAAATTTTATAACAAATTCTTGCAGATTTCACCTATATCACTGATGTTTTGTTTCTGTAGTCTGTCCAGCAACGCAGCCTACATGATGAGGTTGCTCAATGTGAGAAAACACTGCAAACTCTATTAAACGGTACATTATGCTTCTATGTTATATCTTAATTTTCTGTTATTGTCATGGTGTACGCACTTAAAATGCAATAATTTAACCATATATAATTGTATTACTCATTTTTAAGGTATTAATTTAATTTTATTTTTTGGAAGGTAAGCTAGTTTTGGAGATCGCTAACTATTGTAACAAATTCCCAAGGGTGTAAGGCTAGAAGGCAGCCACAATCCCCTAAGGGGATATAAAGCCCGAAGGCACTTCACAAGCCACGAAGCGTGCAACACCCGAAGGCCCACAAGACCGCCGGAGGGCTATCCCCATAATTCTCACCCTGTGGGGTTCGGGCTCACTACTTCTCCCTTGGTGGAGGCTCAAACCACCACGAAGCTCATTGGCTTAGAGCTCACTAGTTTGACCACTAAATTTCACCACATTTGTTATAGGTAAATCTATAGGGAAAGAAGAAAGTAGAATGTTCCATTGATTAATTATAATTAGCTTTGTATAAGAGGTCAACCTATATGCTCGAGTTCAATGCCTAGAAAACCTAGACGTTTCTTGCAAGACAAGTAGCTCAGACTTTATAGGCGTGAATTGCTGCAATTCACCTAGACGACGTTTGACGTATCGGGATACACCTACATACTCTAACACTCCCCCTCAAGTTGGTACATAACAGACTATGTACTTGTTAAAATGGATTACAATGAAAAACAAGGAAACTAAAATAAATCAACTACTCACTGATGAATACAGCTCTCTCACTAATGAAATCCCAAACTCTTCCTCGGATGATAATAATCTTGATCCACACTCGTTTGCAACTGAAATTTTTAACGCGTTGCTTGTCCCTTGTGATATTAGCGACATGTGAGATCAGTGACAATAATTTTAGTCTTCCCTTTCTTCTCGCAGTAGATAGAATTACATTTAAACCTTTCTTAAGCCTTAACAAACAAGTACTTACACCTCATGGTAACATCTGATGACAAAAGGTTTGATGTTGTTCATAGCACATATATAGTGCTTGATGTCAGTTAGGACATTGTACGACATGTATGTTAATGATTATCATGCCACAAGTAATTAACAGTAGTTTGTTAGAATTTTTATTTTGAACTTGATTTCCTTAACTTTGTAGTTGTACTCTATTTAATCCTACGTGTCTGTTAATGACTAAATGCAACATCTGCCTCAGATCTTATGACTTTCAGTTTCATTTCCTCTAATTGTGTATAGGAGGTCAAGAAGATTTGATGTCAAAAGTGGATTCAACAGTAGAGGCTTGCGATGATACACTATCTTTAGGTGTTACCCAAACTAGCACAGAGCAATGTCAAAATCATGTAGAAGAGTGCTCTCTCGAATCTTTCAAGAGGAGGAAATTATCAGAGTCCACTCTCAATTTGGATAACCTTTGTCAGGTACATTTGAGAATACTTTCCTGCACTAGATGTTACTCTTCTTATTATTATCTTTCTGTTACCCTTTTGTAATCTGGAAGTGGTTGGTTGGTTAATAATAAATCAACCCCATAAACTCAAGAAAAAACTGACCACACTGAATGAGCTAAAGAACTATAAAATTTTAAATGCTCAAACGTTTCTTTTTGAAGGTTTTCACAACGGATAAGACGAGACTAACTAAATTTTGCATTTCTTGAGTACTGAGTCTACTACTACTCCTGTACACTGAAATTACTGCGGAACATTTGTATTTTAGTTGATAAAGTCGTCCATCATATCCACTTTAAACGACGAGGGGGCACACCCCTATGCCTTATTAACCCTTGTGAACATTTTTTTTTATCTTTGGTGCCCACACTGCTCGATCCTCTTCCCTAATGAATATGAATCTCCTGTTAAGATCTCTCTCCATTCTACACGTGCAACCAATCTCTCCCCATGCGACACGTTATTGCTTCCAATGACTCAAACCTCTTCCACTTGAATTTGCTAAGTGGGCAACCTTTAAATAAAATTCTTAGTTCCAAAATTAGTCCAGTATAGGATTTGCACCATGTATACTCATTCTTTCTCTCTTGTACACTTTTCTTGGTTGCTGTTCTACAGGAACTGGATAACATATGGTGTGAGAATAATTGGATATTACCAATGTATACGGTATTGCCAGCTTAAGGTAAGCTTCTTGGACTCTAGTTTTAGATAAAGGAAACTTCAAGTACCCTGTTAAATGAGTTGTGTCCACAAACAAAATAATACACAAACGATTTGCCTTAATGAACTGCTTCTTTTCCTTCTTTCCGTTTCTGCGGTTTATTTTTTCATAGCCTAGGTTAAGATCTTTGTTTTATGATTTTGGCTGTTTTATGTTTTATGTTTTATGTAATTCTTCAGGAGTTTAACCTTAGAGTTCCTTTGTAGACTAATATTAGTTTGTGAGACATATTCTTTCAGGTTTTTTAGCTGCCTAGGATTGTTCTCCGATGAGAAGAATTTGATTGAAGATATCTCATGTCAAATATCAACCGAAAATAAATAGGGTCATACACGACTGACACTTGCACACGGTCCTTATAAGTATGACGTGACTATCGTCATAAATACATGGATCCATTAATTATGTGTACCATATCAACTTGGTTAGGGATGCGCAGTCAATAACATTTACCTTTTTAGGTTTATTTTCCTTGAAAAACGTAACAAATGCATCCATTAAATTGGTTGAAATATCTATTTTTGTGCATAGTGATAAGTCATCTCTCTCTCTCAACATAATCCATTTTGTAAAGCCTTATGCAGATCAATTCCACGCCAAAGTAATGGTGCGTGGGAAAGACTTTGTGCATTCCGTTGATTGGGAGCAAGGGTCTAATCCCTTGGAAGCAAGGGTGTCTACTGCGAGGCAAATGTTGATCAAGTTACGCAGTATTGAGAGCCAAGCTTCAAAGTTCCCCCTTCTGACCTCCTGTACTTATAAAGGTTTTGAGTGAATGACTTAGAAATGTTTCGAAACTGGGATCTCTTCTAGATTACTTATCTTGGTATATTAACAACAGTACTGAGTTTGTAACTGAGTTAACGACAGCGGAAGATCTTTAATAATGATACATTCCCTCCCTTGTTCGCTCCTGCTCTGTATTCAATTTAGGTTTCTTCTAAGGCAAGGTTTCTATAACCTTAGTCAATGGGTGTCATCATATACATAAAAGTCGAGTTTACAACATTTCTAGAATGCTAAGATTTCTCTAAATTCACCAAATCTTATTGAATTATGCTAAAAAAAACTACATTCTTGGAAGATAATCAAAGAAAGTTACTCGATAACTCAAGTTATAGAGGATAGCCCGTTAAAATCACTAGGATAGCTTGTTAAAATCATCAAGCAAAACATTATCTATAACAATAATAAAACAACTCATCTTTTTCTTGGGTTTCAGCCGTTACTGACGCGTATAATAATGTGTACTTTGGAAGGCCTCGATTATTTGATTTGAGCCATCCAACCCTAAATTGCCCAATTGAATGACATTTTTGGGTTTCTATCTCCTCTCTTAATATTATAGATGTACTCAAGTTGAGGGTTTAAGGTATAGGTTTCATCTCCTCTCTCTAAAAATCAAGCTTCTTTCCTCATCTACTTCTACAAATCAAACTTCGAGACAAGCTTCAAGTGGTCGTGATCATTGATTATACGTGTCCTTGTAATTAATGTGGTCGTGAGTGAGTTTGTTCAGGTTATAAGGTTTAATCGATGAATAAGGGGAAAAGGTGTAACTTCTTTTGGTTGAACTCTCATTCTCAAAAACTCAATCTTCAACAATGAATCATCTCCAATCTCGATTTCTCACAACCCTAATGATTCTTCTATCAATTGGGTCCTCCAACGCTCTGATTTCAATACCCCCAAAGCAATCTTAATTTTTTTGAATTTTTTTTAAATTTTTTATTCTTCTCAATTTCCCCCAATTCGATCTAATTAGGGTTTCGGGTGCTTTTTTCAGAATTTGAAAGAGTTGATTGTAAAGGGATTAGGGATCAAGCGGATGATTTTAAGATATCTAGGTTTGATTTGAGGGATGCTTTAGTTGGGCAAATTGTAGCTTATGAGTTGCAGAAGTTGTATAGAGATATGGAGTTTGATAAGATTTATCATGATGGGCAATTGTTCAATGACTTGATTGTGGCATTTGCAAAAGTGAGGGATCCTGATAGGGTGATGTTTTTCTTAGCGATGGTTCAGGGGCAAGGATTGAGTGTGAAGACAGGGACACTGGTGACGGTAGTATCTGCGTTGGGGAATGTGGGGAGGACTGTTGAGGCCGAGGCAATTTTTGAGGAGATGAAGGAAGGTGGGTTGAAGCCTAGGACAAGGGCTTATAATGCTCTTTTGAAGAGTTATGTAAATATGGGGTCTTGAAGGGATGCGGAGTCGATTGTTACGGAGATGGAGAGTGGCGAGGTTTTTCAAGGTGAACAGAGTTATAATCTTCTTATTGATTCAGTGTATATGAATGCGGGGAGGTAGGTGAGTGCCAGGATTGTGTTGGAAGAAATGGAGGCGTGTAATGTTCAGCCGAATTATTATGTGTTTAGTAGGATATTAGCGAATTGTAGGGATAAAGGGGATTGGCAGAAATCTTTTTCAGTTTTGAAGGAGATGCGTAATAGTGTGGTTACCCTGGATCGGCATTTCTTCAATGTGATGATTAATACATTTGGGAAGTATAATTGTCTTTAACATGCGATGGCTACGTTTGAGAGGATGATGTCCGAAGTGATTCAGCCTGATAATGTTACGTGGAATACGCTTATAGATTGTCATTGTAAATCAAGGCGACATGATAGGGCCGATGAGCTTTTGCAAGAGATGAATGATAGTAGGTGTTCCCCATGTAGTACGACATACAATATCATGATTAATTCACTGGGGCAGCAGGAGAAATGGGACGAGTTGAAGGGCTTGATGGAAAAGATGCGGAACCAAGGGGTGATACCGAATGTTATCATGTATATTACACTCATTTACGTCTATGGGCCATCGGGAAGGTTTAAAGATGCATTTGAGTGCATGGAGATTATGAAATCCACTGGGTTTAATGCCGTCTCCTACAGTGTATCACGTCTTGGTCAATGCATATGCACAAAGAGTATGTTTTTTATATATCTTTCTCTTAGCATTGTCATCATAATTTGAGTTTTCTGTTTAATAGCTTCTTACATAGTATCCATCTCGTAAACGCGTTGAGGAACTATGTAGTCTTTTCCTCATGCTTAAAGTACATTTAGTTTATGAAAGTTATAAGGTCTCAACTAGTTCAGGTTTAAACTTATTAAGTTTAGATTGCATCGGCGCATACATATTCCCTATTTACTTTATATGCAAATAAAGATCTATAAGAAAGAATCCAAAATGCATACCATTTTATCAGTTGAGTTTTATTGGCATTTTTTGCAATGATTACAGTCCCTTTATTCTTCAAAGTTCCAAGAAATCGTAACCGGTTGATTGTTGGAACCATACCAAAGAGCTGCAGTGCCTTAATCTTATAATAGTCCCAGTATAACTTCACAAAGATATCAGCAAGGTCTGATTTCTTTCAACAACTTAGTTGTGAAAGAGTCATGGCAATACTATAATCCTAATATTGATTGGGCTTGTATGAGTTGAGGAATCACAATTCACTGATAACTTAATCTTCAAGATTGCATTGACATTGAGGTTTTGTAATGATAAGATAGTCATTTAAGAGTGATGGGCCCGTAAATGGGTTTTGGCTCCAAAAGGTAGTCGGAGCAATTCCATGGAGGTTTGGCTCCGACCAGTGATCTTCTTTATGTTTCTTGGCATTCATAGGATCCTTGGTTTTCGTTCCTTTTTGCAGGGTATCGAACGTTTATTGGTTTTATTTGGTTTAGTGGAATTGGCTTGATTTGTTAGTTTTTTTTATAACTGTTCTTAACTGGCTTAATTTGTTTGATTTTTTAAACCATATGAGTTGGCATTTAGATTAGTCGTAAAAAATTTATTGAGAGGGAAAACGAGGTTTGCTTAGTATTGAAAGACTGAGGCCTTATGGAAATCAATGTCAAGGTGACTTACATTCGACTGTGAACTGAACCTTATGAGTATTCTGACAGAGCGATTAGAGATAGGACAACTCAACCTAAGGAGAGTACTTGGTTAACTTATAAGAAGCGAAAGGAAGTTCCACTCTTTAACCTGCTAGGGTTGCACTACTTGAAAAGTAAAATAATCTTTATATTCAAATACCGCAATTGTACAACCTTCAGGTCGCACATGATTGACTTGAGCAAGCTCAGTTTAGCTACCTTACCTATAGTTATGTAGCATAGACATAGAACATCGGTGGGATCTGTTCCAAGGGAGATTCCAAGTCTAGTAGGATGAAGCTCTCAAAACTCATAACGACGACGTTTAGCTGCAGCAAGATAGCAAGACAACCATAGCAACGTTAGGATAATAGGAGATGTGGGTATAGGTGTCAAAAGAGCCATCGGTATGGTATGAAAAAGAGCTTTGAGGGACTGGATAGTAGTACAGTAAAGAAACTAGACCTTCTAAACTGCTCTTTTTAAGCTACTTGTTTAACAACCTATATTAATATGAAATATATTTAGATGTAGTCATTCATCTTCTTAAATGAAAGTTTATCTATTTGCTATATAATTTTAAAAACAAACAATAAAGTTTCATTACACTAATAATTTAAGTATGTATAAAGAATTATTCAATTTGATTACTTCAACTTTAAAGTTTCTTCTTCAAATTTTGTATTCATATTGAATTCAATGTGGAAATGTTTTTAGTTTATCATTTTTTAAATCTTTTCTGTATTTTCAGAAGGAGACTACTCCTATCAAGGCTGCAGGAAATCTATAGTACAAACTAACAGTCTCAAACAGTGATTATATATAGATTATGACTTTCTAAAAGTGACTAGAAGTATCAGGCCTTTTAAATCTTTTTTAGTTTTAAGTATGACAAATTGCTGAAACTTAGAATCCTTTTTGCAATGTGTTCAGAATTCGTTTTTCATTTTATGCTATGAACGTGTTATTTTATTTGATAAATGATGTTTTTAATAACATAGTTGTAATCAGATTGCTTAGAATTATTCACACCGTCTTTTATTTGCTAGATGTTTATCCTGATATTGATTGATTTTTTGTTTGCTAAGTTCAGAACATTATTTTTATCTCTGGTGACCCTCAATATCTATTAACCTGCAAACTTTTTTATACCTTTGCTTCCTTCCAAAAAAGTGTCTCCTGGATGTTGAATGCAGCCATTGTAATTGGAGTATTTTTCTCTTTCTTGTTATAAACAGATTAAACAAAAATCATGTTTCCTTGGCGTGTTTTTAAGACTCTATCCACTGTACGGTTTCCATCTATAAGAAGATTCTTGATTGGAAACACAATATCCTGAGATTTCCTCTTGTAATAAGCAAGACGCTACAGTTCGATAACATCTACTACATGATAAATTGCTTTGGTATCAATTTAAATCTTATGCACACAAAAGGACAAGTATAAATCACACTATTTATCTCTGATGAAATCGGTGCCAAATAATAAAATAAAATTACTTACTTTTAGGTATCCTGAGTCCTAACCATTCCCATCGTCTTATTATTTGTTTTCTAATTACATAGGCGACCATTGTTGCTCATGTAACTTTTGGGGGAGTAATGTTTACGAATCACTTTCTAGTTAAGAATCGTGTGAACAAAGTTATAAATGATCAAGATGAGCTCACATACTTGGCAAGGGAGGTACTCAAGACACAAAAGTTGATAAAAGAAATAGATGCAGAGGGAAGTGACTGATATGGATTAAGAGGCATTAAACATTAATCAGAAAAATTTAACATACTATTATTTCTAGAAATACATTGCAAATAGTATTACAATGTAGGTTGTTTTGTTCTAAGCGTAACTCTGTTGTCTTTTATCGTTAGGACAATTTTCAACACAACATGTTTCAGCAATGGCCAGAGGGATGTTTATTTTTCTTAAGTTCATTTTCTGCCCTATTATATGCTCTGCCTTATACACTGGAAATGTTTGTGATCGCGTGATTTAGATAATTGTTGCCCGTTGGTTTAGCTAAACTTTCATCTCATACATAAATCTAATGGTTTAGCATATGTATAAATCACTCACAAACATTTCTGGTTGAGCTGTAGTGTTGTTATTCAAATTCATATATTGTGTACTACATAGTTTACCATTTATAATATCTTTGTTTTTGTAAGGTTACCACTAATATTTGGCACGACAACACGACTTCATGTCTATTTGCCTACTCTCATCGGAAAACAATGGTATATTCCCTTTTAACATTAATTGGGAGAGATGGGATAGTTATTGCAGCTGGGATAATTGGTAATGCGATTTTAACTTTGGATGAGGGAAGCAAAAAAAGAAGAAGACAATATAACCAATATCTGGAATGTTATGGACCAAAAATCGTCGAATTCAATGTTGAATTAACAGGTCGAGATTTTGATAAACTGTTACTCCCGCATTAGGTCTCTGATTCATTGGCAAAATTTTATAATCCAACTTCTTGGGAATAAACTGCTCCTACAGATTTTGAGTACTATATTTGTTTCAGCAAAAAACTCTATATATGCAAATCCATCCAGAATAGGCCTGCCTTAGTAAGATTAACACATAGGAAAAAAATTGGTAAGAAACAATAGAAATCATTAACTCAACCTTTCTCTCTCTTGATCAAGCAGTCCTTAATGACAGTGAAACCATAATTACACCATATCCCATTACAAACAAAAATGAGACTATTCTTTGGTAATCTGAAACAAAACCAAAAACACAAAAATTAAAATAAAAAAGTCAACATGGTGAGATCACCAAGGATCTGAAAGACGAAGCTATATTAAAAAATATAAACCAAAATAGGTAGATTTAATTCAAAATTACAAATTATAATACTAAGTACATAAGTGATTTCATAGTTGTCTCTGAGATCCTATATATAGAACATACAAGTTATGTGTTTCCACTTGGATATGAAGATCACAATAGTTCGTAAGTTTTCGTTCAATTCCCTCAAAGATTCTTTAACCTTAGTAAGAATGGACTTAACAACGCGCAAATGAGAGCATCATTCAAGGTACCTCAAGAAAAAAAAAAACATAGTGCAAGTTTCTTTGATCAAAATCGAGTAATATTCACTTATCATCTTATTGCAAAGACTATATCCAAGGACGAGTATTATCCGGCACGGAATTTTAGTTAAAAATGCGGGCATAATATGGTGTTCCTAAGCAAATAAAAGGTAAACCAACCTTAATATATCACAAAATTACACTCAAACTCAACTTGAATATTACAAATAATGCGTTTGCACGCACTAGCGCATGCCACATTGCTCGTACAAATATGTAATAAGGTGTATGTTGTCAAAGATAATAATTAGAGGAGTGGGTTTCTTTATACCGACCTCAATATAAGATTTTCTCCCTAGTGTAATTGTGTCTCCTTAATCAAGTCGCCGTCCTCTCCCTGAATGTTGAACGCTTTTTTCTTCTCATGACTTTAATTTCATTTATGTAGAAATAACTTGATTAGGATGCCTAGTGAAAGAAACTGAAAGTGATAGAAGGAAATAACAAAGGATAAAAAGACACATATAGGCATTAAACCACATAAAAATACAATAATATCAGCCGGATAATTTCCTACAATTGTCCTTAGCAACCTCACTCAATTAAGAAAATATAAACGCTTTAAAGATTACAATAATGTCAGCTGGTGATTTTACTTCACCTTCAGTTTTATATTTGGTTGGGCTATCATACGCGTTCCGAGTGCATTTTTGTTGTTTTCATCTTTTGCTGTTTTTGCCGTTGCTCCAATCGGATATGGACATGTGGCAATTATGAGTTGTAAAATAATTTTAGCTCTCTCTTCTCTCTGCCCGAGACTTTTTGGGGCAGCCTTCCGGGTCCCACGAAATAAAAATAATACATCTCATTATTTTGTAGCTCTTTTTCTCTCTCCTCTTCTTCTCTCTTCCACTCGGTCCCCACACACTCATTCACTCACCTTCTAAAAACTAATCAGAATCATGGGTGAAAGAGACAATGGAGAAGATGAGTAGAGGAAGAGATGGGGTGCCATACTTGCAAAAGTAGTCTTCCCTCAAAACCAACATCTGACAAAGGCAGAGTACGATGAAAAAGGACCTTCAATTGTTCTCCGAAAATGTTTCTAGTTTCCCGTCTATCATTTTCCAATGGAATCTACCCCAGATATCCCATTAAGCTAAACCTGAAGTTAGTTATTTTGTAAGTTAACCTCTTGTATCCCCTCCCTGTAATTTACGGTATTTAACTTGTCACATACAATTAGTTTAAAAAATAAACATATGGTTAATTTCTGGCATACTGCTGTACTTGGAGATTATCAGGGTTTGTTTTCCCATTTGTGTTTGAACATTTTGATTTGTTAGTTTTTATTTGTTGAAATGTGTGAGAATGAGTACAATGAAATAATTCGAAATGGAAAATTTTGTAAGTAATTTAGTTTGCAAGTAATTCAGTTTTGAGAGTTGGTCATTTTGCTGTATGAAATTATGGAATTACTTGTGTTTTTGTTGTATGAAATTATGATAACATAAACCAATGTTCTTGTTGTATGAAATTACTGTATGACAACATAAACCAGTTGTGGTTTTGCTGTAGGAATTACTTGCCAAGTAGTTCTTTTTAATGGCAAATTACTAGTACAAGGCTATGTGGTATGGTAAGGGTGGATCACGATCGAGTCACAATGAAGTCAGAAGATCGATCTTGTTATTCTTCGAGAAAGGCATGAAGTTGATATGCGGTCTAGAAGATTGGTATTTAATTTCTTCCCAAAAGGGACTAAAGTCCCTCCTTCAGGTCTATCAAAGTGGCATAACGCAGTGGAGGACGCTACACTGGATAATTGAAAATGGGTTTTTTTTCTTATACGTTTGAGATATATTGTTTTGATCGATCAATTAAAAGGAGGCTAATGAGTTTTGACTTAATTGGTTGTACAGATATAATTTGTTTTGTTTAAATCCCATATGGGTGATATCAATAAACATACTAAATCGATATTCAGAGTGTTAATGATTTTTTATTTTTTTTGTTCTTGAATCAGTCATCGATGTAAAACACAATCCCTGATTAGTTGTTTGCTCGGAAAATACTAAAAAGTTTGACTCACAATCTGAGTATCCATTAGTGTTTGGTCTTCGGCGAGGTCATTTTTGTCGTCTCTTCGATGTCATCTTGCACAATCACTCATTCTGCTTATCAATAAAAAGGTTTGCATTGATAATGCAACGATCATGAGACTAAATGTTTAAAGCATAACAACTTTATAAATTTATGATCCACTAACCTCATAATATGTCAAACTAGATCAAGACATCAAAATAAAATGTAAATAATATAGAATCACTCCGCAATCTTCCCATTTTTCTGGTACCTTCGTTTAGTCCTTTTCACCGTTCATCAAGACCGTTGTCACTGTTAACAAGTAATATACATGTAAGAAATATTTAACAATATTAAGATAGAACAAGCTATTAAACACCTACCAACCTGGAAATAATTTCTTGTATCACTAGTAAAATCTAGCATACGGACATGACCTCTTGGTTCTTGTATTGGTGCTTCACGAGATAGCTATAAAGAGAGACAATTGTTAATAGAAATTTGAAACTTTATTAACTGAAAAAATACAAATAACTCACAAACCTGAGAAAAGTGTGACTGCAATAATGGTCAGATGGGCGAGATTCCATGACGATTAACTTGCCTTGATGTCTATACAAGAATAGTTAATTATAAGAAACTTACTAAATTTATAAACGTACAAAATACAATCAGATTGCAAACCTGATATCCATGCAAGTTGTCTGAAGGGAGTGACATCCTATAATTAGTCACAATTGGTCTTATGGGTGACATTCCATAGGGGTTAACTTGGCTTGATGTCTACAAATAGAGAGAAATTTTAATATATAATAATTAGACAAAAAAATATAATTAAATCAGAAGCCTAAAATACCTGTAAATTGTTTGAAGGCTGTGAGGTCATGTAAGCAGGCATAATTCCTCTAATAGACGACATTCCATAAGGATTCACTTGGCTTGAGGATGATGAATTTAAATCATAGGAATAACTACCACCATGTAAAGGTTGACTCATCCATGTGCCTTGATTTATCATTGCATTTGACTCCTAATTATATGATATCAAAGTTAAGCATTGTATTCAACAAATTTTCAACATGCAAAATAATCTTTCCTTTACCTGAATGTTATGCATTTGGTTAACATGCCAATTAATATAACTTGAATTTGCTCCATAAAATCCTTGATTATGCAAACCTGTTGATTCATAAGGCAATTGAGGTTGTACAACCTAATACACATTTAAGAACATAATTTATTATTCATAAAGAATTATAATAGATCGTAAATAAATGTCTAGAAAAGAAACCATACCTCTATATATATCGGTTGCATCATATTAGTATGCGCTCTCACCTCCAACGCCATGTGTGGATTATGTTGAACATCAGGGTTATTATTTTTTGTATTAATTGCACAAAATAAGTATGGAAGAATAGATTATCGTAAAATATAAATAACTAATTTTTTATACTTACCTACAATCATTGTTTATTGTTTTGGAGGAACCTTTATCTTCTTTGCCTTATTTTTATCCAATGAGCTCTTGATTTTACGTTTTTGTTGATCTTTGGCTGCAACTTTTTTTGGATTTCGCAATATAACCTCTTGAGTTGAAGCATCTTCATTTGGAACGTCAGAATTTTTGTTGCTTCTAATCTGCGATTCCTCATCTGACTCTTTTTGAGAAATAATATGGGTGTCTACTATTCCTTTAAGTTTTAGCAACCCAGTCTTAATTGTACTACATAGTGCATCATTTTTTACAGCGTAAGATATAATATATTGAGTTAAATGTGATAGCTCGCTGTACCGAGCTGTAAAACCTGGCTGACAGTCAACTATAATAACGCCTCCATGAGCATCACATGTTATGCCTTTTGTAGCATCGATCCTCCATCTCTTCAAGTAGTAATGTGATGGTAAATTAGACACCTCCAAGTCTCGAAATAAATTTATTGCATGAGAACAAAGATAGCCATGGAATTCAAATTTCTTACAACTACAAGTCACCAACTTTTTTGATGGCTTATATGTAAGCGAACGACTCATTCCAGCATTTTCTAATTTGGAGGCACTATACGTGTATATACCCTCATTGTCACCAGTAGATGCCAACTTTAAATCAAACGCTTTGACCATATCATTTTGGAATTCTTCGAAAAAATTTGTAGTATACTTCTTTGACGCTTCACGCTCAACAACCCACTCGAATAAAAGATTTGCATTTGTTTGTCTCGTGTGATTATTTGCCTTCCTTTCAGTCTCAATTCTGTCGGTCATTGATTCATCGTATTGTCCTACTAGCTTTCGAATAACAAGTTTTCTTGTGAAAAACTTTTTCAAAAAATTATTTATGCTCTCACTTCTCTGTGTAGTAGTCATACCTGCACAAAAATGTTTTATCCTATAAACTTGAGCCCATTTCTCGCGCAGCTTGTAGATTTTGTTCAACCACTCATTTTCTTGTAGCTTACATTTATCAATTAATTTGTGCCACATATCTTTAAACTCTTCAACCAATTCTGGTTCGTAAATACATTTCTTAAATTCCTTTGAAAAGAACTTGTATTTATTGAAAACATGAGAAATTTGTTTTGTAGCATTATGAAAAATATGCCAAATGCATAACCTATGGTGAGTTTCCGGAAGTACCTCATTGATAGCGTTCATCATTGCCATTGCTTGGTCTGTAAATATTACTTTTGGATGTTTTCCGCCCATAGCTTCTAGAAAGGTTCTAAAACACCAAATAAATGCCTCAGTTGCTTCATCTTCTAATAAAGCACATCCAAACATTATAGTATGGCCATGGTTATTTAAACCAATTAGAGGAGCACATTTCATCTTATATATATTTGTGAGATAAGTTGTATCAAATGACACGACATCTCCAAAAAACTCATAATCGCTCATTGATTTAGTATCCGACCAAAAAACACCAGTTATCTCATTTTCTTCGTTAGTCCGAATTGAAGAATTTTTTTTTTTTTTTTTTGAAATAGTCAAGTAGACACAATGCATCACCTTTCTGTAAAAATTTGGTACGAGCTCTCATAATCAAGTTATCAGAATCTTCCTTCAGAAAATTAAGATTTTAAGCTCCACCTGCTTCCCCTCGCATGTAACGAAATATTTGGCATCCAGGAATTCCAGCAGCTCGTATTTTAATAATCATCGAGGCTTGCTCAGGTGTTATCTTTCTTTGAGACCTCAATAAATGTGCACTTGATGCATCAACTAGTTTATGATTGTGCTCTTCCAAAAATTTTGTTACTCGGTATTTTCCATTAGTGTTCAATCTAATCTCAAGCATAGCAAGACACCCCCACCTTCTTTCTCACCTTTTTTTCTTGGGAGTATTTTTTTTCTTTCTGGTAACTACCCTCATTTGAACAACAAAACTGTCTTCTAACAATAGTCCCATTAGCTTTATTTCTTGTGATTTTGTGCTTTCTTACACTAAACCCAACATATCTTGCATAGAAATTATAACACTTGTATGCTTTTTCTTCTGACCCAAAATCCATTCCAAGAGTAGGTATCTCATAATTACTATGCATCTCGTTAGTTTCTTCAGTATTGATCTCATCATCACTCACAACATTTGTTCTAAATAGAGGTCCCATTGAAGTTGGAGCAAAGACCTAACATATGAAATTTAGGGCAAAAATCTTCATAAATTAAATTATTATAATATGGGAGACAAGTAAAAGTGGAAGCAATCATCAATACCTTTTGATTTCAAGCTTTAAAAAGTGGGTCGGTAGTGTAGGGACCGAGTGGAAGAGAGAAGAAGAGGAGAGAGAAAAAGAGCTACAAAACAATGAGATGTATTATTTTTATTTCGTGGGACCCGGAAGGCTGCCCCAAAAAGTCTCGGGCAGAGAGAAGAGAGAGCTAAAATTGTTTTACAACTCATAATTGCCACATGTCCATATCTGATTGTAGCAGCGACTAAAACAGCAAAAGATGAAAACAACAAAAATGCAGTCTTCTCTCTATTAGTTTTTGGACCGCTAAAGAAGGAACCTCACCGGAAAATAAAAGAAAAAAGAAAATCTTTCGAAGACAAAATGAACATAAATCAAGATGAACCAACTACCTGGGAACAAAACTCCATAACTAAACTATTGTTTGGTCCATTCATTGGTCTTGCATGATTTATCTAACTATGCACGATGATTAATGATAATTATTCTCTTTATTGTTCCCGGACTTCGTTTATGAAGTAAACTGATTACGCGGAAGTCAATAATCAAGAAAAACACCAGATTAACAAAAGGAATTAAGTTCTTGAGGAACCTTAATTTGATTAACTAGGACTCTTATTCTGAACAAGACTAACTTAACTAAATTAACTGTATTAACTAACTACCAAACAAATAACCTAGACCTCCCCTTTCATAGAACACAAGGGGATTAGAATTAAGAATCTTAATTCTAATTGAAATAGACTACTACTAAAACTAGGAAATTGTTAATAACCTAGGTTGGGTCTCTCCAACTAGGCTTAAGCTAATATAGGTGGTACAGTGGGTAGACGACCCTATGAGTGATGCGCCACATCAAACCCTCCGTCTGAGAAGATTTCATCCACGAAATCAAGGAGGCGATGCTCCAGAAGATTTACGTACGTATGTAGTACGTATCCCAGTATCTTTCTCATCTTCTTCCAGCAGAACACGCTGAATTGTTGCTATCACACTTTCACGCATGCCATCCACGACTAGGCAGACCTTTCTAGCAAATGTAGGGCAATCACGTTTTTGGTGTCGCGGTTTGTCACATCCATAACAGTTGCCTAAGACAAAGGTTCGTGGTGTCATGACTGTCGGAATAGCTGAGGATGCTGTTGTTGGGATTGGGCCTGCCGTTTCGCAGCCCTGGTCAAGAAATCTGTTTTACTTAGCATGACCGGGGCTGTTACTGTAGTAGCTTTCGTAAAAGCTGATGCCTGCAAGACCTAATCTCCTTACTGTGTTTTATTGTGCGCATTACTTGTGTGAAGGTTGTTAACATGGACGTATCCTCAACGTCATTTTGAATATCAATTTTTCCCCTTTCGTGAACCCCAGTTTTGGCGTCCAATTTTGTAAAAGGGTTGTTTAGGTCGTCGCTCTTCACGTCGATGCTTCCTTCTAGAGAGATATCGTCAATTACGCCCAACAGAGGTAGTTGGGGGGGGGGGGGAAGGCTCCTCTACCCAAAGCCTTTATAAGCTTATCAAACTTATCCTCTATCCTTGATACATCTTGAGCTAGGGTAGGTTTCTTCGTCACGGTTTTTCTACGAGACATCTTTGCTCTTGAAACTATCTACTCTTAGATCTAACGCAGCTCTGATACCACTTTGATGTAAACTAATTACGCGGAAGCCAATAATCAAGAAAAACACCAGATTAACAAAATGAATTAGGTTCTTAAGGAACCCCAATTTTATTAACTAGAACTCTTGTTCTGAACAAGACTAACTTAACTGAATTAACTAACTACCAAACAAATAACCTAGACCTCCCCTTTTATAGAATACAAGGGGGTTAGAATTAGGAACAAATTTTTGGGGATCAATGATTGGACCATGCAAAATAGAAATATTCTTTCTTGGATAAAGGAACAGATGACTCGATCCATTTCCGTATCGATCATGATATATGTAATAACTTGGACATCCATTTCACATGCATATCCCATTTTTGCACAACAGGGTTATGAAATTCCACGAGAAGCAACTGGGCGTATTGTATGTGCCAATTGCCATTTAGCTAATAAGCCCGTCGATATTGAGGTTCCACAAGCGGTGCTTCCTGATACTGTATTTGAAGCGGTTGTTAGAATCCCTTATGATATACAACAGAAACAAGTTCTGGCTAATGGTAAAAAGGGGGGTTTGAATGTAGGGGCTGTTCTTATTTTACCTGAGGGATTTGAATTAGCTCCCCCCCATCGTATTTCTCCCGAGATGAAAGAAAAGATGGGCAATCATTCTTTTCAGAGTTATCGTCCCACTAAAAAATATATTCTTGTGATAGGTCCTATTCCTGGTCAGAAATATAGTGAAATTACCTTTCCTATTCTTTCCCCCGACCCCGCTACGACGAAGGATGCCCACTTCTTAAAATATCCTATATATGTAGGTGGAAACAGGGGAAGGGGTCAGATTTATCCCGATGGGAGCAAGAGTAACAATACAGTCTATAATGCTACAACAGCGGGTATAGTAAGCAAAATCATACGTAAAGAAAAAGGGGGCTATGAAATAACTATAACGGATGCGTCGGATGGGCGTCAAGTAGTTGATATTATACCTCCAGGGCCAGAACTTCTTGTTTCAGAGGGTGAATCCATCAAGCTTGATCAACCATTAACGAGTAATCCTAATGTGGGTGGATTTGGTCAGGGTGATGTAGAAATAGTACTTCAAGATACATCACGTGTCCAAGGCCTTTTTTTCTTCTTGGCATCTGTTATTCTGGCACAAATATTTTTGGTTCTTAAAAAGAAACAGTTTGAGAAGGTTCAATTATCCGAAATGAATTTCTAGATCCACCAATTGGTAGTAATAAACTAGCATTTCTATTACTAAGAATATTATATATTATTTGATCTCCCTTTTTTTCGATTTAAGTTGGGGTGGTGTGACTACGTCATTATTGGCAAATTATAAATGCCATGAAATACATCAATAGTTTTCTATTCTATAATTATGATTCTAATTCAAATTGATTCTATTTTAATAAAATACGTGTAGTAGGGGAATATAAAGCAACGCAAAAATGAAGGGAACAAGGGATTAGCCATCTTCCTAATCTTCGACACAAGAAACAGGGTAGAAAATGCATTTTCTTGTGTCGAAATAATAAGAATTTAGGATTTCATTCGTCAAAGATTACTGATAGTCTATTTGATATTTTTGGAATCTATTTATTTAAATTTATAATTCATTTCTAATTAGAAGAAGTCGTGGACAAGCAAAAAGGGGGGGGGGGGGGGGGATAACTCATTGAGTAAATTTAATTTTTTCAATGAATAAATTTTTTTTTTTTGATGAGATAGTTAATTCAAATAAAATATATAGAGTAGGTTTTTTAGTATATTTTAGTACTATATGTATAGATACTATAGAATATATTTGCCATGTTGTTTCATCTACAAAAATCCCTCATTTTGTCATCCAGACAACCAATGGATTCCGTTTTTCTTCTGACCTCGAACTAATTGATACTATGGAGGAACAGATACTCTGAATCAACGAATGGGGTTAATTCTTCAAAAATATCATCAGAAGGAATGGAGTTGTTTGAAACATCGAAGCAAAAGGCTCGTTTTCTCATTCAATTTATTCAAATAGATTATCATGTTGATGCTGACTTGATGAATTTTAAATTTCCATACTATTTCCATACTATGGAATGTATCAAAGTATTTTTGGAAGAGTAAGAACTCAACGGGACGGGACCTTACTCCCTTCAATTAGAGAGGGGGAGTAAGGTCCCGTCCCGTTGAGTTCTTACTTTTTTCATGTATACAACTCAGTTCATATGATTACTACAGGGATGAACCCAATCCAGAATATGAACCATAAAAGAAAACACCTACTAAACCGATCACAAGAATACCAGCTACAGTACCTATCAGCCAAAGAGGAATCCTTCCAGTAGTATCGGCCATTTACCCCACTTCCCTCCACATTTAATCAAGTGGTCATGCTAGAGACATAAACAGTCATGGATTATTATGAAATGAGATCCTTCCGAATGGGATAAGAGAATTCCTGCTATTATCCTTCTTTTCTTAATTGAAGAAATAATTGGAAAATAAAACAGCAAGTACAAAAATGAGTAATAACCCCCAGTAAAGACTGGTACGATTCAATTCAACACTTTGTTCGATCGGGTTTGATTGTGTCATAGCTCTATAATTCGGATTAGGTTTATCGTTGGATGAACTGCATGGCTGATATTGACCCCAAAAAAGAAACGGTAGGTACAGCTAGTCCGTGAATAGCTAACCATCTCACTGTAAAAATTGGATAAGTTCGATCTATAGTCATTGGGACCTCCTAAAAGGATCTACTAAATTCATCGAGTTGTGCCAAAGAATCAAAACGGCCAGTTATTAATGGAATTCCTTGTCGGCTCTCTGTAAAATATTCATTTGGACGAGGGCTTCCAAACACATCATAAGCTAAACCTGTGCTAACGAATAACCAACCCGCAATGAATAGGGAAGGTATAGTAATGCTATGAATGACCCAATATCGAATACTGGTAATAATATCAGCAAAAGAACGTTCTCCCGTGCTTCCAGACATGTTGAGCTCCACATATTCTTGTACAGTCAAAGGGGATCGATTCCGTGAAAGATGGGATCAGTAAATTGAAACCCACTGATTTTCATCTTTGTGAGATCGCCAATAGTGTACCGAGGGCGTCTTTAGAGTATACCAAATCAGTATAGCTATCCTTCTTCTAACACAGCAACGCAATTTGAATCATTATTGAAAAGAAGTGGTCCATAATTCCTTTTTTTCTTTCTTGTTCCTTATCTATGCAGAACCATGTGTTATTCAATATAAAATTCCTAAAATTCATTTCTTTGCTTGATTGGACTGGAGACTTAAGATCTGGTAAAGCGTGAATCCTCGGGGGGTTAGGTTCTAATAATGAATAAAAGATATTAGCATATTCCTAAAATTCATTTAGATGCTAAATCTATAAATCTTTTTTCATATTTGTAGAAAAGGTTTTTGATTTGAATACTTTCAATTTAAGGAAGTTATTAAGTGATTGGAACAATCAATATTCGTGATGTAATGACTCTTGCATTAGAGCCAAAAATACCTTTTTTACCTAGCTACAAGGAAGGGACTCCATAATAGGGAAAGATAGAATGTAGAATCTTAAAGGATAAAGATAATGGAATTACTAGTCTTATGATGGAGTTGGGCTGAAATAAAGGCTTTATTTATTCAAGTGATTATGAGATACTTTTTTATGTTCATTTGAGGTATTATGTGCAATTAAGGAACTTCCTACTGAGCCTAATGAGTCAAAATAAAGTAAAAGATGTTATAACGTTGTTCGTTCCCAAATAGAAAAAGGATTAAAGATTCAATAAATTGAAAAAGAAATAAAAAAATTTATTTCTACCGCACTAACAAAGTTAGTGCCATCTATAATGACTAATGACTGATAAATAAAAACCGTCAACTGGGACTGATTCTGCCAATAGGTATTTTTTATTATCCTTATATATTTTTCTTTCAATAAAGAAAAATAGAAACTTAGGCAAGTGTTTTATAAACATATGTATAAAAAGAACGTATCTTATTTAGCTCCTTCATGCCTACTATAACAAGTTATTTTGGTTTTCTACTAGCGGCTTCAACTATAACTTCAGCTCTATTTATTGGTCTAAGCAAGATCCGACTTATTTGAATTTGAAATTCATTGAATGAACCATGTCCATTGTGAATTTTTGGTTATTGAGATTCGTGGGCAATTCGGATTAATATTTAAGGATAGATATTACCCCCCCCCCCCCCCTTTTTCTGTTTCAAACAAATTGAAATGATTGAAGTTTTGCTATTTGGAATCGTATTAGGTCTAATTCCTATTACTTTGGCTGGATTATTTGTAACTGCGTATTTACAATACAGACGCGGTGATCAGTTGGATCTTTGATTAAGTCACATCTCTTTTTTTGATTGACCTCCTCCTTTTTTGAATCTGCAGGAGGTCAAATTCAAGTTGATGTTTAAATTGCAGAATCACGCTCTGTAGGATTTGAACCTACGACATCGGGTTTTGGAGACCCGCGTTCTACCGAACTGAACTAAGAGCGCTTTCTTATCTTTTATCGCATAAGACCTTAAAAAAAAAAAATTGTAACCCCTAACGTATCTTGCATGCATATAGCACCATAAACTAAAAGATATTTTTTGTCCAAATTTAAAAGATTGAAATTGATCATTCGTTACTTCCCATAGGAGAAGTAATAGGTAGGGATGACAGGATTTGAACCCGTGACATTTTGTACCCAAAACAAACGCGCTACCAAGCTGCGCTACATCCCTTTCAATTAGTCTACAGTGTCATTGTAGAGAATCCCTGTTTTGTTTTCCATATCGTTTTTTCGCCATTGATATATGATTTCTCATGCCGTTTCTTCTTTTTGGTCTCATATAACATATATATATATATAATAAAAGAATTATATCCATATGAAATCCAACCTATAAAAAGATAAATATTAGGAACCCTAATTCTAATTGAAATAGACTACTACTAAAACTGGGAAACTGCTAATAACATAGGTTGGGCCTCTCCAATAGGGTTTTAGCTAAAGACTAAAATACAAAGCATTAAAAACATTAAATAAACATAGGTGAAATGGTGGGTAGTCGACCCTATGAGTGATGCGCCACATCAGTTTAACTCTAAAATTAAGAAAAGTGATACAGGTCTCCTGGAAATTACATGAAAGTAAATATGTATAGACTTCATCAAAGTACATATATAAGCACGAATAGTGTATCTTGATATATTATATGGTGGCATATAGAAGAAGTATGTTTTTCGTTTCCTTCAAGGTTTTAAATAACTGTTATAACGCCGTTATAACGGTAACGCCCTGTACCCGTTCCGTTATACCCCATGTTCCGTTTTAAAAAATAACACCCGTTATTTGTTGTTACAGACCGTTATTTTATGCTATAACGGCTGTTGTTACCGTTATAACGCTACGTTATTTTTAATGTTTTTCTTCACTTACAACGAACGTTATACACCGTTATATACCGTTATAACACCGTTATATGCCGTTATATAACTATTTAAGTAATGGGCAAACCACTGGCATAAAAAAAACTAATAAAAGTAACTGAAAGTGGTAGGCTTTGCTATGTTTGTAGCCTTGTAGAATTATTTCTTGTGATATGATGAAATCACTAGTTAAGTGGTAGGCCACCCATTATGATCTAAAATAAAAAATAATCTAGCAAACCACGTTACCATTGGCATAAAAATAAATAATAAAAGCAACCGAAAGTGAACTATGCTTGTAGAATTATTTTTTATGATATGATGAAATCATTATTTAAGTGGTAGGCCACCCATTATGATCTGTAATAAAAATTAATCTAGCAAACCACGTTACCACTGGCATAAAAAATAATAATAAAAGTAACTGAAAGTGAATTATGCTTGTAGAATGATTTTTTATGATATGATGAAATCATTATTTAAATGGTAGACCACCGATTATGATCTAAAATAAAAAATAATCTAGCAAACCACGTTACCACTGGCATAAAAAATTAATAAAAGCAACCGAAAGTGAAACCACGTTACCACTGGCATAAAAAATAATATGCTTGTCGAATCATTTCTTGTGATCTTCTATAAATATTTGGCATCGTGACTTAAGTATGTATCTATTTCACTATCACTCTTAAGAATTTTTCAAAATCAAGTAAGAAAGGTATCCATAGTTTTAATTAGTTTAAAATTAGCTTAAAATTAAACATGTATCCATCTTTTATGGTATTTAGCTTAAAATAAATTTATTGTCTTATCGTACTAATTTATAATATTTTATTGGTAAACCTATAGGATGTCGAGAAGTGCAGGGGATTTCTATGATCATTGCGTTAAGGTTGAACCAAAAGTTGTTCAATGCAATTACTGTAATAGGGTCATAACCGCTAGTATTACCCGCTTTAAGGAACATTTATCAACTCAACGTGGATCTGCTATCAAGTGCCCAAATGCACCAACCGATTTACGATATTCAGGCTCTTCAATAAATGAGGCAAAACAAGTGTTCTCGCCGACAACTGCGGGATTGGGATCCCCAAGGATCGTCGCATGATGACTGTGATGAAGTTGAAGATATCACTGATAGTTTTGGAGATGCCAGTGAACCCGATTATCATCCCGAGGAAGGAAGTGGGGGTGAATCTCAACCTACGAGGACTAGAAGTACAGGGCTACTTAGTAGGCTATTTTGTTATGGCAGAGGCTCAAACGAAGGGTTAGCATCGCGATCATCATCATCATCATTTAGAGCTCCAGCTCGACATTCTGTTGATTTACACTCACGAAATCCACGATGAGAAACTCAACAAACCATTCCGAACATGATGGGTGGAGGGTCGAGTTCTAGGGAGTATGCATGTGGCAAAATAACATCGATGTTCTACGAAAATGCTATCCCCTTTAATGTTACTTCGCCGCAATCGTACCATGAAGCTTTTAACTCGGTTACAAATTTTGGTAAGACTTTTTGACCTCCAACGGCTTATGAAATTGCTAACCCATTTTTACAAAAGGAAAAGCGTAGAATAGAAGAAACAGTGATTCAAAGACAGAGATTATATTAGAAGAACTATGGTTGCACCCTAATAGCAGATACTTGGAAAGATAAGGCGAAGCATACACTCGTCAATTATCTTGTCTATTGCCCATCAGGTATCTACTTAAAGTTAAAGAATAATGAATACTTACGATTTGGAAATTTTAGTGGCTTATATAACAATACTAACATCATTGTTGGGCAGGTATCACTTTTTTAAAGAGCGTTGATATTGATGACAATCGTTTAACGACTGATTACTTGATAACCATGTTTAAAGATATAATCGATTATGTTGGAGCTGAAATTATCGTTCAAATAGTGACAGACCAAAGATCAAATTTTAAAGCTGCTGGTAGGAGACTAGCTATCGAGTATCGTCATATATATTGGACTGCTTGTGCAGCCCATGTGATTGACCTTGTGCTAGATGATTTAGAGCCATTCAGTTGGTTAAAGGATACCATTGCAGATGCGAGGAAAATATCAAAGTTTGTTTATGCTCATGTATGGGTCCTTGCCAAGTTCAGAGGGCACTCAAACCGTCGTGACCTTATTCGCCCTTCTCTAACTCAGTTTGCAACAAGTTTCATTACAATTCGTTGTATTATAAAAAATCAAGTTCATCTTCAACAGCTTTTTGTGGATACCAAGTATAAAGAATCAAGCTATGTAAAACTATCAACGAGTAAAGCTGTCCAAAAAATTGTTATGTCTGATGATTTTTGGAAAAAAAACTAGGAGTGTTGTTGTAATGGTAGAACCATTATTAAAAGTCTTGCGATTAGTGGTCTCCGAAAACCAACGATGGGGTATCTTTTCGATGCTTTGTGCACATCAAGAGCGGTGATAACAACTTTTCTTGGTCCACGACGAAGTGTTAATGTTTGTAAGATATTCGATCATAGGTGGAAAGAACAACTTCATTCAGATTTGCATGCTGCTGGTTATATACTTAACCCATATTACATGTTCTTTCCTTCTACTTTCTCAAATGAAAATGTCATGTGTCACCCGACCTTAGCATTGAACAATTTGATTGCAAAGACGATATCAACCCCACTTGAGCAGGCACAAGTAATATTAGAGGTATTCAAAGCCCATTACACAAAAATTATATATGCATGTTATTATTATTTAATTAATATAATATAATATTTTTTATTTTACACAGATAGGAAAGCTTCCTTTCAAGCCAGGTTGTATAGGGTCAGAAGCTGCACGCATAGCAGCTCAACAAGGAAGTCCTAGTGAGTTTTTAAATTATTTACTATAAGATTATGTTATTTACTTACCATTCATTTTCTAACAAAACTTTGAACCAATTTTCTTAGTTGATTGGTGGAATTCATATGGAGTGGAGTTGCCTCAACTTCGAAAGTTGACTGTAAGAAGTTTAAGTCAGACATGTACTTCGTCCGGATGTGAAAGGAACTGAAGTACCTTTGACAGGATCCACACAATGATTAAAAATCGATTACTTTCAAAGAAACTCACAGATCTTGTCTTTGTTCAATATAATATTCGGCTTGAAAGAAGAAGGGAAGATAGACGTCGACGTTATCGTGTAGACCCCATAAATGTGTATATTATTTTATTGGAAGATCCATTATGTGAATGGATTGCTAGAGATGACGATGAGCATTTGTTGCCAACACATGAAGAATGGCCAGAAGAGCTTGAAAGAGAATTATCAGCTGAAGACCTGGAGGTCAATGAGCAAAGGAGGTACTTTACTTCTGTTATTGACATAGATTTCCCAGAAAATTGGTCACAAACACCTATGTATCAAACACCAATGGAGCCGTTGCCTGAGGCGTATTTTGATTTCGATTTTAACCAAATCAATCTGGAGCATGGCCAACCTTCAAACTACTCTGAATTTGATACCAATCAGTTCGACTCCGTTTACCAGTGAATGCAATGTCGCATTCCAGAATAATCATTTTCCTTTTGATGTTTATGTAATTTTTAATGCTCTGGTGTGATGTTTAATGTTTTGGTGTGATGTTTAATTTTGTCGGTGTGGTGTGTTATTTCAATGTTGTAATAAGTAATAACTTTAATAATAATAAGTACTTTGGTTTTTCTTTTATTATCCTTTTAAATATAAAAAATAACGTCTATAACGCCGTTATTTGTAAAATAACGTCTATAACGTTGTTATAATTAAAATTTAATATTTATATATAAAGAAAACAAAAACACAACCGTTATTTTAATATAACACTGTTACAGGACAAATAACGGCCGTTATAACGTTTTATTCTTGTCATCTAGCGAAAAATAACGTAACACCGTTATAACGCCGTTAAAACGGCTATAACGGTAACGGCCTTTGCCCGTTACACCGTTATAACGTTCCTTTTTAAACCTTGGTTTCTTAGAGACATTTAAGTTCTCATCCCAATATGGGGAATTATTCATATCTCTAGACCATCAAAAAATGTTTTGTAGACAAGAAGGTCTAACTATCTCTACCCACCTATTATTCGAATCTCTGCAAATGACACATCCTATAATAAGATATCAATCATTTTGGCATTTGGGATTGGCTACTGTTGACATTGGATTATCAGTAACCTACCCTAAAACGACAGATATTTGTAGTTTCAGATGCTTTTTCTTATTTCTATCATTTATTTCTCTCTGATAAGTGACCTCATATATTCTTCAGGTATTATTTTATTTTCATACTCTCTTGTTGTCTCTCATCTCTCCACCATCATGGGGGAAGTTCAAGAACTGCTACTCTCGGATGTATATGCTATTATCAGATTTTCCTTCTTGCTAAATTAATCATACTTGTTGTAAGTGTAACTAACTATCTTAAGCATTAAACATATTCTTATACGCATAGAAATATATATTTATAAATGCATGAATGTGTAAGCAGGGTTAAATTGCTACCACTATGCAAAAAAAAATCCCAGGAGATATTATGTAGAATCAGTAGTCAGTGAATTTTATTTTTTAAGATGGATAAAACCAAACTTCTATTTTGTTTCATTTTTGAGCTTGTTTATGTCGTCATGTGTAATCGTTTTGCTAATAATCATCCTTTCTATTATGTGTTTGAAGCATCTCAAGATCTAAACACAGTCACAAATGCAATTGACACCCCTGAAGCTGCAATTATCATCAAAGAACCTCATCTTCCTATATACAGACTGTTGATAATTTGGTTTCTGTTCGAATAGACTCTAAGTCTATTCGAACAGAACAAAGTTTTGTTAGAATAGAAAATGGGTTGTTCGAATAAAAGCACTCAGGAGATTTTCTATTCAAATAGAAAATGGGTTGTTCGAAAAAAAAGATTTTCTGTTCGAATAGAAAATGGGTTGTTCGAATAAAAGCACTAAGGAGTTTTTTTTTTTTTTAATAGAAAATGGGTTTTGTTCGAATAAAATTGGGTCTGTTCGAATAGGCTGAAAAACTCAATTTTGAAATTTTGGTTCAACCCTTAACTTGCCTCGAGATTTGAGCGATTGTAAATAGTTTCAAGTATATAAAGGGAAACTTAAGTTCTTTGAAAGCCATCTTTTTGACAATCCTTTGGGTGAGAACATTTGGAGGATTTCTTAAGTGAGAAATCCAAAATTGTTGGGACCTTGAATAAACTCTCTAACTCTCTTGAAAGGGGACGGATGCAGGCAACTTGCCGAACCACTATAAATTTGGTGTTGTGTGTTTCTTTGTTTGTGCTTGTTTGTGACTAACCCAAATCAACGTGAAGTTTGTGGCTTTCGGGCTTGCGACTCAACACAGACGTTATAAGTGGTGGCTCCTCGTAGTGCTTTACACCGTTTTTCTTCTTGTGGGCAATTCCACGGGAACTCTATTAGGGAGATCTATTTTTCTAATGATGGCAAGAGTAAATGGTTGGCGACGTTGCTTCAGTCTACAGGTTTTCCCATTCTCCTTCCTTTCTTCCTCTTGTTCCCGTCTGCTAATACTAGAACATCACCTTCCGTTTGTACTCTCATTTTTCTTTATATCCTCTTTGCCCTACTAGTATCTGGCGACAATTTGATGTACTCATATGGGTTGTTATACCTCCCAGTGTCTACTTTTTTTCTTTTGTGCTCAAGTCAGTTAGCCTTTAATGTACTCTTCGCTGTCTTTCTCAACTCGCTAAAGCTCACTCCTTACATAGTAAATTCTGTAGTCCTTTTGACTATCTCTGGCATTTTCCTTGCAGTTTCTTCTGACTCTTCTGGATCCATCTCGAAGGAAAACTATGTTCTTGGTTTTCTATGTACCATTCGTGTATTTGTGTTGTGGGTATTTTTGTCAGTGGGGAATGGAGAGGACTTAAGGGAGAAATGAAAGAATTTGGAAGTGGGAAAGTTTCTTATGTTATGACTTTGGTTTGGACTGCTGTAAGGCAACTTGTCTCTCTTGGTGCTTTGGGGTTGATATATGAGGTTTCTTCTCTGTTTAGCAATGTTATCAGTACAGTTTCTTTGCCCGTGGTTCCAATATTGACTGTAATCTTTTTCCACGACAAAATGGATGGCCTGAAGGTGGTTGCTATGGTGTTGTCTATTTTGGGATTTGTTTCTTATGTATACCAACATTATCTTGATGGTGCAAAGTTAATGTAGATGAGATCTCTAAGAGTACTTATGACTGTTAACATGGATGAAATATCAATTGGGACTCTGATTGCCAGTTATGGTATTACTGTTGTTTTGATTGTCACCTTTCCTAGATACCGAAGTCTATAGGAAGATGTAACCTTGATCATTAAAGTTTGCAAAGTGACTTACAGTGGAAGGGTGTAGCTTGAAAAATGGCATATGGGTTTTAGAAACGCAAAAGTTCTTAAGCGCTCATTTTGGTTGGATTGCTATTGTTCGACTGAATTGTTCCATATATGTTGTGGAGTTCATCTTTATGGTGTCCTCTCTCTTTAGGTGCTATAAATACCATGTCATTGCCACTTGTTTCTGTCGATGATTGGGTAATTATGAATGCACGGATGTGGGTTATCAATATGGTAACCATGTGGTTGCTCGTTGGGATGTTCTTGTCTTTCTCGGTGTTATGATTTAGAGACAATTATTTGAGTCCCTTATTCTTGTACTTTTGAGTTAGCTCCAAATAACTGAATTCTTTTGAGTAATATAATATTATAGAATGATTAACAGTTTTATATTTGGAGAGCAATAGAGATAGATTTCTTATTGATATCTTGAGAGCTGTAAAAGTAATACAATAGTTGATAACCTTTGTGTTGGTTAAACAAGCAAGTCCCTAAATCAATTTAGCATCTCTAGCAATAGAGAGGCTTGAATCAAAATAATATAAATATAAATAGTCCATTGACGGTGAGAACGATCATTAAAGGGCAATTCACATCAAATTTCTCCCTCTGCAGAAGATTTCGACCACGAAATCGGTAAGTTTTCAAAATATCACAGAACTCAAAATTTTATGATATGGCATATACTTGTCTTCAAACTTCGAATTCTACCGCGAAATTTACCGTAAACCGATGTCATCACCATGTGTGAGGGTACGATGTTGTCACCAACATCCCTACGTCCATTGACATCTAAAATTAAAAGCAGAAAAAATACCGTGGTCCGCTCCTCGAACCCTGCTATGAAGTTTTCCCAAAACGAATCAGCATACATAAATAATTATTCTTCTTGGGTCATCATCTCCCCCGTACGGATTAAATATTGGAATACCTCGAACTGTAACATGTGTGAGCAGAACTGTTGGACGAGGCCGATCTGCATCTTGTGATTCAATCTTGTGTTCTGAATCCACTGCTGAGTAGCACACTGATTGGTAGCTATCGCCGAAGGTGCACTATTTTGTTCGACTCGACTCAGACTTTTGACCGTACTCACTACTGGAGATGGTTATTGTTCATGAAGCATGTGCACAACACGTACTGCTGGAGTTGTCTCTTCTAAATGATAAGTTGTGGTACTGACCACTGTTGAGACTGATATCGGCATCAACAGTCCTTGTAGGTTGTATTCCAGGGTCGTCTCTAGGAGGAAACCTCGTGGTTGGTCGGTGGTTACCGTGGTTGGTCCGTTGGCCTTGGGTTGTACCCCAATTTCCTCAACATCACAAGTTTTGGGTTCAATAACGAACTTTTCTTCAATCGAAGAAGTAGGTTTGTCGTTGCTACTGAACGAATTATCGTAGCCACACTCCTCACTCTTTTCAAACCTTCTGATCGGCACATCGATTGGTTCAAATTGTAGAAACCAATCATCATTTAAGTTTATAATCTTGACGGAAAGCATATCCTACTGTTGTTGGGTCAGCTCTTCATGCGAGCCATTTGTTTGGTTGTCGGTTATCGCGGTCGGCCCTTCGGCTACGACTTGGATCCCGATTTTCTCACTATTGTAAGCCTCGGTTTCAACACTTGGACTTGCAAACGGATTGTTGAGGTCATCGCTCCTCACGGCAACGCTTCCCTCTAGAGAGAGATCTTTTGTTACGCCCAACGGGGGGGGGAGAAGGCTCCTTTACCCAATGCCTCGATGATAAGCTTATCCGTTACGGTTGCTACATCTTGAGCGAGAGTACGTTTCTTCGTCGCGGGTCTTCCACGAGGCATCTTTGCTCTTGAAACTGACTACACTTAGATCTCAACCCTAATTCATAAACAAATCAACTCTACTAACTACTTAATTTAAAACAAATAACCTAGACCTCCCATTTTATAGAACACAAGGGAGATTAGAATTAGCAACCCTAATGCTAATTGAAATCGAATTATACTTAAATTTGGAAAACTTTATCTTTAACCTTGTGTTGGTTAAACAAGCAAGTCCCTAAATCAACTTGGCATCTCCAGCAAGCAATGAAGAGACTTGAATCAAAATATCATAAATATAAATAGTCCAACGACCACTAAAGGACAATTCATATCAAATTTAAATTTCATAACCTACACATAAACATAGTCCAACGACCATATACCAATTATTTGTGTACTTGTGTTAAATAACCTTGCATCTTTGCTAATTTAGATTTTGTGGTAGATTTCTTCTTAGCTTCTTCTTTCTTCTGTGTCTGCTCCATCATGGTGGAAGTTCAAGAACCTCTACTCCATATCAGAGGTAAATGTTCTTATCATACTGATCTGACCTGATAGTTGTAATAGAACGTTTCAGGACAAATAATTGTCTTTCTAACCCTCATCGTTTGTCTATTTATCTGTTAGAAGCAATTGAAGACTCAAAAGTAACTGCAGATGCAACTCCCTCGTCCAAAGATGCAACTACCACAAATCAACCTATTCTTCCTATATACATACGTTACAAGTGGTGGCTCCTTGTCGCCTTATACACTTTTTTTCTTATTGTTGGTAATACTGCAGGAACTCTGTTAGGGAGGTTGTACTTTGACAATGGTGGCAACAGTAAATGGTTGGCTACATTTGTGCAATCTGCAGGCTTTCCCCTTCTACTTCCTTTCTATCTTTTCCATTCGTTGCCTAATACTCCTAAAACCACTCCCTTTACTCCTAAAATCTCGCCTTCTCTTTCTACCCTCGCTATTCTTTATGTTTCCATTGGCCTGCTAACATCCGGAGATGATTTGATGTATTCCTATGGGTTGTTATACCTTCCTGTCTCCACTTACTCTCTCTTATGTTCAAGCCAATTAGCCTTCAATGCGCTCTTTTCATTTTTTCTCAACTCACTAAAACTCACTCCTTATATAGTGAATTCTCTAGTCCTCTTAACCATTTCTGGCGCCCTCCTAGCAGTTTCTTCCGAGTCTTCTGCCTCCAACTCCACCGGAAAATATGTTATCGGGTTCTTATGCACAATTGGTGCATCTGCCCTAGCCTCCTTGCTACTTTCACTTACCCAATTAGCCTTCGAGAAAATTCTCAAAAAAGAGTCGGTTCCCGCGATATTAGAAATGCAAATATTCCCATCAATAGTTGATACATGTGTTTGTGTTGTGGGTATTTTTGCCAGTGGGGAATGGAGAGGACTAAAGCAAGAGATTGCAGGGTATAAAGGTGGGAGAGTTTCGTTTGTGATGAATTTGGCTTGGACTGCTGTGAGCTGGCAAATTTACTCTATTGGCTCTTTGGGGTTGATATTTGAGGCCTCCTCTTTGTTCAGCAATGTTATTAGTACAGTTTCATTGCCTATTGTTCCAATCTTGGCTGTAATGTTATTCCATGACCAGATGGATGGAGTGAAGGTAGCATCTATGTTGTTGGCCATTTGGGGTTTTTGTTCTTATGTATACCAACATTATCTTGAGGGTTCCAAGTTAAGGACTGCAATAAGAAATGCAGATGCGATCTCTGATTGTTGATTTAGTTTAGTATTGCTCACCCCATTACTGTGTTTATTTGCCTTTTGTTCAATACTTGAATTATATATGGAGGTAGTAAGATATTTCGAGAAAAATGATTATGTTAGTTTTATTTGCTTTAGTTAATGTTATGTTGTTTATCTAGGGTTTCTTAGACTTTATACCCCATATAATTGTCCATCTTTGGCACTACCCCCACTGTAGCATTTCTTAGACTTTAGACCCCAAGAACCAATTTCAGACAAAAATAGAGCCTGTAAACTTGGTCAGTCCGGACTTGACCAAGTAAAAAATTTAAAGTCTATGTCTCACACATGCCTGTCAGGTGAGAACCAAACCCAATTGATTTCAATTCCCAAACACCCAAAAAGAAACTCTATCACGCCAAACCTAATTGATTTCTAGTATGCAAGTACAGCTTCTCCAAATGCAGAAACAGTACAAACTCATAACCCCAAGAGCTTTTGTGCTTGACCTTAGTTGTTCTCCTGGTGCTTGGCTTCAGGTACCCATTTCATCAAACACATTACCTGCAACTTTTATGGGTTAGTTTTAATTTGGATTTACTTCAATCTAGGTGGCTTGTCGGCCTCTGTGAAATGGTGGAGCAGTTGTGGGTATTGATTTAAAGGTCGGATTTTGAGATAGTTTGTGTTCATTGTTGAATAATATTGTTTGGTCATTTTGATGTTAATGAGAATGAATTTAGTGTAAATTTCACAAATGTTGGGTTGCAGAGCAGAAGGTGAAGGTTCCTTCTTATCACAGTGATCATCGGGTCCAAACCGTTTGTGTCGATGTCATGAAAATTCCAATTGGTGTCCCGAGGGGCACTATCACCCAGGTTTTTGATTTCTCATTTCATCAACTTTGCTTGAAAAATAGCATAGAGGAATGGAACTTGAATTATATGTTTATCTTAATTGTTAAGGGTATCCATTAGTTAATAATTCCTGTCAGCCTAAGTAGAGACTATAAAGTTGCAATTAAACCATTTCATAATAGTGTGCCTTGAAAACTAACGCTTGAACTACTGGAGTTCTAACTATGGCAACCTGCTTTTCTTAATTGAAAGAAATACAAGTTCAGACATGAAATTTGCCAAAAGTGTCTCAAACTGGCCGAAAATGCACTTTTGTGGTCATAAAGTTTGTGCGAATAATTTTGTAGTTCATAGTTACATATTTTCCCCACTCTTCACTATGAACATAGTTTATTTTGCAAATTAATCTTCTTTGGCTATTATTTCTCCACACCCATACTTTGCTACAATAGTCGAAGGAAATAGGGATGCCCCCCATTTAGATGAACTTCCAGTCGATAGTATTTTGTTTCTAGACTCTAGAGAGAGCCTTACTGGATTTTTTTGAGGATGAAATTGATGCGGTTGTGAGGAGCTTAGATGGGAATTAGTTGCCAGGCCAGACAAGTTTATAAGACTAGTTGTGAGTGCTTTAAAAATGAATTCATCAAGTTGGTTCAGGAGACCAGTTCCTTGGCTTTGATGCCAACCACACGTTTGTCAAACTTGTACCTAAGCTTCCCACTTACCAGTGCTGAGAATATTCTCACTGTCTAACCTATTAACTTGATTTATAGCTCTTAATTTAAAATCCACGATGATTAGTTTTGGAAAGGTGATATCATACACCATTTCTGGTACAGTATTACTAACTATTTGTTTGTAATAGGGTTTGTTGTAGGAATCTAACTGCTTGTAAGTGATCCAAGAGGATCTAGGGACATTGATAATTGTCAAGGTCGTTCGAACAAGGTTGAGAGTCGTTCGAACGACCCTTTTCTATCTCCCTGGAATTTGACCCAGGAAACCCAAGTCGTTCGAACGACTCCCTATTTTGTTTGAACGATCAATGTTCAATCCTCTGAAATTTTAGCCCATAGAAAAATTTCATTCGAACGAGTTGTCAAGTTTTTAGAGTTTTAGACTAATTGGTATAAATTCGTTCGAACGAGCTTGGCGTTGGTTGTATTTTTGAGGCGTGCTTTTGCCTCGAGATGTGTTCTATTTGTATTTTTAGTTCCCTAGTATATAAAGGGGACTTAGGTTATTTTTGTAGATCTATGTTAGTTCAATAGAAAGTTCTGAGGAAGAACTTAGGGTCAGAGTAATTCTATTGTAATTAACTGTATTTAAGCAATTGAAGCTCTTTCTTAAAGGGATTTTTTCCAACCAATTTGGTATTTTTCGTACTTTTTTGCTAACTAGGGTTTCTCTATTCGTATTATGGATTAAGTGGTATCAGTTTTCCAGTTACGATCTTCGGGGGTTGATTGTGGTTTATGGTTTCTACACGTGACCGTCTCAAGCAAACGAAGGAAAAGTTAGGGAATCCGTTGAAGATTCATCGCAAACCTAATTCGAAGAAGAATGACGATTTGGAGATGGATGATTCTAACAAAAGACTCACAACTTTGGAAACTACAGTTTCTGACCTAACTTCTATTATAGGGGACTTGGCTAAACAATTGCATCTCACGAACCTCGCGAAGGCTTCCGCTTTGGTAAAACGGTGAGACCGCTCGAAGAAGAAAGGGGTTATAGAGGTGGATGGAGACGATGATATTGCGTAGATTGATAGTGATTCTAGTGATGCTGAATCCGTCAAGGAGAGATCGGGTATTGGTAAGTCATCGAATCTTATACGTAATCTTCGTATCAATTTTAAGATTGAAATTCTGGTATTCGACGGTTCAATCGATACCGAGATATTGGATAATTGGTTAGATAGGTTAAAAACTCATTTTTCCATTTACGAATACTTCAATATTCAGCAAATATGTTTTGCTATGTTGAAATTTGTAAGTCATGCACTCATGTGGTGGAAATCTTATCAAAAACGCCACGATGTAGGAAGTTTGAGTTGGAAAGAATTCAAGGTATTAGTGCAAAAACAATTTTATTCTATTGGGTATGAGCAAGAAAGATGGTATAAATGGCATAATTTACACCAAAAGTTTGAGCAATCCGTACAGTAGTACACTACGTTATTTCATAACCAAGCTTTGGTTTTGGACATTGATGTAGATGAGTATAAGGTGTTCATGAAGTACACGGGGAGTTGTCGGAGTCCATTAGAAGAGAGTTGAAGCTCTCTACTGTGGCCAATATCGAGGACGCTACCGTGAAGGCAATTGCTATTAAAGGTAAATACTTGAAGAGTGACAAAGAAGATGATATGAACAAGTCAGGGTACAAGTCTAGTTGGAAAAACGAACATAAGGGAAAGTCAAAAGGAGAGGGGTTTTCATCCAAGGAGAATTCTTGCAATCAATGTAAGGCGAGTAGGCATATTTTAGATAGATGTTGGAAACTTTACCCGGAGCTTAGACCGAAGGAGGATAAGAGCAAGAAAGAGTTATGTGCACTAGCTACAGAGGTTGTTAACCTCCTGGATTTAGATAAACTGAATCCTAAGCTTATACTTATATTTTAACAGACTTTGGCTATCGAGGAAGAGAGTCGGGAAAAACTTTTTCATGTCAGCATTCAGGTAAGGCAAAGTTTAGTTGAGGCCATTGTGGATTTGGGTAGTCATAAATTTTTTATTTCTGAGGCATTGGTGAAGAAGATAGGTTTGAAGACTACAACTCATCCTAAGCCGTATGGTTTGGGATAGATTTAGAAAGATGTGGATTTGATGATCATGAAGCAGTGTACATTCAAGTTTACGATCACTGAAAGGTTTATTGACAAGGTGACATGTGAGGTGGTTCCTTTGGATGTGTGTCAGGTAATCTTGGGTAGCCCTTATCTTTGGGACCGAGATGTGATTCATTACCGTAGAGCTCGTAAGTATCGTCTTGTGAAGGAGGGAAAATAGTTCTATATCAATACTTGTAAGGAGCATATCACTATGTCTAATTTAGTAACGACGACTCAGGTGAAGCGATTGGTTAATGCGAGCGGCAAGTTTGTGTTATTGGTGCGACCGGTGCAAGAGGGTACGTTGGCTAGCATGTTGTCTCCAATGACAACGTCTTGTCAGTAATAAATTAACATGAGGAAGTTGCAAGAGGAGGTTGTAGTACATTCTGATCACAACCGTTCCAGTTTTTAGATACACAGTCCAAGCTACAACAATCTCGCCAGATGAAGGGGATGTCGTATCTCTAACAATTCCCCTTGATTATATAGTATAAAAAGGGAGTGGACAACAAAATGGCCGATAGGTTATCTCGACCCCCATTACCAACTACTTCCGTTATGTTGGTTTCTATGTAGATACTGCATTTTGTTACGCAAGGGTATGTTGTAGGATATGATGATCCCAAGGGGCATAGTGCGTTTTGCTAAAAGTTACTGTAAGGCAAGACATGTGAGTATGAATTGAATTTTCTACATTCTATGTAGATGTATTCGATGATTAATGTCGAACATTTAAAGCTATTTGAGCCGCCTCTTTTAGATGAAGACTCTACAATCGACACTCACCTTCCGTCAGTTGATAACTTATGGATGGAAAGAAATAATCGGTTGCAGGAGGATGGTATTCAAGAGAAAAAAGTTCATACTGCAAGACGGGGTGGTAATGCGTCGTTCTGAGTTGGGATGAAGGGTCAGCTACCTAGTAAGTCGAAGTGGTGCAACAGGGAATTAGCTATCGCCGTATTCCCACATCTCCAGTTTTATCTTGAGCAGGAGCTCAAGGCTCCTAAAGGGGAGAGCCATGATCTAGGAGGATCTAGGGACATTGATAATTGTCAAGGTCGTTCGAACGACCCTTTTCCATCTCCCTGGAATTTGACCTAGGAAACCCAAGTCGTTCGAAAGACTCCCAATTTCGTTCGAATGACCAATGTTCAATCCTCTGGAATTTTGTCTCATAGACAATTTTTGTTCTAACGAGCTTGGATGCCGTTCGAACAAGTTGTCAAGTTTTTAGGGTTTTAGACCAATTGGCGTAAAGTCGTTCGAACGACTCCCTATTTCATTCGAACGAGCTTGGCATTGGATGTATTTCTGAAGCGTGTTTTTGCCTTGAGATACGTTCTATTTGTATTTTTAGTTCCCTAGTATATAAAGGGACTTAGGTTATTTTTCTAGATCTATGTTAGTTCAATAGAAAGTTCTGAGGAAGAACTTAGGGTTAAAGTAATTTCATTATAATTAACTGCGCTTAAACAATTGAAGCTCTCTCTTAAAGGGATTTTTCCCAACCAATTTGGTGTTCTTTGTACTTTTCTACTAACTAGGGTTTCTCTATTCGTATTGTAGATTAGTGAGGGAAAGGGTACCTTTTCCAGAGTGCAAATACTTACGGTGGCTTTCATAAGGATTGGGATGTTCATCCCATGGCCTATGAGTGCCCACAAAAAGTATCTCAACTCTGGGAAAGTATCAAAAAATTGAGAGACGCAAAAAGATTTAGTACAAGGGTGTTATTTTTATGTGAGAGTGGGTGTTTGTTACAAATGCAAGGATACGGGGATGAAGGATGCAAAAAAGAGAGAAGGTACAAGTAGGAAGATTAAGATGACTTTAGAGATAGATTTGGATGAGTTTGTTAGTGATTTCAAGGGGAAAACAACTTTGTAGAAGTATAATGGAATTTTTGTAAAAGTCAATAGATGTTTATGGCAACAATGAATGGGTGTGTATGGTTGTAACTTTGAGTATTAATAAGATAGATGTTTATGGCAATGTTATGCACTTTGGTTATACATTGTTACCCCTGTTTATGGCATTGTTATACACTTTGCTTATACATTGTTTTGAATGTATATACATTGTGGTTAAAATAGAAAATGGACACTGTTATGATAAAACTGTTTACAGGAAATGTTACATTGTTATGACAGGAAATGATACAATGTTTATTCCCACTGGATAAACTATTTTGCAATAAATGGATACATGAAATTTATGCAGTTAATGGGTGTAGTCTGAAGACTGAAAATGGATTAACAGAATTGCAGTCTTATTTGTATAGAAAATGGATGAACATGAGCAGTCTTTGTACATAAAGCTGTACAGAAAATGAATGGGTTACCCATGGATGAACTATAGAATCATATCTTAAAAAAAAGAAAAAGGAATTGTATTCACCACAAAAAAGGTATCATATCTCCAAAAAAAAAAACGAGTCATTTCTCCAATAAAGCAAACGTAGAAAGTGCTTCGTCAATTCAAAGTAAGAGTTGTATATCTTAAAAAAAAACCACAAACTTAAACCCTCCACTTTGGCCTAGGTGCATTGTAAGTCCTCATGTAGGAATTAGTCTAACTGGATTGTGGAGCCTTGGCATTCTGTGATGTGCTTGCTTTACTACATTCAAACCGTGTAGCAAATCCATTACTGTTGTTTTGCCTCTTACTATCCCACTGGTCTAATTAGTACCCCTTACTGGATCTGCACTTTGCTCACTTTGAGTTTCCCTAACATTAGTTTGATTAAAATTGATTCTGGTATTTGCATTTTGTTGTCTTGCCCTTTCAGTAAACTGATTAGAAGTCTTTTTAGCATTGATTTTGGTACTTTGCCCAATAATTGAAGTTTCTACACTTTATTGAGATATTCTTGTCCCCATAGTTTGAGTTGATGGAGTAGAAAACCTAAACTTTTCTCTAATTTCTTTTTGACTTCTTTAAGTATCTACCCTAGTAAGTTTCTTCTTGCTAAGAACAACCTTATCAACTGCAGGGGGACCCTTATATGTCTTCTTGTTGTACACATAATGTCCACACTAGCCACATCAATGACAAATAACACACAAAAACAATAGTTAATCACTACTTATCAATGACAATAAACACGAAAAAAAGAAAAATTTGAAATCGAAAAATAAATTAGGATTGTTGTTAAATAATAAGATAAATAAACCTTCAAACCTAAATCACAAAGATAAGAACAATTGCACTAAAACCCACAACCCCCAATTAGATAACCCACAAACAAACAGATAAACTACAATTAGTTGCCTCAAATTTCACAAATATTAGAACGATTGGTCTATAACCCACGACCCCAATTACATAAAAATTACAACAAACGGTACTCAGTAATTAAATGGTACTCAGTAATTCTCTCTCACAACAAATGGTACTCATTGAGTTTTGTGCAAAATAACCATAAAATATATATGAGTTTGTGAGAGAATTGCATACATTTTTGTCTGAGATTTCTTCATTTGGAAGGGAAGATTATCAATTGGGCAAACTTTCCTAGATTTTTCTATGATGTATCACTCTCGAGGCGGACTTGTTAGGGTAAGAAAAGCGCTATGGATTGCCTAAAACGCATCGTCGCATACCAAGATCAGTTAGGGATTTTGGCAGACTATAAATCAATTAGATTTGATGGGATATAATTTCTTTTTGGGTGTTTGGGAATTAAAATCAATTGGGTTTGGTCATTACGTGACATACATGTTTAGGGGCACTTTTGACATTAAATTTTTTGACTTGGTGAACTCCGGATTGACCCAGTTGATAGACTTTATTTTTGCCTGAAATTGAATATTGGGGTCAAAAGTCTAAGAAATGCCACAAGTGGGGGGTAATGCCAAAGATGGACAAGTATATGGGGTCTGAAGTCTAAAAAATAAGAAATATTAATAATTGTTGAAATAAATGTTAAATGCAAATTTTTTAACTTAATTTGACTATTAGCATTTGGCATTTATGTTTCTCTTTTTGGTAAAAATTATCACATGTATGTAAAAAACACCACAAATCAAATCTTGCATAAATCCCACTTGTTGTACATATGTACTGATAGTTCTAAAATCTTTTGGTATTAAATTCTACAATCCTTTTTGCAATAAAAACAGTGAGATGTCAAACTAATATCTCTATGAAATCTAGATATTAAAGTGTAAGTTTTATTTTACTATAAGACACCCAGAGAAGCTGATATCTCAGGCTGAAAATCTCCACCAAGTAACAATGGCTACTAGGATTCTTCTCTTTCTCGCTCTTTCAGTACTACTAATCTCAACTACCTTATGTTCTCCTACCCTTGTGAAAGAATCGTGTAAGAGTTATGATGAAGATGTTGACGAAGATCTTAAGTACATCATCGAAGAGGAAGAAAAGTATGAGGCATCTGTTTTTAAGAAACCCAATCCTGAAGAAGCGGAACATGTTTATGAAGACCATGCAGATCATAAAGAAAATTCCCCGTCACCATTTGATGAGAAAGATGTCGTGGTCTTGAACGAAGGAAATTTTACTGATTATGAAGAGAAGAATAGATATGTGATGGTGGAATTTTATGCACCATGGTGTGGACATTATCAAGTTCTTGTGCCGGAGTATGCAGCTGCTGCAACGGAGTTGAAGGGATGGTTTTAGCAAAGGTTGATGTGACCAAGCCTAATAACCTTGTGTAGAAATATGAAGTTCAAGGGTTCCCGAGGTTGTATTTTTTCTTGGATGGAAATCGTATGGCCTATAGTGGTCAAAGGACTAAGTGAGTCCCTTTAAACCTTTTCTTTTTATTGTCGATTTACTTATATTAGATTTTATTGTTAATTTAGCTCGTATGCGATACTACTGTTGATTCTTCTTCTATGAGATTATACATAATTAAATATCTTTCCAGATGAAATTTTACGTAACTCTCGTGCCAGTCTAATTGTTATTTGAATTGGATTAAAATCATAGATTTAGGAGATTGGTTTTCTTCATAAACCCAAAAATGGATTTGAAAAGTACTATATTTTGTTTAGGATTTTATTTTGATTTCTTGTTCATTAGCAAAAAAGAAGTAAATCAATAATATGTATAAATTCCCACTTTCTACTCTTTGATTCGTTGATCATGATGTATAATTCAGAGAGTGATTTTAGACGCCTATAGATAGTGAGTTTTATGTGTTTTAAAAAACGATGCGTAAATTATTTACATTTAACAGAAAAAGGATCGAAATTAGATCCTTATAGACTATATTGAATGTGATATCTTCTAATTATGTATTTGCTTTGAAAAGTTGAGTGATTTTGTGATTGTAATCATCAGGGATGCCATAGTCACTTGGATTAAGAAGAAGACAAGACCTGGAGTTTACAACATAACTGCAGAAGAGGGCACAAAAACAATATTGGAAACAGGGAAGAGGCTTCTTGTAATAGCCTAATTCTGAGATTTGAACTTAGCCTTTACACCAGATAGTTTTAGAGTGCTTAAGAATAATAAGTAATAACCAACAAGATAATTTATCATGGAAAACCTTTAAATAGGTTAAAATCTGCGACCTCTCTTGAGGATTTTGAGAAAAAGAAGATGAAATTATTGAGATTGCTAGCTTGTTACAGTGACTGCTCTGAGTATGTGGAATATTAGAGTGAGTGTTCTTCTGTGTCCTCATCTCAAATTCTCTGGTCCTATTTATAGGTCTTATAATATGACCGTTTGACGACCATTAAGATTTTAGATGATGGACATTACAAAATATATGTTAGATACTTTTTAACTAGATTGTGTAACGGACTGGTCCTATTTGTCTTGTAATGGCTATATTGATGATATTATGCCTGTTGACTCGAACTGTTGATGTAGAGGTCGAATATTGAAGACTGAATATATCTTTAGTAGTGCTTCGTGTATGTTAAAGAGTTTGAGGATGAAGCATGAGTCCGAGATACAAAATAAGCTATTACAAGACGGCTCTCAACCAGGAGCACGAGGAGTATCATGGGCGAGTAGTGTTGGTTGAGAAATTCGTGCTATAACTATTTCTTGATGTTGCTATCTTATTTTTGATTGCGCTATAAATGGGACACGTGCTCTGTTGGTGAGGTCGAATGTTTATATGTAGTTCAAAGATGAAACATGAGTCCAAGATGTAGAATAAGCCATTAGAACCACCCCCGCGCAGGCAATAGTACGAGAAACCTTGTGGGAGCGTGGTGTTGGTAGAGAAATATTATTAATGTGCAGTTAATATCTGGGAATCATTTCCAATGTATATTCATGAGTATCTGTTTGTGGCTTTTGGGTTTCCACGAACCAATGGTTCTAGTTAATGCTGTTTGTATGGGAAATCCTTCTGACGTTGGGAATTTGAAGAGTCGACATTGAATGTTGCCCACAGTATAAAAGGCATTCTGAGGTGAGTGTGATAAACCAAGACTTTGTCTATAATTTTCTTCTCCTCTATTCTTGTTTCTATATTTAGAAAACTAGTAACTATTGAGAGTATGGTGACTACCAGGAACCAATCTCGGGAGTCTAAGATTCGTAAAAAAATGGAGGCATTACGTATCTGATATTTTGGATACCAACCTCTGCATCTGCCAACACCAATTCTTGTATCGCTTATCTATCACCGCATGTCATATGAAGAAGTGATGGAGGTGGAGGATAATTATTATCAGATGGTACAATTTTACTATCTGTTGACATCTGAGGCGGAGTGCTGAAATAGGCTTCGGTTGCTAGCAGAGGAGGCTGCAACTGAAGATAAAGCGGTAGGTGTTCATCCGAGGGAGTCTCATCTGTATCCCTCTAGTGAGTGAGTCATTGCTAAGAAATAGAACCTTTCGTCTGTCTCTAGCATGCGGGGAGATGGGGGTTATGGTGGAGGAGGTGGCGATGATGGAGGAGATCATTTTCATCCATGGACCATAGATTTTGGCCATGAAGATCTTTCATCTCTGGTTTCTAGTTTTAACTATTTCCTGGACCTTGCAGCATGGGATCGGAGTTTAGAAGTTGCTTCAATTTTTTGTCTTCTTCCTTGTTGACACTACTGCGAGACATGTCTGACTGCTACTTGATGTAAATTTTGAAAGTAATCTATATATTGTCTAGACTGACAGTGTATCTGTAAAGTAATTTGTTAGGAACATTTTATTATCTGCAAAGTATTCTATAAGAAAAACATTTAAACAAATAAAATATCTTCATTCTGGTATCATGACTCTTTGTATCAAACTTGTTTGTGCAATTTTCGGTTGTAAAATCGGAGTCTGTAAAATAGATGTTAGTTGATCATGGGGTGTGATGAGGAAAATCGAGCTGTAAGGATTTTAGTGTGTATGGTGGTAGTGATAGCTGAGATTGGAAAATTAAAGGAGTTTGAAAATGTTAGGAAATGAAGTAGATAATTTCTGTAAGATGATTATTTTGTTAAAAATATATATGGTATTTCTGCCATCTGTGTCTTCGAACTGGATGAAAGAATATCTCGAACTGTGGATTAAATTGATAAGGGCTGCAGGTGCCACCGCTGGACTCGCATGACTTTGTATGTTGCCACCTGCATATTTGTTATCATAAAATTTGAAGAGATACTTCATAATATGGAAATAATGACCTCTCAATATTTTTTGGACCTTATACTGATCTTCTACTGTTCCAAAAGAAAATAACCTTCAGTAAAATTAGTGGGATGATATGAATTTCTAAAGATCTTCTTGGTGGCTATAAAGTAGTGATTCTTGGCTGGTATGTCTTGTATCTTCTACCGGGATAACTTTTTTGTGGAGGTAGTGTGATTAACCATGGTGAGGACTTATTCTCAGCGCTCTCATCATGCAGCAGATGGTCAGTTCCATATCAAGGTTGCTGAACTTTGTGAACAGTATTTTCATCGATTGCCGCATGATGCTATTTTATCGGAATGGCCATTGAATCTTATCGGACTATATGATGAAGGTAAGCGTGGAGAGTATAATTTCTTTTTCTGGTGTGATGTGTTTCGTAGGTCACTACTGAGTACCACAGTGTGGGAATTGACTGTTCGACAGCTTGCGTATGACAAGATTGTTGAAGATGATATAAGGGCAGCAAGAGGAGAGATAATTTTATGTGGGGAGGTGAACCATCGAGGCTACTTTAGATGTGACTGAAGAGCTTGGTAAGCTTAAAGTGTGAGAGCTCATAATAATTAATCTATTTTAAGTATTCTATGTTGGTACTTGAATAAATGCAAGATGAGGCATAGTTGATGCATCGAACTAATTGAATAAGAATAAAGTATTTTGTTTTACTGCTTATGTACAGATATTGTGGATGACAACTGCAGGATTTTAACAACTGTATAGATATCTCCGAATTTTAAACATTGAACTATTTTAGGAATGTTGCACGTTCTTGGTAGAGTATTAAAGTAAGGTGATTGGTTGTTTGTACTGTGTTGAGGAAGAGGTGTAGAAATTTTAATAATAGACAATAGAGACTGACGTGATGACAGTAGACGTTATCACAGATGTCATGATGATGCTTTTAACCGAAAAGACATGTCTGTAGAGACAGTACGGGTGATTGACACGTGTTTGAAGGAGCCATCATTTTGAAAACTGAGGAAGAGTATAAAAACTCGTATCTCTCTCCCTCATAAATTATTAACAGTTACAGAATGAGAAAAAAGTAGTGCACATCCTATTTCCAAAAGGAGGAAACGTTTGAGTTCTGAGTTTGATCTGAGAGGGAAAGATTCATCAGGTGATATAAGACCTGTGGAAAAGTGACGGGAGCGGTCATACTCGGGAAGACGGTTGGGTAAAGCAAAAGATTATTGTTCTTCGAGAATAGGTTGGTGACATACGTCTCTATTTGTTTGATTTGTTGTTACTTAGTAATCTGTATGTATCTTTTGGGGTTGATGGGTACAGGGATTTGATAATGCAGGGGCTAAGATCTTTGAATGCGTAATGATAAAAATCTGTTGTGTATATGTTTTGGTATATGAATAGACTGTAGAGAAAAAAAATGCTTGCTTGAAGAAGGAGAGGGAAAATTGAAATGATTGATTTTTATTTTTTGTTTTGGGAAATTGTAAAGTAGACGTGATGACTAGGTAGAAGGTGGGGTTGTTTTTACTATATGTAGAGTAGAGATAATGATAAAATAATTTATTTATCTGTAGGTCCAGTATGCGTTCCAAACCTAGTATTCCCACTAGTAGATCTGTTGTATCTTCAAGTTCTAAGGAAACCTCATATTCGGAGAGGGATGGCGAGTGTAGTGCCATGGAAGAAACTGTAAATAGTGTACAGATGACTGTAGAGGTTGGGGGAAACAGTAAAATTGAGAAAGTGATAGATAAAGAGGATAAAAAAGATAAAGATAAATTATTTTTCATATACCCAGATAGAGTAGATGTAGGGAAAGAATATTTGAAATACAAAATGAAATTACAGGGAGAATGAGGAAGTTATGTGATGGACCAAGGTCACTGGTTTAGGGCCTATATCCCAGGAAAATGGGAGGAGGTTGTATAATACCAAGTCTCTTGCTTGGAGAATTAGATGAAGGGGAGAGGGTTTGGTGAGGATGTGAATCTTTCGTACTATAATGGCCTCGGGCTGAAGATTCCTCTGGCTTTCTTTCAAAAAGGGGTCATTAATATATTGCAGAGTTGCCCTGCCCAGCTGAATGGGAATATATATTAGATGATGAGGGTATATGAAGCACTGAATGAAAAATGGAGAAAGGAAGGGACTGCAAAGCAGTTTAAAGCTGAAGATGTGATAAAATTTTATAAGTGGAAATATGTCAAAGGTCGAACTAGTGGTTACTTGTATAGTGATTCATCTAGGCTAAAAAAATTTAACTTTGAATCTGCGGGTAGACCATGGAACGATCACCTTATGTGGGTAGATGGTAACTATATGCAGGTTCCATATTAACCAGCGCTCGAACTGAACCATAAATATTATAACCCGAGTAAGTAACGTTGACCAATCTTTGAATAACCAATAACATGTCTTCGAGCTACTAAATAATGTTTTGTTCCCTATTTTGGCATAGCCCAATCCTTTATCGGTGACTGATAAGACCAGCTTGTTCGATTATGTTGCTCGTGACCAGGACGAGTTAAAGCAGGTACTTGGTGAGTTAGGTATTCGTAGAGATAAGAGGGTAGATTTTGTAGTACCCAAAGTTTAACGAGCTCACGAGAAACGAGCTATGGCTGAGGAGAAAGCTCGTTTGACCTTTGATGATGTGCTCAGTCTTCCACCTCATGTACCTTTAAACACCAAACGGACTACTCAGAGGTCGGGGAAGCCGGCTCGGCAGAGTACTCCTACCACTGGGGTGGCGGCCACAGAACAAGATGTCGCAAAGACTATTTCTAGAGATACAGAGGAGAGGCTGGATGCGAGTGTGATTACTCCTGCAGAAGCAGAGAAAAATTTGTTGAAGAGGAAACGACATGAGGAAGAGGGTAGTTCTTGAACTAATTCTCATGCTGCGGCCAAGATGAAAGAGTTAGAGCAGAAATATTGTCTGATGGCTGGGACGGGTACGAAGCAGCTCGATAATGAGTATCACGAACATACTTTCATGGTATGTTCTTGGAATTTTTAATTGTCTTTGTATTCGGACTAAAAGATGTGCTAAATTTGTCTTTATATATTTTTGTACTGGCAGCTCTCAATGCTGCTGAAGGGGGCAACAATGTGTCTGGACAAGAAGGGCCAGGAGTTCAGGGATCTTATGGTGAAGTTTAATGCTTAATCGGCTCGTATGAAGGAGCTCGAAGCTGAGCTTAAGCTAGAGAAAGATAAGAGAGCTAAATATGCTAAAGAGGTTGTAGAGTTCGCAAAAAAGTATAATGAGCTGGCGGGGCATAATGACGTTATGTCAAAATTAGCCAAAGTACTTTTAGTGGAAAGAGATCACTTCGTCCAATCGTATTACAATTTTCGATTGAGTGAAGCTGATGTAGAGCTAGGCCGGACTGATAGATATGGTAAAATAGTTTTCCCTTCAGAGGTTGCGGATGAAGAGGACTTCGTGGCTCGTATTCAGCAGGTACTTAATAATACTGAATATGAGATAAGACAATTTAAACTTAATTATGATAAAACATTTAAGAAGTTATAAGATCTCCAGTGTAGATATGCTAAGATAAAAATTGAGAGGGACGAGGTGTTAAGAAAGGAAGAGGAAAGGGGGGTATTAGTTTGAAAACCAAAATAGTTAACTTGTTTTAATGACCCGAGTAATAAGGCTAGGTGTAAAAGTATGTTGATAGCTATGACATTGTATTTCGAGGTCGAAGTAGATAGTGAACGGGGTTTAAAAGAAGCATATGTTTAGCTTTTGAAGGAAAGAGGTGTAGTTCCGGACCCAGCTCGGGTTATGTTTTTAGCTCAAGAAGCACGTAATCATCATAGTTTAGAGGTGAGGAAGTGTTCCGTTTAAGCTGGTGTGTCTATTGTATGGGGCAATGTAGAATCTTTATCTGATGTATTTGGCTTTATACAGGATCAGAGGACCATGAGAATTATATTTTTCAGGATAAGAAAAGAGCAATTAGATATTCAACATCAATTAGAGGGTGAGTTTAACTAAGGAGTTACATGATGAGTTATTACAACATGTTGAGCAAATAATGTCCTTAGTGACGCAATTGTCAAAAGAGGTGACTATTCAAATGAAGGTAGAAGCTGATGTGAGGCCTTTAGGTGTATTGTAAAAGGAAACGTGTCAGCGGCTGCACAATGCGCATATGCAATTGAAGGAGCATTTGTATCCGTTGCAATCAAAAGTCACTACCCGAACGGAATATGAGCGTCATATTGACAGTGTCACTGATTTTATGGAGGAGAACTGTCGAGGGTAGATAACAAATTTAGGACGTTTATAACAAAATGTAAATATGTGGTTCACTAAAGATGAAGGGGAAATTGTTGGTGAAAAACCCATTCCTAGGTCGAGGGAACTGTCATTAGAAGAGGATGAGGAGGAGGTCGATAGTCTGATACCCCGATCACGGCGCAAACAATGCCAGCAAGAGGTGGTGACCTTTATAGCTCCTATAGATGTTCAAGTAACAAGTAGAAAGAGTTTGAGAGATAATGGACAATCCTCGCATATCTTGAAGAGGCAAAAATAGGGTGTTCCAGTTTATTACCGACCTTGTATATTTGAGATCTATGTATACTATTTTGTTTTGATGATAAATGAAATCAGTTCTCTGTGATGATAAAATAAAATGATATATCGATGTTACTCAGATATCATGTTCTTGATTTAAACTTGTTAACTGTGATTTGTAATCTGTATAAGCAAACTATGATAAATGTAAACTGTAATGACAAGTGAAACTAGTAGCTATCCAGAGTCAATATGATGCCTTACGCGTCCGAAACAAACAGTTAAATACTTAACTAAGTTCGTGTTAGGGGGCACTAAAAAGTTCTATTACATTAGAAGAAGATACGAAGGTGGAGATTTTAAAAGAGCGGAGTACAGTAATCTGTTTGACGGAGACACTGCGAGAAAAAGAGGCCGAACTAGCCATTGAACTGAGAAAGATAGAGGGATTAAAAGAAGTGATAAGAAAAAAGGGTGTTGAAGTTGTAGGTCCCTCTGATCAAGCTAGCCAACAAGGGGCTGAATTGACATTCACTTGAACACAAGTTATAGAACAGTTGGCATTGTTAGAGGAAGAAGGAAATAATGTGAAAGTCTTGCAATTTCAAGTAAATATGCTCAAGGCAGAGATAGCTGATATGCGAGCTTGTGCTCGTAATTATAAAGTATTGTGGTTAGTTGCTGATGTGATGATAAAAAAGATGGAAAAAGCTCGCAATCAATAAAACAAAATCATTAATAAGACTTGGAGAAAAGTATATATACTAGAACATACCATTCATTTGCAAGAATTAGATAATTTATAGTATAAAATAGCGATCATAAAATTGTGTGATGTGAATACCAAGTTAGAGCCGGATCTGCTTAAGGCTGTGATAAGTCTTGACGAAAGTACGGTGAATAGAAATCATCGTAAGGCTGAAGTGGATGGGGAAATGTTTATGGTTTGTCATATGGACAAATTTAAGATAGCGTTGGAATCGCGGAATATTGATGTGTGTAAGGAAAAAGAAACAGGGGATAAATGATGTACACATTTGGAGGCTATGCTGATGGAAGCTCAAAGTAAACTTAGCGAGCATATTTTGTCTAAACAGGTAAAAAGTGAGACAGGTGATGTGTACGAGAGAGATATGGCGGTAGTTGTTTCATTCTTTGTAGCGGAGTTCGATAGATTGGAAGCAGAAAGTAGAACTGTTTATGACAAGTTAGCTGAAAAAGGTGTGCAGTATAAAATGAGATTGGTTAGATCTGCGTATTTGGATCCCATGTCGTCAAAAATTGGGGCTCTCAAAGAGAGTATGATTACGGAAGGCCAACAAATTGTTGTTGGGAGAATGCCAGAATTTATGCATGCTCGCTTGAATCGGTATGGAGAGAGTTCGAGGCGTGATGATGTAAATGATTGTTCGAGTGATACTGACTTATGATGTGAAAGATAGTAAAAATATAATAGAACTGCCAAAAAGTAGCGTGAATGATTTGTATGTATGTATACTGACCAATTGTATTGCTGCCTTTGAGTCATATAATAAGAGGGTGGTTTGGTCGAAGCAACAAACGATCTATAACGATCTATAATGTATAAGATGATCAGTTTGGCCAAAACAACAAACGATTTGTATGTAATAGATGATCAGTTTAGCCACAACAACAAACGATCTGTAATATAATAGATGACCAGTTTGGCCAAAGCAACAAACGATCTATAATCTGTATATAGAAGTACTTGTTAAATATATTAGAAAAGTACTATAATGTAGGGCAATCAAACACAAGTATTTTATTGGGGTAAGATTGACGTACGAAGAATGTTTTAGATAGAGTATTGTATAAAATAGTAGAAAGTACACAGATGTATAGGGATCAAACATAAATCTGTCATTGATCTAAGACCGACATATAAGATAGATGATTTTAGAAAAGTACACTGTGATAGATTTATTATCATCGATACAGCTTCAATCTCCTCGTATTCAATGTCCAGTGGCGAGATCGTAAGAACCAAGACCACTTTTTCTAATAATAACAAAAGGACCTTCCCAAATTTTGGCAAGTTTCCCAGCATTGACTTTCTTTCTGTACTTGGGAACTTCTCGGAGTACGAGATCTTTGATTTCAAACTCTCTGTAATAAACTTGCTTGTTATAAGATCGGGTTAAAGTCTGGTGGTATCTTCCCAAATTCATGATTGCTCTGTCTCGAGTCTCCTCGATCCAATTCATGTTTCATGCCAACTGGAACTCATTTTCTTCATCTATCATAGTATGGTCGCATAATGGGTGATGATATTGAGTAGGGATGATTACTTTTATACCGTATGCCAGGAGGAATGGCGTGCATCCGGTTAATACCCGAGGTGTTGTGCGATATGCCAATAATATATGTGATAATTCCTGGACCCAATTACCCTTCTTCTCTGTTAGGTGCTTTTTGAATCCATCCACAATAGTGCGATTGATGATTTTAACCTAACCGTTTTCTTGTGGGTAATATGGATTGGAGGAAGAGTGAATGATGCTGTGTTGATTGAGAAACTCAACGACTCTGGACCCAACGAATTAAGGTCCATTATCAATTCTGATGAGATGACGGCAGCCAAATCGAATGATAATGTTTTCCCATACAAACTTGATGACTTCGTCTTCTCGTGTGCGATATAGTGAGACTTCTTATACCCATTTTGTAAAGTAATTCGTTGCTACTAGGAGGTGTTTCCTTTTGCCTGGTGTCATTGGGAATTTTCCAATGAGGTCAAGGTCCCATCTTTTGAACGGCCAAACAGCGTTGCTGGAATGGAGTTCCAAGGCTAGAGCTCGAATTTGGGGGCCGTGTCGTTGATAGGCATCGTACTTGCTTACAAGTTTAATGGCTTGGGCTTTTATTTTAGGCTAGAAGACTCCTTGAGTAAGAGCTCGATTGGGTAGAGATCGTTCTGCTGCGTGGGAACCACGAGTGCTTTCGTGAAGTTCATGCATAAATTTTTTAGCTTCTTTATTCGATAATCATTCGAGGTATGGTCCAGTGACCAAATTTTTGTATAGGAGGTTGTTTTCCACGACATATCGCTTAGCATTATCAAGCACGCATCGTCTTTTTGTAGGATCTTTTGGGAGTTCACCGTCGAACGTGTTTTTTATTCCAATATATGTAAGGAAAGGTCATCTCCAATCGTCCTCATCCTCTTCAGCACCCCCAGAATTAATAGAATTTAAGCTTATGATGTTAATGCAGGGGTGGACAATACTTCGATCTTGAGAAATCGGGCTTTTGTGCCGAGCACTCCTGCTAGATAGGCGAGGGAATCAAAATGTCTATTTTCTCCGTTCCGTAAATGTTTAATAGTAATCCTCTTGAATCTGCGCATTCTGTCAGCTACTGCTACTGCATAATCAATCATCTTTCTGTTCTTCTAGAATTTTTCTTTGTAATGGTTTATAATGAGTTAAGAGTTCGTATACACAGATAATTTGAAAACTCTAATATCGAGGGCCATATCTAAACCGTGAATCATTGCCTCATATTCGACTTCATTGTTGGTAGCTTTGAAATTGAGTATAATTGCTTTTTGATCCTATTATTGGAAGGTGTGATAAGTACGATTCCGATCCCTGATCCTGAAGGTCCGGAAGATCCATCAGCTAAAAGACGCCATCCCTTTTGAGTTATCTAGTCTGACTGCTATTCAAACTATTCTTCATTAGTATTTGTATTGTCTTCTTCTCAGTCAGGATCTTCTACTGGGAAGTCTGCAAGAAAATCTGCTACTGCTTGACCTTTTTCAGAGTGTCATGGTTTAAAGCGTATGCCATGTTCACCAAGAGTGGTCGACCATTGTTGTACTCGTCTGGATTTTTGTCATTTGGATAAGATCTATCGCAAAGGGTAATTCGTCACTACACAAACTGAGTAGGCTTGAAAATACTGTCTCAATTTTTGCAGTGTGTATACGAGAGCTAAGAGCAGTTTCTTGATCTTGGTATACCAGGATTCTACTAGAGTGAGAGTTTTGCTGATGAAGTAGACAGGTTTCTCCATCTTCTCATCAAGTCGAATGAGAACATAACTTAATGATTCATCGGTAACTGCAAGGTATATGGTAAGTTATTCCCCTTTGTTAGGTGTACTCATCACTGATGGTGTACCCAAGTAACGTTTGAGTTCTTGAAATGCTGCTTCACACTCTGTTGTCCACTCGATCTCAAGATCCTTCTTAAACTTCATTTTTACTGTTCCTTCACACAAAGGTTGAATGACCATTGACATTGATCTGAAGACTTTAAAACAAAATGATTTATTACGGCAATCTTGCCTGTTAACTTTTTTATGTATTTTTTTATTTTTGGAGAAGGCATTGACAATAGTGCGTGAATACGATCTGGATCAGCTTCTATACCTCGCTTACTGATCAAATGTCCCAAGAATTTTCCTGACTGGACCCCGAACTGGCATTTGTCAGGGTTGAGCCTCATCTTGTAGAAATGGAGAATTTTGAAAGTATTGTGTAAATATGTAATATGGTTTTCCTTCTTATGACTTTTACACATCATATCATCAATGTAGACTTCCACCATTTTTCCAAGGTGATCTTTAAACATTTATGTTATCAATCGTTGATAAGTGGCTCCAGCATTCTTGAGACCGAATGGCATGACCTTATAGCAGTATAGGCTATGTTCTATAATGAAAGCTACTTTTTCTTGATCATTAGGTAGCATAGGTACTTGATTATACCCTAATGCGGAATACATCATGGATAAGAGTTTGTGTCTTGCAGTAGAATCAAGCAGATGGTTTATGATAGGAAGTAGAAAACTATCCTTTGGAGTATGTTTGTTGAGGTCCGTGAAATCCACGCACACTCTGATCTTGTTGTTCTTCTTTGGGACTGCTACAATGTTTGAGATCCATTCTGGGTAATTGGCCTTTCGGATAAAACCAACTTTGATGAGTTTGTCGATTTCTTTATTGACTTCTTCTCAGAGTCTTGGTACTAATTTCCTCTGCTTTTGTTTGACAGCTTTGGCTTTATCTTTTAAATTGAGCTTATGGCAGGCCAGATTTGGATCAATGCCAGGCATTTTGTGAAACGTCCAAGCGAAGATATCATTGTTGTCTTTAAGAAACTAGATGAGATAATCTCGTTTTTCTGTGGGCAGAAGAGTGCCAATATATGCCCCTCGCTTGTCTTTACTAATTTCGACGTACTTTGTGGTTTCGACGCTTGGTAAATGGTTTTCTGTAGAGTTCACTGTATAATTTTTTGTAATGTTTCCTATGGTTTTCAGTAATTGCTATGCGAGTTGTAGCTCTGATGACCCTGGTACAATGGGAACATAATTTTCACATGCTCGAGCTAACTTCTGACTTTTTTTTATTTTATATATTCTGCCATTCCATTCGAATTGTAGCGCCAAATGATAGGTTGGCGGAATAGCTCGTATATTGTGTAACCAGCAATGCCCCATTATCCCCAAATAAAGGGATTTTGCATTGATAACATAAAAGACAACGTTAATTGTTACTGGTCCTACCGTAATAAGAAGTATAATATTTCCTACACGTTCTTCTTTAAATCCGTTGAATCCACAGATATTAATGTCAATTGGCTGTACTTTGTCGGCCAGTCCCATCTGATCAATCGTGCTTTGAAAAAGCAGTTTAATGGTACTACCAGTATCTATCATCATTATGTAAAGCACCACGTTTCTCATTTTTAACATGATCACCAAAGCATCATGGTGAGGAAAGTTGACATGACGAACATTACAGTCATCGAAAGAAATTCCTGTTCAATGAGAACTGGATACAGGAAGTAAATGAGCTTCTTTATCTTTCATGGACAGGTCGTGATATTGGCCGACACGCCGTCTTTCTCTTCTGTCTGATTGGTTGACGATCTGAGTCTTAACGAAGTGGTTGATGGATATATGGTCTAGATGCTTCTCCTCTGCCGGTTCTTCGATTTGTACGGCTTCTATAGAAAGTTTGTAACTCTCGTTTTTGTAACTCTCAACGTCCATAATGCATTCATGCATTCGTCCATCTGAAAAGATATACTCTAACAGTCGTTGTAAGGCAAAATAGTATTATGTCTCATGATGTCTGACCTTATGGTGAATGCAATATGATTTGCTCTCAATGGGTTAAAGATATTGTGCATTGCAAAAAAAATTATCCTTCTGAAGTATAGGATAAATACTGGCTATGGTTACGTCTATTTTGGGAAGACAGGGCTTTGGCAAGTTCTACCCTTCCGAGGTCATTCGTTATTAGATTTTGTTCATTTCTTGTCTCCTCCCTGATCAGTAGCACGGTTAAAATCTTGGCTTGTTGATTGATCTTGAGCTGTCAATGTTGACTTCTAAGTTTTTTGCCTGTCAGATACCATTCTTACATGGTCAATATATTTATTGACTTTTTCGATCATGTCCTCCAGAGTTGTCAACTTGTTTAGGAGAAGGTACTCCTTCGCCCTTCCATCGACGAGTAAAGCATTGGTGAAAGCTGAAATAGTAATCTTTTGGTCGAGTCTATCTACTTTTCGAGCTAACTCCATAAACTTCTTAGTGAATGTCTCGAGCTTCTCTCCTGGCATCTGCTTAAGGCTGAAAAGAGTATATAGATTCTCTTCTTTGTCTCTGTTGTGCGAGTAATTCTTGACGAAGATTTCTTGTAACTGTTCAAAAGTTATGATGGATCATTCGGGTAGTGTATGGAACCATCACGGGGGTTTGCCTGATAAGCTAGTAGAAAAGAGCCTGTATAGGATGTGGTTAGACATGGAATGTAAGCCTAAAGCATCCTAGAATTCTTAAACGTGCTCCATTGGATAAGTTCTTTTGTATTTTCAGATCTTCGGAGTATGGAACCCGGTGGGAACCTCGCCATTCAACAACTCCTGTACAATCGGGATCTTCTGTAATCTGTCGTGAATTCCTTTTGTCAGAGTATGAGCTTCGAGCAGTTCTTTGATTCACCTTTCAACATGTTCATGAGTCACATATTGTCGAGCTGCAGTGATTGGGCGTGTGACGCGTCCTTTTCCGGGATTGTGGTCGCCACTTCCTTCACTTAGACATTCTTTTGCTGGAACTCGAACTCTTCGAGGTAGATTTTCAGTCTATCTAACTTCCGTAAGTCCACCATCTACTTCTTGGTGGACATCTTGGATCGGGATGGACTCCATTTCCTGTTGGTGATGGTTAGATCGAAGTACACCTCCTACATGATTGCCTTTCGGGGAAGGTTCTATTCTGTCATGAACGGAGATTCGCGAGCCTTCTGGTTGCACGACTTTATTCTTCTAGGTGGTGATCTCCTGACCCTGTAGAACGTCTTGTACACTTGCTAGTTGTTGCTCCAATGTAATACGTCTTTCTGTTTCAAAATTTAAAGTGGCCCACAAATCTGCTAGTGTAGCATTTTCTTCTGCTGGAACGATCGTCGTGACCTGACCTAGAGGTGTCATTCTAAGAGAAGATAATCAACGATTTCTGAGACAATGGGTTTAAGAACTTCGTTCCCACAGACGACACCAAATATAATAGGCTAATTCCAGAATTTGAACTTAGTCTTTACACCATATGGTTTTAGAACGCTTAAGAACAGTAAGTAATAACTAACAAGATAATTTAGAGTAGTGTGAAAAATCTTTGAATTTGTTAAAAACCACGACCTCTCTTGAGGATTTTGAGATATAGAAGATGATATTATTGAGATTGCTAGCTTGTTACAGTGACTGCTCTGAGTATGTTGAATGTTAGAGTGAGAGTTCTTATGTGTCTTCATCTCGAAGTCTCTGATCCTATTTATAGGTCTTATAATATGACCGTTTGACGACCATTAAGATTCTTGATGATAGACGTTACAAAATATATGTTAGATACTCTTTGACCAAATTGTATAATGGACTGGTCCTGCTTGTCATGTAACGACTATATTGATAATGTTGTGCCTATTGACTCGAACTGTTGATGTAGAGGTCGAATATTGAAGACGGGATATATCTTTAGTAGTGTTTCGTGTATGTTGTAGAGTTCGAGGATGAAGCAGGAGTCCGAGATACGAGTCCGAGATACGAAATAAGCTATTACACTTGTCTTGGGATTTCATGATTACTTGGTGGCAAAATCTTATTCCTTACTAACTTTCCCTCACGAGAACTAATTCTTTTGTAAAAGTACTAACGTTTTGATGAAATGCTACAGGGTCCCGAGAGTGATGAGCTTTCTGCAATCTCAAAACTAGATGATGATATCACCTTCTATCAAACTGCCAGTCCCAACATCGCAAAGCTTTTCCAGATTGATCCCAAATCTAAATGTCCCACTGTAGTCCTGTTGAAAAAGGAGGATGAGAAACTAAGCCAATTTGGTTAGCAATTTATTATTCTTGTCTTGATATTCGTTGTGTTAGAGTTAATTTATTGGAAAACCCCGCTTCAAACTTTGGCTTCCTCTAATAAACAAATATACTAGAGAAACCGCTAATTTCATTTTTAGCAGTCCAATTACCCAAACTAGTATATGGTCACGTAATTCTTAACTTTGTTGTAGACTCAAAAATTGCAGCCTTCTGTCATCGTAATATTTCTGATGCTTCCATGTGTTCAGATCATGATTTTTGCCAAATCAGAGGATTTGCCTAACTTGCTTCCAACATTTCAAGACGCGGCAAAAAGTTTCAAGGGAGAGGTACTTTTCTTTCAGGATTGTGCCAAACAATTCATGATTCTTCTTTTATTGTTTTTGTTTTATGAAGCTTATCTTTGTTTACGTGATATTGGACGATAGCTTTGGGGAACAGATTTCAGATTATTTTGGCGTAACTGGAAATTCTCCTCAAGTAAAACTCATCCTCTTGTTTTTTCAATTATACATTTTTTTCATCGTTTCAAATCGCCATAAATTAGAAATCTAGGAAATACATAGTTTCTAACAGCCTCCTTTTATGTTCAGATATTTGGTTTCATTGCAACTCATGAGGGTGAAGTAACTAAAGAGTATTAAGGTTAGTGATCTGCTTATTTTATGGTTAGTAGATGAAGTTGTTAGTGTAAACCATGTTAAATCTAAAAAATACTTAAACTTTTGTGCTCCTTTCGATTTATAACTACATTCATTTGATGTTTCTCAGGCATTTGCTGAAGATTTACTGGAGAACAAGCTTAAACGTTTCCTTAAGTCAGGCCCGATTCCAGTAACCGTAAGTTCTCTGACTTTTTTGAGTTGGTAATTGATTAGTTAATTTTGTTGGCCTAACCCTCATTCTAAATTGGCGTCAATGATATAGAATGATGGAGATGGGAAAATAATAGTTGGACATAACTTCGATGAGATTGTGTTGGATGATTCAAAGGATGTTCTCCTTGAGGTATTTATCCAAATCCATGAACCTATTTAAAACCAAACATAAGTATCATTTTGTTAGTATTTTTCACTTTTTCTGATTCTGTGGATTTATACTAGATATATGCACCATGGTGTGGGCATTTCAAAGTGCTTAAACCCATTTAAAACAGAGTAGCAAAGCATTTGCGGGGCATTGATTCTCTAATTGTAGCCAAGATGGACGGAACCACCAATGAGCACCAAAGGGCTAAGGTTTGTTTCATACACCTTAATTCATTGATAAATTTATGTCTATGCTCAAATTTCCTATGAAAATATTATGGACTGAGATAATAATCTAAAGAGAAGGAAACTTGTTTTCCAATATTTCATTTTGTATTATTTTCAATGAAAATACTTTTACTTTCATTTGTTCTCTTCTAACTAAACAAAGCCTTCGTGTATGTCTATCTAGCATGATATAGATGGAAAATAACAATCCAAAATGCAAAGAATGGAACACTGAACTGTGACAGTTTTTTATTTTCCTATTAACGCAGGCTCAAGAGTTCCCCACTCTTCTCTTCTTTCCAGCTGGAAATAAAAGCTCCAAACCTATTAGTACATTTCACAATTTTCTTGGTTATATTTTCATTATCGATAGCTGAAGATATTTATCTCCTTTGAGTTTGAGTAATTTAGATATCACTAACAAAATTTAAAAGACAATAGTCTCTTAAAATTTTCTAACAAATACACAGGTTGACGTTGAAAGAACAATAGTTGATCTATATAAGTTTCTCTTAAACTCTTTATTTTCTCTCAATCTCAATAGTTTCAATATAGTGAAGTAGAAATGTTAGTGTAAATGTAATAAAGAACACGTAGTAGAAGCGATTTGAATCAAGAAAATAAAAGAGATTGCAAAGAATAAATAATTAAAAGAGAAATTTTATTGATCTTGGTTGAATGCATCTCTCAACTATTACATGCATATTTATAATAGAGCTAGATAATTCCCATATTAGAAGGATCATATTATTTAGATTTTATTGATCTTGGTTGAATGCATCTCTCAACTATTACATGCCTATTTATAATAGAGCTAGAGGATTCCCGTATTAGAAGGATCATATTATTTAGACATAAGCTTAATTTAGAAACAAATAAAACTAAAAAGAAAATTAAACCAAATGAATTTAGAAGTATGATTGGGCTTAATCATTTAAAGGCCTTGAATCATGCTCCTGTTGTGGAAAGAACTCGCCCACGAGTTCTCAAAAGGAAGGGAATCATGCATGTCACTATAATAAGGAGAAAGGTCCGCCACATTGAACGTAGATGAGATGTTGTAACCTTCGGGTAAGGAAATGACGTATGCATTATCGTTAATCTTCTTAAGCACTTCACATGGCCCAATCTTTTTCATCTTCAATTTATTGTAAGTGTCAACCGGAAAATGTTTTTTTTTTAAATAGACCATAACAAGATCACCAACTTCAAAAAAATTAACACACCGATGTGCATCGGCCGAAGCTTTGTACTTGGCATTTGAAGCTTCAATATTTTTTGTAGCCATCTCATGAATTTCGGCAACTTGATCGAGGAAATCATTAGACAATAAATTCACACCCGAAACTTTAGGAAGATATACAAGATCGAAGGGGTGTTTAGGAACAGTGGAATAAACAATCCGGAAAGGAGAAAAACCGGTAGTTCTACTCTTAGAAGCATTATAGGCGAACTCCGCATGAGGAATATATAAATCTCATTGCCTTGGCTTTGCACAGGATAAAACACGAAGTAAATTTCCCAAAGTGCGATTAACTACTTCCGTTTGACCATCGGTTTGCGGGTGAGCAGTGCTACTAAACTTTAAAGATGTATCCAAATGTCGCCAAAGAGTTTGCCAAAAATATCTTAAAAATTTACTATCGCGATCGGATGTAATAGATTGAGGAATACAATGAAGGCGATCAATTTCTCGGAAGAATAAATTTGCGATTTGGACCGCATCATGAGTTTTTTTGCAAGGGATGAAATGTGTCATCTTTGAGTAGCGATTAACTACCACAAAAATTGAATCAACTTCTCTTTGAGTCTGAGGGAGTCCCAATACAAAATCCATAGAAATATCGGTCCAAGGTGATTTGGGAACCGAAAGAGGAGTATAGAGGCCCGTATTTTGAGCACGACCTTTGGCTTGTTGGCAAACAAAACATTTGTAAATAAAGTCCTCAACATCTTTCTTTAAAGAAAGCCAAAAATATCATTCCTCTACCAAAACAATTGTTTTATCATGACCTAAATGTCCACCAAGACCTCTTCCATGTAGCTCTTTAATAACGTACTCTCGTAAATAACCTCATCTTTCTTTAAAGAAAGCCAAAAATATCATTCTTCTACCAAAACAATTGTTTTATCATGACCTAAATGTCCACCAAGACCTCCTCCATGTAGCTCTTTAATAACGTACTCTCGTAAATAACCTTGGGGATACAAAGACGAGTACCATGATAAAGAAAACCATCATGAAGAAGAAAGTCAGCCGTACCTCCTTGATTATTGTTGCATTTTTCCCACATCTCCAAAAAATTTGCATCATCGACATAGAGTTCTCTAAGATAATTAAAAGCAACGATAGATGTACGATCGGTAACAAGAAGGGATGCACGTCGACTCAAGGCATCGGAAACTTTATTTTGCTTCCCCGGTTTGTACTTGATAGAAAAATTAAATTGTTAAATCTCGGCGATCCAACGAGCATGCATTCGATTAATATAGGTATTACTTTGGATGTACTTGAGGGCTTCATGATCGGTATATAATAGAAATTCCTTTTAAAGCAAATAATGTTTCCAATGCTTAAGAGCTTGTACAACTGAATAAAATTTCAACTCATAAGTAGTCCAAGTACGACAAGCTTCACATAACTTTTTACTATAATACGCAATTAGTCTTCTTTCTTGAGTTAAAATGGCACTTATATACCACGGGCAGAGGCATCACAATCCACCTCAAATAACATAACATGATGAGAGTCATCCTAAAGGATTACTAATTTTGTGATCCTGACCCGATCCTTTAAGGATCTCGGTGATCCTTACCCGACCCGATCCGATCCGTTAAGCTTTGATTTTTGGCAAACAACATATAAGTTGAGAATGAGTACAAACAAAAAGATGTATTATATTTGCAATTTTGCATATATTATATCCATGCAAAATATAGAGTTAGAGACTCATTTTGTACATAACCAAAATCTATGAGCTCTTAAAACATAGCAACAAATTCACAGGACTTCAAAATCTTGAGCATCTATATGACTTCAAAATGTGAAGCATGAGCATCCATAGGACTTCAAAATATAAAGCATCAGAGCATCTATAGGACTTCAAAATCATGTAACCTATTTGTAAATAAAATCAAGTTGATAGTTATAGGATGAAGTTGGGGCGTTAAGAGAATTGAGATTGAGAGTTGAGAGATGAGAGCCCTAGTTTGGTGACTACTAATCTATCATCTATGAATCATAATTTCATATTACTTAAAGTCTTAAATACCCATAACGGATCGGGTTTTTAACGGATCGGGTCAGGGTGAATCCTAACCCGATCCGCCAGCTACAGGGTATGATCACTAACGGATCGGGTCGTGGAGGATCAATTTTTTTCCGATCCTGATCATTTGTTAACGGATCGGACCGGATCGGATACCGGGTCAAATCCTACCCATTGACAGCCCTAGTTACTGGTATTATTTTCTTTACATGATTGGGTATGATTATCTATCCTTTTGCTAAGGAAGAGTTCCCGCTTTATGTTAATGTCTCAGGGTGTTCCAGGATGGTCACTTGAACTCCTGGCCGTCCAGAAACCCTCCTTGAGTAAGCATTTTGCCATAAAAAAAAACAAATGTAGCTAGCATTACATAAATATTACAGGCCCATCTCACGCTTAATTCGTTTCAGAATTTAATGCTGCGATAGAGTTACAAATATAGTGAATCGTCTTCCCATGTATTAAACATTAGAAATGTGTAATACTTTGCCAAACTTACGTGCTCGGAGAATCATGTTGTGATCCTGAAGAAGAGGATAGAAAAGCCTTGGGGGGGATTTGCAAGGATTCAAGGCTTCCTGCCAACATATCCAAAACTTTACTCATGGGAGGCCTGTCTAATGGGTTAGTTTGTATGCACCACAAACCTACTATAATCATCTTCTTCGTAATAACTGCATCTGTTTCAGATGTTATTCCATGAAGCCCCAGATCCTCTTTCAATTCGATACGAGTATGGATCCAGTGTGGGAAATAGATTTCGCTTGTACGATCCGCTGGGCCATTAATGTTCTTTCTTCCACCAACTATCTCAAGAACCATCATCCCAAAACTATAAACGTCAGACTTGTGCGAAACTACTCCAAAGTTTCTAAAAAACACTTCTGGGGCAATGTACCCAGCAGTCCCTCTTGCATCCAACATTGATACATAACTCTCTTGTGTAAAGCATAGTTTTGCTAACCCAAAGTCGATATCTTAGGGCAGAAGTTTTCGTTTAACAGGATGTTATGTGGTTTTATGTCGAAGTGCACAATGCATGTGTTGCAACCACGGTGCAAGTACTCAAGTCCACGACTAACTCCAACCACAATTTCATATAGTTTTTCCCATGGAAGGCTTGAACTTGTTTCTAATGGTTTATCCTTGTAGATGAACTTTTCAAGAGAATCGTTGGACATGAATTCGTAGATAAGTGCTCTTTTAGACCCATCAAAGCCAAATCCTAGCAAGCTCACAACATTCACATGTGAAGTTTTACTAATGCTTGCAACCTCGTTCATAAAATCTGCCCCGTCTCATCACCTTCACAGCTACTAGCTGGCCGTCGAGAAGTTTCCCCTTGAAGACACCACCAAAGCCACCTTGTCCCAATTTATCTTTGAACGAGTCTGTCATTCTTGTAATATCTGAGTAGTGATACCTTTTTGGAGCCATGGATCCATTATTCCGTAAAAATTCCTCCACCTTTTCAGCATTTTTTGATTTCTTCCAAAACACAATTGAATTAACTGATGAGTACTTCTTTCTCCAACATATGCACAAGTATAATCACAAGGATAAATCCAGAAATAGGTCCAATTACTATAAGCAAAAGAAAGAAGAATGATTAGCTACACGACCAATAAAGAAATGTTGCCCAGTATCAAGAACTAGTATAGCTCGAGAATAAATATCGGAGAGCATGAATGCAACATCTTGAAGCCACTGAGACAGGTGCCTAATGCAATCCTCCTGTTTAAGTTGCTTGAGATGTAAAGGTTAGGGTAGAACAATGAGAGAAGGTGGTGAATGAATAACATACCTAATGCGATAATCCTTGTCAAGTTGCGCGCTGTATTTCCAGCAATATAATCATGATATTAGACGCTTGAAATGAAAGAAAAAATGTAATTGTAGTTGTAGCTATTAAAGACTGTATAGTGAATAGTGTATACTATATATTTTACTCAGTAAGACATTTTTTGAGCTAAAGAAATCAATAGAAGATAATTATGTTACTTCCAAAATCTTGACACGGGTAAGGCACAAAAACAATCCTAGAAAATCGCCTTTAATGGTCTTGTTACTGCTAGTTTCGATCACATCTAATTGTCTCCTTACTGCAAAAATCCTAAACGTATATTTAGAAGTAAAATTTAGTTTTTTCTTAATTATTAATTGCCTTCAAAGAAACGTTGTTCTTATTTTTCTTTTATTTACGCAATGTCCAAGTTGAGCATTTATGATTCAGCTGGAATTTAGCTAATAGAATGGATGTACTTACCTGATGGATAACAATCAAAATACTCAGAGTGGTATCCGTTGGATCCGCAACTCCCACCAGAATTGGCACAATTCACAGTCTGAATGATAACTACCAACATACCTCACATCAAATCCATTCGATATAATACGAAATGAGCTGCCCTACACACACGAAGAGATGAGGGACGAACGGGAATGAGAATAACACCTTGGCACTCAGAAGTGTTGTGATTTGACCCAACTGAGTCAGCCGCGACGTAAAGACTATTATAGGTGCGGTTTACTTGATCAATACAATAATATCCCCCAGACTCATAAGACATTGAAAGGGCAACCATAGAACAGAAACCTACTCAAAGGGACTGTAATCACCTACTGCTGTATCATTCAAGAATGCAGATGGACAATCATAACCATAAACCAAATCCCAAACATCAGATCTTACGATTGTCATAATCTGATTGGCTTCACTGGTATTCAAAACTATGTAAGTTTTATAATTTATATCAATCTCGGTGTAGAAATCTCGGCAATTAAGTTGAAAGCCGGGTACTCCACAATAAGGCGAACGATTATTTCCCCAAAAAGGAAACAGGTAAGTATCGTCACCACACTCGAAGCTCTTGGAACATTCACTGCTGGAATTACACAGTTGAAGAAGTGAAAGTAGAAGAGCAGCACCAACCACTAACAACAACTGAGATTGCATTCTTATTTCTTTCTTTGCCACAATTACGGCTCTATTGAGAGTATTTTGGGGAGTCTAATGTGCATGGGGAGCGGTGGTGACGGAGCTACCTGAGGACTAGCGGGGGGAGTCCAATCAATGACTGATAGATTATAAAATTAATTTAAAGTTTCTTCTAAGATTATTCAATTTTTTAGAGGAGAGACCCCACTGCAGCTACTCGTTTCTTTCACCAATCAATTTTATAATGCCAAATATTGACTCAACAATCACCACAAAATATATCTTTAAGACCATTTCCAATATTTGAATATTTTGCAAAATTGTGATCATATCCTGTAAACTTTGTTGGGGACGGATTCGGGGACCCTAAAAAAAGAAACCCTAAAGGAACACCAAACCTCCATCCGAATTTCAAACACCAAACCCTTCAATTCTCTCTCAATGTCTCTATTTGGAGAATTGCATTCTTTCTTTATTTACTTTGCAACCCACATACTTCCAAAGATAAAAAATAAAAATTATTTGGAGAATGAGGATGGATTAGTACTAATAATATCTATTTCTAGTTTCTATAGGAGCCCACTACAACAAGTACAACACAGTCCACACACACAACTGCAAAACTTAAACCGTGGAAATTTTGAAAAGTAACCAAGTTTGGAAGCACTCTGCCCTTGACCATTGCCTCTCCCATACCCCTTTTGATACTGCAAGTACATAACAATAACATCAAAATGTGGCTGGAGGATACCATCAAGTCACCCACTCTATTATTGATCCCTTTTTGCTATGTTACTCAAAAGTGAAACGGAAATGAGAAACATTTATTATTTTCTTTACATGATTCGGTATGATTCTCAATCCTTTTACTATGGCCAAGTTCTTGTTTTATGTTAATAGCTCGTTCATCGATCATCTCGGGCATGGCAACGTCAATCAAATACTGTATATCTTGATACATAAAGTAAACAATGAGAAAATATCATTAACATTTAACTAAAATGAAATATTGGATTATTTTCTTGTTTTTATGAGATGATAACTCAATCTTTAACGAGGCCAAATAAATTGTCGTTGGTCGGATTTAATGGGAAGTATGAAAACACGTCTTCTCAAAAGTATTTGTTCATTTGCGCTGTATAAGATATTTGCTCTTGCTGAAAGGTTAATGCTTTTAAGGAAAGGTACGGGGTGATCAAAATGCCTTCAGGCTTCAGTTGGTTTCCTCCACTTAGATATTATCCACAACCTAATAGTTTAAGGAATACATATCAACTAAAAACGTTACCGTCGATGTTAGTTTGAATTCCATAGGTGATTTCTTTGTCAATAAAACAGGACATTAGAGATGTAATATCATCATCGTCACAGTACATGATGTGCATACCAACCCAATACTTTGAGTTATTTCACACATATACATCGCTTCCCGAGAATTGGTCTTGGAGGAATTTGTAATATATATTAGAGAAAATTTGTTCTTGCCCCCCATTATTCCAGTCAAATTCGCACTTTCCCCCCACCGTTGGCACAAATTTGAGCATGGACCCCAAATGGCCTTTGACTGCTATTTGACTACAATTGATTGGCCAAAAAAACTTGAAGTACCAAAAATACCCCCCATGTGTAAATCACGTGAACTAGGCAACCGATAACCATTTTCTCTTACTCACCTTCTCTTATCTCATTATTTCCCCTAATTAAACTTGTCTCCATTACTCTTTCTGATTCACTCTTGGACTCTCTTACTCTTTACCCTCCACCATTGTTGACCCTAACTTGAGCATCGTTGGAGCACCTCAATCATCTCTCTCTCTCTTACTGAGTGTAATATCTTCCTCTATTTTCGACACATCATCACCGTCTATCTCATGCAACAATCTCATTAACAAGACTCTCGATGGTGTATCAGTTGTTAAATCAGTTCGGCCCAAACTGTTACCACCAGGGCCAATAGTTTCCCATTTTTGGGTTGCTTAAAAATGACGCTCAGCCGTATCTACTGTACCCAAGTTCATGCCTCAGGAGATGTCGTCAGGATCTGACATACATTAACACAACATTAGCAACAACAACATCATCTTCCTTTGTTTCAATCTGACCCACAACATCAGCAACAACAACATCTTTGTCTTCATCTTCTTCTTCCCTTATACTCATGTTTGAAGAAGCCATTGCTTTATACTTCCCCATATCCCACCTTCTCTTCGCAACTCATTCTCTATCTATCTCTTGAGACTCTGTATTGCTTTGTAAACACCGAAAGAAGCAAAATCAGAAACAATTTAACAAAAATAGATGAAATGGTAACAAATTGGGAAGATTTGAAGAGTACCCATGTGATTATAATAAAAAATAATTACTCTTGTCTAATTCTTGAAGAACAAAGTGTTGGTTCTTGAGAGAAGAACCCCATTACATAACAGACCACGAAATCTAAAATTGAGATAAACCCATTAGAGATATTGAGATATCATTAAAGGGTATGATAAATATTCTCTTATGGATGATCAAAACAAGCAAAAATTTGAGATTGGTGTTAGAGCGTGAGAGAGAACTAAATGAGAGAGACGAAGTAGAGAATTTTTTGAACTTGGGAAATTTAAAGTGGGTAACCGGTAACCTGGGTTGCTGTTTCACGTGCAAGGCACGCGAGGGTAAATTGGAGACTTTAACTAAATAAGACTAGTCAACGCGGGTCAAGCCGGTTTTGGGGTTCATCCTCAAATTTAGACCAACAGTGGGGTGCAAGTGCGATTTTGTGTAGAATAATGGGGGGCAAGACCAAATTTTCTCTATATATTATGAAAATAAATAAGTGATCAAATTCCCCCAAGGAATAATTTATTAAAATGAAACTGTTTTCGACTAAACTTCAAAACTTTCCATTAGGAAGTACGACTTTATACCTCTCCTTAGCGTACGGACTAAATTTTTATTGATATTTATTGCCCACCTAAGAAAAGATATTTCTTGTCTCCAGTTTCAGAATCAGATATAGATACTCCTTAAAAGTAATTATTTTTGAAAATTGTTAGTAAAATAGGGTTATGTATACTTATTCGAAATTGAAGCCCATTAAAAGTGGAGGTTCCATCTCAAAACCAATTGGTAATAGGAAGAGTAGCTCAAGAATTTTATATTATTGAGGTGCAATGCTTGAATACCTAATGTGAAAACACGCCCCTTCATGTGCGATGTAATTTTTGAGCTCAACACGTGGACGAATATTTAGGTGACACAAAGTAGCACGTAGGCCGTTGGGCTCACCACATTGAAGAATAGCTCGCTCTGATACCATATTCAAAACATCAGATCTTACAATTGTCATAATCTGATTGGCTTCACTGATATTCCTAACTATGTAAGTTTGATAATTTATATCAATCTCGGTGTCGTAGAAATTATGATAATTGAGTTCAAACCTAGGTACTCCACAATCGTACGGACGATTATTTCCCCAAAAAGGATACGAGTAAGTATCATCACCACACTTGAAGCTCTCGGAGCAAGTACCGTTGGAATTACACAGTTGAAGAAGTGAAAGTAGAAGAGCATCACCAACCAATAACAACAACTAAAAATGCATTATTTCTTTCTTTTTCTTCCAACGCACAGATTTTCAAATTACATTATCATCTCCAGCAGGGTTTGGGTTTGGGTTAGGTCTGTCAACTCAAACCCAAACCCAAACTTTTCTTCTCCCAGCAGCGAAAAATGGGTGCGAGTTGGTTGAGCTGAATGTGTCAGAACACAACCGAGTTTGAGGAGCTCAAACTCAAAAAAATGAGTTTGGTAGTATTTTGAAAGCCCACACCCAAACCCGTACTTGCTGCTGGAGGTACTCTTACATAGTAACAACATCACAATGTGGGTGGAAGATACCATCAAGTGACCCACTCTATTATTAATCCTTTTTTGCTATGTTATGGAAAGTGAAACGGATATGGTAAACGGTAAACGGAAAACGGTAAACGGTAAATAAACAATATGAAAAACGGATATGAAAAACGGTTATTATTTTGCTATGTTATACCGCAATAAAAGAAAAAAAAAATGTCGTTAGAGGATACTATCAAGTGACCTACTCTATTATTGATCCCCTTTTGCTATGTTACTGAAAGTGAAACGGAAATGAGAAACAATTATTATTTTCTTTACATGATTCGGTATGATTCTCAATCCTTTTACTATGGTCAAGTTTCCGTTTGATATTAATAGCTCGTTCATCAATCATTTCAGGCATGACAACCTCAATCAATTTACTACATATCTTCATACATCATTAACATTTAACTAAAATGAAATACTGGATTTTTTTCTTGTTTTCACGAGGCCAAATAAATTATCGTTGGCCAGATTTTACGTTTCCGATTTTCGATTTTTATCGAAAAATATCGGATCGGAATCTAATAGCCTTTTGGCATTTCGATTTTCCGAAATTTACGATCCGATTATTCCGAATAACATCCGATCCAATTTAATCCGAACTTCCCTACTTTCAACTTGAAGGAGTTGGGACTAAAACCTCAAATAAAACATACTTCATCTAGGTCAGCCTTAATTTATTCTCCTTCTCTGCAAGGGCTCTCACTTCTCTACCCATGAAACCTCACTCCCATTTTTTATTTAAGGTAAGAATCTTTCTCTCTCTCTCTTTTCTCCCTTGAAGCCATGGTAGAGGTGAGACATGGTCAGATGGTGTTCAATTGGTTTCATGAGGCTAGACTTTTGTGTTTAAGTAATAATGGGTGGTTATTTTTGATATCTCTTCACCTATCTCTAAAGAGGTTGTTATAGATATTTGGTGATATTTTTGTCTTAAAGCATGTTACTTAAGCTTGTGAAATGATATTTTATTTTGTAAACTTTTTAATTTGGATAATATTTATTTCCAAGTTGTTATCATTTGTTGTGTACCAAAGTTTTTATGATAGTATCTTTTATTATCACTTGTCTAATAATATGTTTTTGAGATATTAATGCAGTGAAAATTTCTTGCAAAATATAAATTCCCGATTTACTGAATTATTTTCCGATTTTATCCAGATATCTGAAATTTGTTTATTCTGAATTCTAATTTTTTCCAAAATTTTTGGAATTCGGATAAATTCTTACCAGAACAGATTTTACATTTCCAAAAAAATTAAAAAAATTTCTGACCTCCCCAATTTTCGATCTGATCCGAAAATAGGCCTAGTAGAGACCTATCCCTCGAGCTACTTACATAACAAACTATCAAAATGTCAGGCTCACGAAAAATTGGAAGGTCACATCTCCTAATGGCGCTTGACATCTGTCCCACAAATTAATACATGACGCGGCTCAAACCCTAAGATAACAAGAAATGATAAGTCAAAGACACCTGTCTCACGAACTGGCATTTACAAAAACAACCTCCGAAAGCTCCACCACTCTTTCCACTAAGCCAAGAAAATGTGTTGCTGCCCACGAGCTAGAGAAAAGATCTATAAATAGGGTAGGGTTGAAAGATAATGGGTATAGGTTTTAGAAGATAGAAGATACCCGATCGGTATTGTAAGGGCATGTTCTGAATCTCGAGCGCAAACCCTAGCTTCGACCAACATACATTTACTCGACCTCGTCAAAATATGATAACATGGCACATTTATGGTACATTATAAGATAGTTACAAAGAAGAATCATATCGTTACACAACCATTATGAAGACTCGTTAAAACTATGTTGTAACGTTCGTCATTAAAGGGGATAACGGTCATAAAACAGTGATAATATGAGACCTGTAAATAGGACCAAAGAAGAACATATGAGGGGGACTTGGAATATCTAAGAAAGTCTATGCTAAAACTATCCAGAACATTCGTTGTAATAGGTAGTCGCTTCATCAATAAGATTACTATTTTTAAATCCTCAAGAGAGGTCGTGGTTTTTACCTATTCAAAGGTTTCTACGCTATATCTTTTGTGTTGGTGATTACTTTTTTACTGTTTAGTATTTTATTCATCTTTGGTGTGAGTAACTAACTTTGAGTTTTGAATTTAGGCTCTTACATTTGGCGTCATCTGTGGGAATGACAAAAATTGCCACAAGTATCAAGATGAGCGGTTACTAATCAACCCTGCGATGGGAAATCCCAGTCAATAAACTTGACATTCGACCACATCATCAAGCTCTTCACCAGGATTATGTTCAAGGTTATCCTCAAGCTCATTACCAGATTAAAGATCAAGCTAATACCATCTCTTTGGTGTGGTAAATTCTGCTTGAGCACATAATTAAGCTCTTCGCCAGTCTTCAACTACGCTCCATGTTTGACCTCAATGTCGAACTCGGTGTTCGGCCTCATCATCAAACTTAATGTTCGACCTTATTATTAAGCTTTCTACCAGCTCTCAATTAAAGCTCATTAACAAGATCGTATCCAGTAAGATGCTCGTGGTCGAGGTACTCGAAGCCATTACTGTAATGGCCTAATTTTATAGTAGCTTGAACTAGCTCGAAATAGTTTGTACACCAAATGTACCTGTGACAAGAATTAGTATAACCTAATATATAAATGACACATGTGATTAGCGTGGAAACCTTTGAATAGGTAAAAACCACGACCTCGGCTTGAGGATTTAGTAACTATAACTTTTATTGCTTGAGGCTGATGTTTGATTATAAGTTTTATGAGCTCTTGAGCAAGAAAACTTGGTCCTTCTCCTCTGGAACTCATCATTTTTATAGACTTGCTCTTAGTTCGTTACCGTACATAAGCGCGTTCTCCTAAAAGTGGGGGCAAGTGGTAGTTGGACTTGTAATTGCTAGTTCGTAGGAGATATATGTATTTGACTTGTTCTATTTCATCTGTAGTGCTTGAGTCACGTTCTTCATCAGTTCGTAGTACATGTGTCATTGTTGTTAGTGTATTTCACGTATATATTGCGTAAGTTTGGTATTGGATCAGCTTGAGGGACATGTCCCTACAATTACAGCTTATTATCAAGCTCATATCTAATAAGGTGCTCAAGATCGAGGTATTCGAGTAAATTACAAATTCATTTTCAAGAAGAATGCTCGAGTAAAGAACTCAAGCTTATCATCAGATAGAAGCTTATTGCCAACTCTTTATCAAGCTCGATGCTCAAGCACATAACTTAAAGTTCGTTGTCTAGTCAGTAATTGGTTCATCTAATTTGACATAGAAGTTACTACTTGCTTCCTCCAACATATAAACCCCAAGTATTGAATTCAATCAATCGACTTAAATTATACTTGGGGGCGAGCTTGACCAACATATTACAGGTCAACAATTGGTTCATCCAATTCGACCAACACATTACATATTACAGGTCAATAATTGGTTTGTCCAATTTGACCAATACATTATATATTACAAGTCAACAATTGGTTCGTCCAATTCGACCAACACGTTACATATTACAGGTCAACAATTGGTTTGTCCAATTCGACCAACACATTACATATTATAGGTCAATAATTGGTTCATTCAATTCAACCAATACATTATTGGTCAACAATTGGTTCGTCCAATTTGACCAACACATTACATATTACAGGTCAACAACTGGTTTGTCCAATTCGACCAACACATTATATATTACAAGTCAATAATTGGTTCATCCGATTCGACCAACACATTACATATTACAGGTTAACCATAACTTCATCCAATTCGACCAACACATTACATGCCGATAATAGATTCATCCAAATTGGCTAATATATTATAAGTCATCAATTGGTCCACCCAATTCGACCCAATTCAAATCATCGATATATTTGAATCATACTCGAGGTCGACATTGAAACATTTTATTGCTTCTTATACTTATGCAGACCCCAAGCAATAAATCTGGTCAATCGACTTAAATCATACTTAGGGGCGACCTCAAAACCTCAAATTTCTAAAGGCAAGCATTGGCGACATCGATAATGACTACACCAGAATCAAGATAGAAGCGTCAGGTAACGGATATAGGATGAACTTCTCAACCAAAACCATTTATACTTTTAGTTGAGAGGGGGTGATTGTAAGGGCCTGTTTCAAATCTCGAGCTCAAGCCCTAACTTCGACCAACATACATTTACTCAACCTCGCCAACATACAATAATGTGGAACATTTATGGTACATAATGAGGCAGTTACAAAGAAGAATTAGACCGTTACACAGCCATTATGAATACTTTTCAAAACTATGTTGTAACATTCATCATTAAAGGAGATAACGGTCATAAAATGATCATAGTATAAAACCTATAAATAGGACCAAGGAAGAACATAAGAGGGGGACTTGGGATATCTAATAAATTTTATACTAAAACTATCCATAACACTCATTGTAATAGGTGGTCGCTTCATAAATAAGGTTACTATTTCAAAATACTCAAGAAAGATCGTGAATTTTACATATTCAGAGGTTTCTACACTATATCTTTGGTGTTGGTGATTACTTGTGTATTGCTTAGTGTTTTATTCATCTTTGGTGTGAGGAACTAAGTTCAAATTCCGAATTTTGGCTCTTACAGGTATAATTCCAAAGCACCAACTTTTGTAGCTTGTCATAATCTGATTGGCTTCACTGATATTTTTGGCCAAACCCAACCCAATTTCTGATCTCAATCTAGGTCTTGAAATTTAGGCAATCAAGTTGGAAGCCAGATACTCCACAATAAGACAGACGGTTATTTCCCCAAAAAGGATACGAGTAAGCATGATTCCCACATTCAAATCTATCGGAGCATCTACCGCTGCAATTACACAGTTGAGGAAGTAAATGTAGAAGAGCAGCACCAACGAAAAACAACTGAAATTGCATTATTTCTTTCTTTTCTATGCCATACACAGACTTCCAAAGGAAAGATGAATTTTTATTATTTTTATTATTTGGAGAATAAGGATGGATTAGTACTCTGTTGTTGGCCAATGACTCTACTATTGACCCCCCACTACAAATTTAAACCACAATCTTGAGGAAATTTTGAAAGCAAAAAAGTTTGGAAGTACTCTGTTGTTGACCATCGACTCTCCCATACCCCTTTATATGGGCTCGCCCACTATGAGGTCTGAATGCATTTTTGCTATTTTTGATCTCTCTTCATCTATCTTCAAAGAGGTTGTTATAGATATTTTGTAATATTTTTTTCTTAAATAGGTTACTTAAGCTTGTAAAATGATATTTTATTTTATAAAGTTTATAATTTGGATAATATTTATTTCCAAGTTGTTATCATTTGTTGTGTACCAAATTTTTTATGATAGTATCTTTTATTATTACTTGTCTAATAATATGTTTATGAGATATTAATATAGTGACAATTTCCTTTTCGGATTCGGGATCACTTTTGCTTTTCTGAAGAAAAAAAAATCGGATCGGAACAGATTTTACGTTTTTGAAAAAATCATAAAATATTATGATCGCCTCTATTTCCGATCCGATCCAATCCAAAAACAGACTTAGTAGGGACCTATCCCCCGAGCTACTTCCGTAGCGAACTGTCAAAATGTCAGACTCACGCAAAACTGGAAGGTCACAAGTCATCTACCAAGATTTATCTCAACTTAAAATGGAGCGTGCAGCTTGTGGAAGTACCGTGGCGAGCCTCATGAGACTAGTTGGGAGAATTGTGAAAAATGATGAACCTGACGAACTTTCGGAATCCCAAAAAAACACACATTTAATTATGCTTTGAAGATGGCCGACATTTATTTTGAAAAATGTTGATTAAAGCTCTAAATCACGACCTTCGACTACAAAACTTTCTAATTTCATAGAATCTCCATCTCAAGCCAATCTGACTCTTCAACTATATCAAATGTATGTGTGTTCATCTTCAACCTTAAGAACACAATCGCCCCAATATCCCAAACCGGATCCCTTTTATATAAAAAATGAATACATGTTGGTCAGTCTCCCTTTTAATTGCATCGACAGTTTTTCCAATACAACATCGAAACAACTATTCTCCATTTTCTTGGGCGGAGAAAGAATTGAAAATTAAAAAAACAAAATACTGGAGAACAAATCTTCAGTTTGCGCCATCTTGGACCAATCAGAATGAGCAGGTTAACTAACATTTCAGGCATGCTCTTATGGAACTCATGCCTCAGTGTTGAGCTAGGGATTCACACATCCCAAGCTCAACGCAGTGCCTCGAGATCTAGCAAGCTTTCAAGAGTTCAACTATTCTGAATGATCTCTAAACACACAAACCTCGAGATATACAAAATGAGAATCAACATATCTTAAGATCATCTCATTGCTCTCTACTTGTTGAATCTTCCAAATTGTCTGAGATTATAAGTCATTGAGGGAAGCTTTTGATCTAATGGGGGTAGATGGGGTTGGAGAAGAAAATACTAATGGTTGTGATATGTTTTGGGCTAATTTTTTATCACTATTAAATGGGGTTTCTCTAGAAACGTAGTTACATGCAGTTTTTTTTTTGGGGGGGTACATGATACCACCTATATGCTAATATGAGTATATGTTAATCGAAAATAGAAGCGGGCAATGCTAAGTTCTTTGTTAAATAAGAGTTTAGAATAAATGTTTTAAGACCGGTCCTCGAAAAATAAGAGTATAGAATAAATGTTTAAGTTCAACACAGGCAGAAGTTAAATGGGGTAGTTGATGATTTGTGTCAAAAGGGAAGGATTTATTTGTGTTACTAATTGATGTGATAGTAATGGTATAACGGGGTGTATAGGGTATTGAATCTATTGATGATTAAAATGGTGAAGTTGGAACATGGTCTGGTATGTTATTGTGTGGCAAGAGCAATGGAAGTGAGAAATGTATGTGTAACATGAACTCTTAAAATGAAAACGCACAAAGAGTTATCCTGTGAAATGTTGACCCGTTGTTTTCACTTGATCTATGTTTTTACCAGATATGGTTTTGGCTGGATTCGTCATTGGAACTCTTTTAATGAATTATTTAGCTTAACATCTAAATCCCATGTTTTACTTTTGTAGATATGTTTCTCTTTGATGGATTTTCTTATACTGTCATTTATTTAGCTCTCTTTATTTGATTTCAATGTGAGAAGCTAATGTAGCATTTACAAGTAAGCATGGGATCCAATAGTGGTCAAGGTGGAATTCAACTCTTGCTAAGTGCCGAGCAAGAAGCTCGAAATATTTTTAATGCTGCAAGAAATGGTAATCACTTCTCTATCCTCCTTGCTTCATGGGTTCATTCTAATATCTTGTAAACCAAATACATTTGCTTTCCACATGGCGGATGTCTCCATTTATTTGCATAAACTCACTTGCCCAAAATTGTATGGTAAGTGGTGACTGAGAATTGTGTATTTGTAGGGTTGACATCCATTCTTGCATTTTTGAAAGTTTCAATGTGATACTTGAGGGTTTGTACACCCCAATGTAAATTTTAACTTGATATACAATGTATTTTAAGGGCAAAGAAAAGAACCAACACAAGAAGCGTTATGACTCTAGGGAAACTACTTATGTCTTATGTGTGCTATTATTGTTACTATTGTTATTTTGCTTCTAAATTTGAGTTGCCATACTATTGATCTTTTTCTTTTTTTTTATTGTTAAACCATACATTAATAATTCAGAGGAGTTACAAAACTTGTCCCATCACACCTGAACGGCTCCTGTAGCCACTCAGGTGGGGATCCAAACCAAGAAAAGCATAAATTATCGCCTATCGGCCTACCTGCAATAACATGTGCAACATAGTTAGCACTCCGCGGCGCATAGTTAATACAAATATCCTCAAAAAATTTAAGCAAAGCAAGAGCATTTTGCAGAATCGCTTTAGAAACCCAGGAGATAGCAGCAGCACCCGTCTGACAAAAAGAGGAGATCGCCTCAGCATTTGTTTCTACTATTGTAATAGCCTATTTTTGTATTGTACGAAGATAGCGCTTTACACCTTCGAAATCTTGGGTGTTTAATTATGAACGGGAATTAAACAACACTAGATTTAGTGTGGAAAACCCTTGAATGGGTTAAAAACCACTACCTCTCCTGAGGATTTTAGAAAGAGAGAGAGGTATATTTAAACTGCTAGCTATTACAAAAAGGGATAGAGAGATGTAGAAAAGATCTCTGAGCTGTCCCCCCTAATTCGTAGCTATCTAGTCTTATTTATAGGTCTTATAATATGACCGTTGCTTACATTGATGATGGACGTTATAATATCAGGTTTTGATGAGTCTTCATGGTGGATTTTTGTAACGTCTTGATACTTGTTGATCTGTAACGGATCTATTAACATTCTTTAGTTGTAGCTTCAGACTGTTAGGAAGATACGATCTCCTGTGATGCTCGCGTGCATACGATCTGTTGACAAGTGGAGGAGTATCTTCTGTAGCGCGAAGTCACAGGATGCTTTGATATCTCTGAACTGTTGATGAAGATGCGATCTCTAATAGTGTTCGCGTGTATTCGAACTGTTGATAAGTGGAGGAGTATCTTCTGTAGCGCGATGTTATTAGATGTTTTATCATCCCCGAGCTGTAGGTGAGGATGTTTGTATTACGATCTCCTTGCTTTTAGTCCTTGATTGGTTATCAGTATATTTATTCGAGTTATGTGAGTTTGAATATCAAACTCAGTACGGGGATTAAAAATAAGCCCTCACAACTGCCCCCTCTCAGCCAATAACAGGAGAAACGTGTGTTGCGAGTGGTGTTGGTTAAGAAGTCCAATCGTCTAAATTGAATGTTGTATTGACGGCCTCCATTTTATCTTGGAAGAATAGTAGTTTGGACTGTTGGGTCTCCCAAAAATTCCTCTTGAGACTTGTACTTGTGATGAATACCTTATTGGAAGTTGTGGAGTACATTAAATGTTATTGGTATAAAATATGGTGAATAGTTGCTATCACTGTTCACCCTGGTTAACGTTGTCAGTCTTTTAGGTTGGGTTGAGTAGTAGTGATGGTGACAACTCGACGCCAAGCATATGAAGTTAGAGTTCAGACAAAAATGGCGAGTCTGCAAACTCGCTATTTTGGCACCCAAAGCCTTTCGCTGCCGACTCCAATCCTTGTTCCTCCAACTTTCCATGGGATGCCGTGGGAAGAAGTAGAGGAGGCGGAGGATGATTTTCATCAACTGTGGCAATTCCATTATGTGGTTTTGTTTGCTGCTCACTGTCGGTCCTGTCTGCAGATGCTTGTAGAAGATGTTGTGTTGGCAGAAGACGAAAAGGCGGGGAAGTCGTCTGAGAAGTACTGTCGATACCCTGCGAAAGATTGGGTATTGTAATGGTGGAGGAGGTCCTTCGTTGGAAGCGGAGGTGGGGGTTATGGAGGAGTGGTGGGATTAATTTTGTCCTCTGCTTCGTTCCAATTCCCATCCTTGGGCTTTGAGTTTTTTTTGTTGGGCCCTCCATTGTTTCTTTTCAAGTGTTGCACTGTCATCTGCAACGTAGGCTATTTTTTGTAGAAGGCAAAATTATTTGTAGAACTTGTAATCTTTATCTCCGAACTAGTTGAAGTGTTCGTTCTTGTAACTTGATTTCCTTGAATAATAAATTCGAATCGAACTTCATTATCTTGTCCTGTAATTGCTTGAAGCTGCTTTTAGAATTGTTGTAAGACACCATTAAACAAATATCGAGCTAGTCACTGATGACATAGGTCAAAAATATGTAGGTCTTTGTGTTGATATATCCGAACTGTGTAAGCCGCTCTTATATATGTGTGGCCTTATTGAGATATAGTATTGTTATATCTGTGGAGATGACAAGGTCGTGATCCCTTTCATGCCATGAGTTATTTAGAGTCATGCCGTTGTTAACTTGAATACTTGTTATCATCGTTGGAACTTGGTCGGAGCCTTTGAGCACGCGTTGGATAAACTTGCTAAAGAGGATGTGAGAGCTGTTAATATTAAAACCATTCCGCATGGTGAAGAGAGTTATTCGTTCTGTCATTGTATGTAAGGTTGGGCGATTGATCATAATGAATTGATTTGCTTGTGTTGAGGTCGGCTCATCATTGTTTTCTGTATCTATGATAATTTTTGAATGAAATGGAACTGAAACAGGATTTGCCACTGATTTTTTACGTCTGTCAAGCCGACATTGTGGTAAGTGACAGTTGTAATAGTTGTACTTTGGGTTTTTTGAACTGGAACCATGCTATAAAAAAGTGCAGCAGGATCGTGCAGCCGTAGAAGGTCGTTGCTGTAAGTAATCGTGCTGTAAGATCTGTGTAAATCATCTTGGGCAGTGAGTCTGTAATAATGGTGGAGGAGAGGGACAGACGTGATAACATAACACATTACCACAAAAACTATTATGAGGGCAAACGAAAAGACGTACCTATTAGGAGATAAAATGTGGGCACGTGTCCCGAAGAGCCATCGTTCAGAAATCGAGGGGTAATATAAAAGCTTTTCTTCCCTCTTCTCTTAAAACATAATCAGTTGCAGATAGAGGCAGAAGCATTTCTAGAGAGAGAAAATCTTCGAATCTATAACGCAGTCCTCCAGTGTTGTGTGATCTTACAAAGAAGGACAAAGTTTTATCGTCTGAGGAGCGAGCGGTGACCGGAGTCGACGACTGTTGCTCTTCTAGTATAGGTTAGTGTCTCTGTTTCCATATTTTCTTCTGTTGTATTAGTTTCTTGAAAAACTGGTAGGTTGTGTTTGTGAACTGTTTGGGTAAATTAATAATGAGTTGGGTACGGCTGAGGGAGGAGGCCCGTTTTATTAATAAAATCTTTGAATAGATTTTCCCTTTATGTGTGGTAGATGCGCTCAAAAAACCCAAAACCTAGTAGTAAATTTTTTGTCTCTGCCAGTAATGAGGAATCATCATTGTCTGATAGGACTATGGATGATTTTGGGGTAATTGGTACTGTGACTGCTGACAATCCGTCTGTGTCTTTTGGGAGAGGTGTGGGATTACATGTTAGGGATGAAACTGGGCAATTTTTTAAGTATCCCGAGAATGTAGACGTAGCGAAAAAAAATTTACAGTATAAAAAAAATTTAAACGGAGAATGGGGGGATTATGTAATGAATGTAGGGTTGTGGTTTAGAACTCTGGTGAGACCGAGTGGTAATGTAGAGCATTATCAGGTGCCTTCTCTGGATCGTTGGAAGAGAAGTATGGATATAGGAGATGATATAGATATCATTTATTATAATAGAATTGGATCAGAGGTCGTAGAGGAAGGATTTCTCTGTTATTTGAACCAGGTCGTGTATGAGTTGAGTATTCCCCTAACCTTTTTCCAAAAAGGGGTAATGAATGCACAAAAGAGTTACCCTGATCAATTAAATGGTAACATCTTTGAGATGATGAGGGTCTGTGAAGTCCTTAATCAAAAATGGAGAGATGGTGGTATTGCAAGACAATTCATTGCGGACGATGTCTTAAAATACTATAAGTTTAAGTATGTTAAAGATCGGAAGAGCGGATACTTGTTTATTGACTCGGCGAGGCCGAATTTTTTGATTTTGAGTCTTCTGGGAGGCCCTGATGCGATCATCTTGTGATGGTGAGGGATAATTGTATGCAAGTGCCTGGGGAACCCGCGCTCGAGCTTATATATAAGAATTTTAACGAGAGTAAGTATCTTCCTTCTGCCTGCAGTTTGTCTCTTAACTTATTGCAAGCTGCTAACATAGTTTTGTTGCTGCTTTGGCAGAGCCTAAACCAAAAGTTGTTGCTGATACATCGAGTTTGTTCGACATCGTTAGTCGAGAAGGGAGCGAACTGAACAAAGTTCTTGGAGAACTAAAAATTCGCAGAGAGAAGAGGCTTTAACTCTGTAGTTGAAAAAGTTCAACTAGCTCATCAAAAATGAGCTATGCCTGCATCTGGCTCTGCTTATACTGATGTTATGGAGATTCCTGCCTGTGTTATGGGTACTTTGAGAAAGAGAAGGTACTGCAGAGGGAGCAGTTCGAGAAGGAAGCTGCCGCTACAAAGCAAGAGGTTGAAGATGAGGAAAAGAAAGCTGCTGATATTGCGGTGGCTTCCCGTAATAAGCTGATTCAAGCCTTCTATGTCAGGGGTTTGAGTAGAGAGGATGTCGACCTTGCTCTTGCAGGGAAGTATGGCAAGATTGTCTTCCAAGGGTATGATGCTTCTCCAGTGGCTGAACAGACCCCGGCTCCTCCAGTGGATAATGATCCGACCAAGGAGGTAGCAGGATCTAAATCTTGATTTTATAGTAGTAGCATAAATCTTAAGACTTAATCGAACTTTGTCCTTTGTATTGGATATAAAACTGTTTTGGACGAGGTTTTGAAATTTATGTGATTGTAGTTCATATATGTTATTTTGATGTGAATGTATAATTTGTATGTAGGAGGTAGTTCATTTGAGGGGGAAAGTGATCGAGATGGAGAAGGCCTTGAGCCGAACAAGGGATTCTATCAATCGTACTCAACAGATACTCAATAAACTTAAATATAAGAGACGCTTTCATAAGTCGAATTTTGATAAAACCTTTAAGGAGTTATTCAAACTTCAATGTAGATATGGGAAGATAAAAATTAAGAGGGATGAGGTTTTGCGAAAAGAGACCGATAGGTTCGTTTTACTCCAAAAATCCTTTAAGGATAAGCGATTCGTAGATGAAAGCAATAAGTTAGAGTGTCAAAGGTCATTATTGTCTTTGACGTTATACTTTGAGGCCAAAGTTGATAGTGAACGGAGTTTGAAGGAGGCCTATTTAGAACTGTTGACCGAGAGAGACATAGTGTCGGACCCAGCTCGGGTGAAATTCTTAGCGCAAGAAGCACGCAATCGCCATAGTAGAGAGGCGCAAAGATGCTCAGCTCAGGCTGGAGTATCTATCATATGGGATGGTGTAGGTTCATTGCCTGATGAGCTTGACTTTTGTAGGGGCAAAGGGCAATGAGGATTCTTTTCTTCAATATAAAAAAGGAGGATAGAAAGATCCACATGCAATTAGAAAACAATCTGAGGCATGCTTGTGATGAACTGGAGCGATGCAAGGGTCATAATGCATGTCTGGAGGCAGAAAAGGTAGAGTGTGCTAGGCTGTTGCAGAACTTCAAGAAAAAAGTGATCTTGTTAGAAGCACATTTACTAGATACGCAACAGCGTCTGCAAGTATTCCAATCACGCTTGAAAAAGATAATTATGCCAAAGCGGGGGAAACATGTTGCCGATACGGACCACGAACGTCAGATGGCTGATGTGATTGCATTTTATGGGTCTGAGCTCGAGAGAGTAGAAAATGAATTTAAACGTTATATCTCGAGTTGTGGTAAAGATGTGGAAGTTGAGAATGATAAGGTTGAAAATATGTGGTTTGCAAAAAGGGATGAGGGTGAGGGAGCTTCAAACTCAAAATTACGAGCTGAAGACTCTGAGGAGGAGGAGGCCGAAGGTCTGCTGCCTCATACATGGCATAAGACCCGTCCGCAAGAGGTCGTAATCTTTAATGAACATTTGCAAGTAGATGCTAGTGGTAGTAGGGTGCAATTACAAACCAACTAGATTATGGCATTTGGTTGTACGTTGCCTTCGTATATCATAGCTTGATGTGTAACAAATGTTGTAGAATGATATGTCTTGTAGGAATAAATATCTGTTGATATATATATATTGTCTCTTGTGATCTGCTCTTCTAGGCTAAAGACAAAGAAAATGACAACGTGGCTGCCTTATCCGCTTCAAATAAAAAATTGTCTGCAAAGTTACAGCAATGTTCGTTGGAGGTTGAAAGAAAGACTTTGTTGAATTCAAAGCTGGAATCGGAGATGGTGGAGCTGCAGAGTCGGCTAAATGCTGTGACTGTAGAGTTGTCATGTAAGGATGCCAAGATATTGACTGCTAATAACGAATCCGAACAGTGGAAAGAATCTCTGAAGAAGAAAAAGTCAAAGACCATGGCTGTGAATCAACAAGTGCTAGATCTGTTAAGTACAATTGAAAAACAAAAGAATGATCTGTTGTATCATCAGTCGGTGATAGCAGCTAATACAGATCTCTTAAAGAAGGAAGATTTTTAAATCCGTTATATGCGTGAGCGCTTGAAAAAGCTGAACTGGGATTTGCTTGAGGCTCGAGATTCATGTCAGAGAAAAAATGACCGTGCCAAAACTCACGAGGAGGCATGTTCCAAGAGAGATCGAGAGCTTAACAAGGCCATCAATAAGTGTAATTCACGGATCGCTGCTCTTGATCGGAGCAAGCGAGCTCTGGTACAGGAGTGCAATCAAGGTAATGAAGTTTGCGATGAACTCCATGCGAAGTATAAAAAGTCGCAGAGGATGATGGATACAGCTGAAAATGAGATCAATTATTCGAGGAAAGTAGATAGCAAGCTGCACCGTCTGAAGCAGGAGATGGAGCGCAGTGTGCAGATAATGAGGCAATATAGAGGCTCATTGCTGCAGGAGAAAAAATCTCTAGAAGCTCGGTGTAAAGAGCTTGACGACGAACTAAACAAGGTGAAAACTGAATTTTATGAAGCTACGTTGTTGACTGCGGAAAATGTTACGTTGCGTGTTATGACTATGTTGCATGTTGATGTAGAGAAATTTCGAACATAGCGTGAGTCGATCTTGGCTGCTACAACTGAATATGTCACGGAATATGACTTCCAGCTAGCACGGTTATCCTATATATATAATTTGATGCCGAGAGTTATAGAATTGTTGAATGCACCTTCTACTGTAGTGGATGCGACTATTTATTCCCCTGTCTTACTTTTATCTGGGCCTGGGGAGAGTTTGAATGTTGTATACCCAAAGCGTGAGCAGTAGTTTCATTTGTAATGAGACAGAATGTAAGTATGTCTTTGCTGTAGAAAAATGTCAAATGTTATTGTTATCTCTATGTATAATCGAATTTGGTGATCCAACGAACGATCATATAGAGAATTAGTGATGTGGTATTGTAAGTCAGTTTGAACTGTATAACGTGTATAAGTCAATTTGAACAAATCAATAAAGACCGTAATGAGATATTTGAAGGTCGCGTTACTGCCAGGTCGAATTGATTGTCTCAATAAGCGACCTTCTGGGCAGCGTGTATGTAGATCCCAGTTATAGGTCGATCTGAACGACCGTGACGGGACATGTATTAAATATTATATAGCTGAATGGCGTCTTTGCCAGATCGAATTGATTGACTTAATAAGCAATCCTCAGAGAGTGCGTATATATTTGAAGAGCTATGAAGCAGATCCCGTTTATAAGTCGAGCTGAGCGACCATGATGGGACGTGTATTGAATATTGCATAGCTGAATGGCGTCTCAGCCAGATCGAATTTATTGACTCAATAAGCGATCCTCGGAGAACGCATATATATTTAAAGAGATATGAAGCAGATCCCAGTTATAGGTCGAGTAGAGCGACTGTGATGGGAAATATATTGAATATTACATAGCTGAATGGCGTCTCAGCCAGATCAAATTGATTGACTCAATAAGCGATCCTCAGAGAACGCGCATATATTTGAAGAGCTATGAAGCAGATCCCAGTTATAGGTCGAGCAGAGCGACCGTGAATGGGACGTATATTGAATATTGCATACCTGAATGGCGTCTCAGCAAGATTGAATTTATTAATTCAATAAGCGATCCTCGAAGAGCGTGTATAAATTTGAAGAGCTATGAAGCAGATCCCGGTTATAGGTCGAGCAGAGCGACCGTGATGGGACATGTATTAAATATTGCATAGCTAAATGTCGTCTCATCCATATCGAATTGATTGACTCAATAAGCGATCCTTAGAGAGCGTATATGTATTTGAAAAGCTATGAAGCAGATCCCGGTTATAGGTCGAGCAGAGCGACCGTGATGGGACATGTATTGAATATTGCATAGCTAAATGACATCTCAGCCAGATCGAATTGATTGACTTAATAAGCGATCCTCAGAGAGCGTGTATGTATTTGAAGAACTATGAAGTAGATCCCGTTTATAGGTCGAGCAGAGCGACCGTGATAGGACTTGAATTAAATATTGCATAGTTAAAATGACGTCTCAGCCAGATTGAATTTATTGACTCAATAAGCGATCCTCAGAGAGCGTGTATGTATTTGAAGAGCTATGAAGCAGATATTATTGTAGTAATTCTCCATAGTAGGTCGATTTGAACGAACCATATGAAGATGAGTACAATGTTGACATAGATTTGCAGCATGATGATGAAAATTTGCTTTATTGAGTGAAATCTGAAGTTACAGCATGTTTAATTTCGATACAGCTTCAGTCGGCGGGTATTCCATAGATTAGGTATAGGTACTCCATCATGTGTACTTAGATCTTAAGATCTCAAACCGCTCGCGCCAGTAATGATGAAGGGACCTTCCCAATTGTCTGTTAACTTCCCCGTATTAGGCGCTTTGCGATGTTGGGGGATTTCTCTGAGAACGAGGTCCTTGATTTTGAATTCTTGATGTCGAACGCGTTTGTTATAAGATCGTGATAAAGCAAGCTGATATCTTCCCAGATTGACAATGGCTCTTTCGCGTGTTTCTTCAATCATATTCAGGTTGCATGCCATCTGAAATTCGTTTTCTTCATCTGTCATCTCGTGATCGTGTATTGGGTGATGATATTGAGTGGGTATTATGGCTTCCATCCTGTAGGCCAGTAAGAATGGAGTACAACCTGTTGTTGTTCTTGGAGTTGTTCGATATGCCCAAAGTACGTGTGGTAACTCGTTCAGCCAATTCCCTATTTTGTCATCTAAATGTGTGGTAACTCGTCCACAATCGTTCGATTAGTAATTTCAACTTGTCCGTTTCCTTGAGGATAGTAAGGGTTTGATGGGGAGTGAATGATATTGTGCTTATTGAGGAACATGACGATTTTGGAGCTAACAAACTGTGGTCCATTATCGATTCTAATAAGATGCGGTCTGCCAAACCGAATGATAATGTGCTCCCCGATGAATCTGATGACTTCTTCTTCTCGTGTTCGGCACAAAGGGGCTGCCTCTACCCATTTAGTGAAGTAGTCCGTAGCGACCAACAAATGTTTTCGTTTTCCTCGTGCTGTAAGAATTCTCCTACGAGACCGAGAACCCATCGTCTGAATGGCCAGGTGACTTGGATTGAGTGTAATTCGAGAGTTGAGGCCCATATCTTCGGACCGTGACGCTGGCAATCATCACATTTATGTGCGTACTCGATCGCTTAAGCTTTCATCTTAGGCCAGAACATTCCTTACGTTAAAGCTCTGTTAGCAAGAGATCGTCCTGCGGCATGGGACCCGCATGTGCCTTCATGTAGATCGTGCAAGAATTGTTGTGCTTCTTTTTCGTATAGGCAAATGAGGTATGGACTAGTGACAGATATTTTATAGAGGAGGTTGTCCAGGACAATATATCTACGGGCATTGTCGATTAATCTCTGCCGCTCTGTAGAATCCTCTGGGAGTAGGCCATCGAAATTGTTGTGAGGTCCAATGAATCTGATGAAAGGCTATCTCCAATCACTTCCGATTTCCTCATTGCCCCCAGTATTAATTACGTTGGATACGGTGGCATTAATGCTGGGGTTAGAAATGACGTTGATTTTTAAATAGAGAGCTTCTGATCCAAGGACCCTAGCGAGATAAGCGAGTGCATCTGAATGTCTATTTTCTCCCCTTGGTAAATGTTCCATAGAAATTGTCCGAAATTTGTTTATTCTGTCGACCACTGCAGTAGCATAGTCAATCATTTTCCCATTGGCTTGATAGATACCCGCGTGATGATTGATTGAGGATCAGTAATGAATTTGTGTAGACAGAGAGCTCTGCTACACCCAGTGTGAGTGCCATGTCAAAGCCATGAATTAGTACCTCATATTCTGCTACATTGATAGTTACTTCGAAATTGAGGTGAATGGATTTTTCGAGCCGGTCATTGGAAGGAGTAATAAGAACAATCCCCACTCCTGATCCGGCATGTCCGACGGAGCCGTCCGTCAAAAGTCGTCAGCCCTTCTTTGTTACCCAATCGGACTTCTCTTTAGGCTGCACTGTGAGTAGTTCATCTTTGTTTTTATCAACATCTTCCTCCCAATCAGGATCATCTAGTGGAAAATCAGTTTGAAAATCTGTTATAGCCTGACCATTCTCAGAGTGGCGTGACCCAAAATGTATGTCGTGTTCTCCGAGTATTACTGACCATTGTTGAATACGTCGATATTTTTCGCGTTTAGATAAGATTTTGCGGAGTGGATAGTTCGTAAATACCCGAACAACGTGGGCTTGGAAATACTGTTTCAATTTCTACGACGTATAGACGAGAGCCAAAAGAAATTTCTCGATCTTTGTGTATCTTGTTTCAGCAGGGGTCAGAGTCTTGCTGATAAAATAGATTGGTTTCTCGGTCTTTTCATCGAGTCAGAGGAGGACGGAGCTGAGAGAAGTATTTGTGACGGCTAAGTATACTGTTAGCTCTTCTCCATCTGTTGGTGTGTTCATAACTGGTGGTTTATCCAAATGTTTTTTGAGTTCGAGGAAAGCGGCTTCGCATTTATCTGTCCACTCGATCACGGGATCCTTCTTTGACTTTCCCCGGGATGTACCTTGTTTAAGCAGATCGATAGAGATCGGCATCTATCTGCTGATTTGGACACAAATCTGTTAAGTGCTACGATCTTCCCGACTAGTTTCTGAACATCCTTTTTTGTCTTTGGTGAAGGCATAGCCAAGAGAGCTCGTATACGTGATGGATCAGCTTCAATTCCTCGTTTGCTGGTGAGGTGGCCCAAGAATTTCTCGAATTGTACTCTGAACCGGCATTTGTCAAGATTCAAATGCATTTTGTAAGCTCGCAAGATCTCAAAAGTTGTTCGTAAATTTGCCAGATGGTCTTCTTTCTTGAGACTCTTGCAAAGCATGTCGTCGATATAAACCTCCATTGTTTTACTGAGCTGATCTTTGAACATTTGCGTCATCGATCTCTGATAAGTAGCGCCAGCATTTTTCAGGCCGAAAAGCATGACCTTATATCAATACAGGCCTTGTTCGGTGATGAATGCAGTCTTGTCTTGATCTTCAGGGAAAAGTAGTATCTGATTGTACCCAGATGCAGCATCCATCAAAGAGAGGAGTTCGTGCCCTGCTGTTGAATCGAGCAAATGGTTGATGATTGGGAGTGGAAAGCTATCTTTTAGAGTGTGTCGATTGAGATTCGTGAAGTCGACGCAGATTATGATCTTGCCATTTTTTTTTGGGACTGCGACAATGTTCGAGATCCAGTCTGGGTAAATAGCTTTGTGGATAAAACCGACCTCAATCAATTTGTCAATATCTTTGTTTACTTCGTCTCGTATTTTTGGTGTTAGAGTTCGTTTCTTCTGCTTAACCGGTTTTGCCTTCTCTTTCAACTCTAGCTTGTGGCACGCCATGGCTGGATCGATCTCTGGCATTTCGTGGATCGTCCACACAAAATATCGTGATTATCCAAAAGGAATTGTATGAGACCTGAACGTTCCTCCATGCTCAAGAGGGTCCCAATGTGAGTTCTTCTTTGTGTGTCGTTGATCTCGATATATTCTGTTAGTTCGACGCTTGGCAGCTGGTACTGAATGCCGTAATTGCTATGCTGGAGCTGCTGCAGCTGGCTCAGCTTCAATTGTATTATCGCAAGCTCAGGCTAATTTTTGGCTGTATTTGATTTCGTAGATCCCTCCTTTCCAGTCAAACCGCAGCGCTTAATGATATGTGGAGGGAATAGCTTTCATGTTATGCAGCCATGGTCGTCCCAGGATGCCCAGGTAACGGGATTTGTTATTGATGACGTAAAAAACTATGTCAAGTATGACTGGTCCGGCCGTGATGGGAAGTGTAATTTTTCCCACGCGTTCTTCCTTGGAACCGTTAAATCTAGAGACGCTGATGTCACTTGGCTCGACTCTGTCCGCTAAACCCATTTGGTCGATCGTGCTCTGGAATAGTAGTTCGACGCTGCTGCCGGTATCTACCATCATTGTATGTAGAACTATATTCTTCATTTTTAACATGATGACGAGAGCATCGTGATGCGGGAAGTTGACATGACGTACGTCACAGTCTTCGAAAGAAATCTCAGGTCGTCGGCTGCTGGATTCTGGCAACAAATGAGTTTCTTTATCTACTATTGTTAGATCATGACATTGTCCAACGCGCCTGCATTTGGATCTATTAAAGTGGCTGACTGTCTGAGTCTCGATGAAGTATAGATGTTTTTCCTCATTCACTTCGTCAGTCTGGACGACCGTGATTTCAGTTTTGTAGCTGCCATCTTTGTAACTTTTTACGTCCACAATATATTCGAGCATCCGACCATGCGAAAATATACTTAAGTGAAGAAGTTTTAACACGAAACATTGTTCCGTGTCATGATGGTGGATCTTGTGGTGAATGCAGTACGGTTTTCCTGGTATGGGTTGAAGAGTATTGGCATTTTTGAAGAGCTCATCCTTTTGCAGTAGCGGATATATGTTTGCAATAGTAGTTGTCAACTGTGGTAAGCGCGGAACTGGTCTCTTTTGTCCTTGGCATGTTTGATCATCATAGGACTTGAAACGTTTCTTATCGCCTCCATAGTCTTTACTACTGTTGCGAGTACGTTCTCCGGTATGATCATTGGTGGATAGAGCGATGCGCTAAGGTTTTTGTTTTTCAGTCGTCAGTCTTTCGAGGTCGATGAAATTGTTGACCTTTTCCATCATATCCTCTAATGTCTGTGGCTTGTTGAGGATCAGATGTTCCTTGACTCGTCCATCTGAGTAACACATTGGTAAAAGTGGAGATCGTGATCTTTTTGTCGAGGTTATCGAGCTAGTCCAAAAAAAATTCTGGTAAATGTCTCCAATCTTTCCCCTAGTGCTTGCTTGAGACTAAACAAAGAGTAAAGACTTTCCTCCTTGTCTTTATTATGCGAATAATTCTTGACGAACAGTTCGCGAAGCTGCTCGAAGGTAAGGATAGATCCTTCATCAAGTGTATGAAACCATCGTAGAGGCTCGCCTTTTAAGCTGGTTGGGAATAAACGGTAGAGGATGTGGTTAGAGGAGGAATATAGTCCCAAAGAATGTTGAAATTCTTGGACGTGTTCCACAGGATCCCCCACTTCGTATTTCTGAATCGTTGGAGTGCAAAAACTGGTTGGTACTTCTTCGTCTAGCAACTCCTGTGCGAGCGGACTCTTCTGCAACCTTGGATAGTTGCTCCTCCTATTGAGTATTTGAGCGTCTAAGAGCTCTTTGATGCGTTTGTCCACCTGTTCTGGAGTGAGGTGCTATCGAGACGTGACAGTTCATCTTGTTGTTGGTTCTATCGCAGGATTGTGCTCCCCTGTTGCTTCTCTCATGCGGTCATAGACTAAAATTTGGGGTTTTTCCCTGCTTTGCTCCTCTTGTGGCTGTAGATCTATTACCGCTCCAGCGGGTAATGGTGGATTGATGTAACTCCGAGGTAGGACTGGTTCTTGCTGAATCTGAGGAAGCGCGGTATTTCTACCTTGATGTCCCAGGTGACCATGGACTAATATTCTCGAGGCGGCGGGCAGAGCGTTTTGCTATCTCGGATTTGCCATTATTTGAGCTTGTAGTTCCCTGATAGTACTATCCTTCATGTTGGCGAGCTATTTCTCCATTCGTCGCTCGATTTTTGTCTGCACAACCGTTCGCAGATCCGTCACTCCTTCAGCAGTGTCAGGCAGGGCGTGGTGTGATTTGTCTTGATTTGCCATCTTTCAAAGATAAATGTGGTGAAAACTGGATCAGAGAACGCTGAGTGCAATCTTCGTTCCCACAGATGGCGCCAAATGTAATAACCTATTTTTGTATTGTACGAAGATAGCGCTTTACACCTTCAAAATCTAGGGTGTTTAGTTATGAACGGGAAGTAAACAATACTAGATTTAGCGTGGAAAACCCTTGAATGGGTTAAAAACCACTACCTCTCCTGAGGATTTTAGAAAGAGATAGAGGTATATTTAAACTGCTAGCTATTACAAAAAGGGATAGAGAGATGTAGAAAAGATCTCTGAGCAGTCCCCCCCTAATTCGTAGCTATCTAGTCTTATTTACAGGTCTTATAATATGACCGTTGCTTACATTGATGATGGACGTTACAATATCAGGTTTTGATGAGTCTTCATGGTGGATTTTTGTAACGTCTTGATACTTGTTGATCTGTAACGGATCTATTAACATTCTTTAGTTGTAGCTTCAGACCGATAGGAAGATATGATCTCATGTGATGCTCGCGTGCATGCGATCTGCTGACAAATGGAGGAGTATCTTCTGTAGGGCGAAGTCACAGGATGCTTTGATATCTTCGAACTGTTGATGAAGATGCGATCTCTAATAGTGTTCGTGTGTATTCGAACTGTCGATAAGTGGATGAGTATCTTCTGTAGCGCGATGTTATTAGATGTTTTGTCATCCCCGAGCTGTAGGTGAGGAAGTCTGTATTACGATCTCATTGCCTTTAGTCCTTGATTGGTTATCAATATGTTTATTCGAGTTATGTGAGTTTGAATATCGGACTCAGTACAGGGATTAGAAATAAGCCCTCACAACTATCACCCGCAAAAAACCCTGCTCACGAGCCCAAAAAACACCACCCAGGACCGCTAATGCTTCCCCCTCTTCGTTGCTCGTAAATCTGCAGGATGATACTCGGGCTGCAACAAGGATATTATGAGCATTACGGGAAACAAAGTCAATGTGATTATAATATTTATCCTTACAGTAAGAGGCGTCAACATTTATTTTGGCCCATCCTAAGTTCGGGGGAGCCCAGGAAACCTTGATATTCAATCGATCGAGACGAGAAAACGGATCATCATATAACATTTTGTTAATTTTTTCTGATAACCGAGTCGGATCCAAACTAGTCGATTGAAATACTCAATCACACCGGGCCTTCCAAATAAACCAATAAAGGGAGAACACCACTCTAGACCAAACCTCCCTGTCTAAAGGCCAAACCAAAAGTGGTTCGAACCACATTGTGATCCACTCCAACGGAATTTTTTTTTCAAAAAGGTGGATCATACCCCCAGAAACGTGCCAAACCAAACCGCCCTCGTGAAGGGACACTTAAGAAGGAGATGATGTAAAGTCTCCTCAGGGGCAGAACAGAGGGGACAAGATATATCAGTTAAACCTATCCGCTCCCCAATCTTGGCCCGACAAGGAACCAGGTCCTGAAAACACTTCCAGGCAAATAATTGGGCCCGGGGTGTCGCCCTATTGTGCCAGATTTTCAACATCAGAAAGGGAGGTGCCAGCACCGGATCAACCACGGTACCCGCCAAGATCGCCCGATAGGCAGATTTAATTGAAAATTTCCCGTCCTTAGATGGGCACCATTTTAGGTCATCCGATTCACCCTCCTAAGGGATAAAAACCTGAGATATCACATTGACCGACTCAGCGTCACACCATAGGCTTAACTCATCCCTGCGCCAAGTCCGCCTAATAGGTTCAATAAACTGGCTAACCCAAACAAGCTGATCCCCCAGACAGATATTCTCCCTAGGGGTAGGTCTCCAGCCAGGCATCGCCGGAATCCAAGAATCATTCCAAAGCGAATCTGGAAACCCATTCGAACCTGCCAGCAAGAATGGGCATTAATGATATCGATTGCAGAAAAAATACTTCTCCAAGTCCAAGATGCATCCACTTTTGGGGGAACCTGCAGAACACAACACCTCGGGAAATATTTGGCCTTCAACACTTGTCCCCAGAGGTCATTCGGCTTCTGATGGAGCCGCCAGACCAATTTGGGCAAGTGTGCCTTGTTTGTCATCTCTGCCTTTCTGATCCCTATACCCCCTTCCCTCTTCAGGCGGCAAACCTCTTTCTATTTTTTAAGATACAAAGGTTTCCTCGCCTCTGCCCTTTTTCCCCACCAGAAATCCCGTTGAAGCCCATTAATGCTTTTGCACGTAGATTTGGGAAGTGCAAAACAGAACATTTGATACACTGGAACAGCCGAGGTTACCGATTTAATGAGGATAGTACGCCCAGCCTGGGATAGGAGTTTACCTTTCTACGTCTGAAGGAGGCTAAAAATATGCTTAATAATCCGATGGAAAGTTTGTGCATTTCCTTGAGTCATAATTCATTTTCTTGTTTATTTTTTGTTTTGGAGGTACATTCCCAACTTTGTGAAATTCATCTATTAAAATCATTATCGTCTAGTTGTATCATTGGGGTATATTGTTTTTACTAATTTTCGTGTGAACTCAACATGATTGTGTTTTTTCTGATTTATCATTCTTCTTTTTCCTCAGCAAAAATGGCTAGACTAAAAGAAGCCAAAGATGAGGCTGAGAAGGAGATTGCCCAATATCGTGCTCAAATGGAAGCTGGGTTCCAGAAAAAAGTTTCAGAGGTATGATAATGTCAGTTATCATTTTCTTTACAGTGGAGTTATTTTCCGTATAAATGGTCTATTGTCGATTCCATATTTGTGTTAGGAATACGGCTCAAAAATTGTTGAAGTCGTTCGAACGAGTGGGAAGTCGTTCGAACGAAAATAGCGCTTGGGCCAAAATTCTAGGGGATTGTCTAATTCGTTAGAACGACCTCATGACTCATTCGAACGACTTTGGTTTTGTTTGTTTGTTTCTAAATTCGTTTTGAAGGGGATTTAATCCAAAGCGATAGATTATCTCGTGATGCGTATTTCGGATATGACCTAATGGAAAGTCTATAAATAGAGAGTGTATGTTAAATGCATCTGTATTGTGAAAAAGAGATAGAGAGAGAAAATGGAGAAATCTAGGGTTTAGCTCTGGAGAGGTTTCTTGGGTTTTCTTTCTCGGGTTTCTTGCTGGGATTATCTGTAAGGGTAGAGGTGAGGTTTGAGTGATCTCTGTAACCTTTTGTAACCCTTAGTGTGATAATAAATTCGTCCTGCTTGTCGGGGTGGTGGTGGTTTTGATCCTGTTTAGGGTTTCCACCTAATTAAACATTGTGTTGTGTTTTTATTGCCTTTATTCGAATTCTCTTTGGTTAGGGTTGGTTCTTTGAGTTCTTGCTGATCGTATTGTGCTTCCGTGTGCGATTTACCCCCTCGGTTTTCCCAACAGTTTGTTTTGAGCTTCTTGATGTGTCTCACAAAGTTCTGTATCCTGGTCTCCTTGTTGGGTTTGATAGTAAAACCCAACTAAATTAAAATTGGAAAAACTAGCGATATATCTATATTCTCTACTAAAAGGAAGTTTGTTCTCGATTTGTTCTGAAGACTATGTTGATCAACTCCATGTTATTTGTTTAATTATGTAACCTAAAATATCAAGGATAGAGATTTCACTTTACTTTCCCTTTCTATCTCTTGCACTATCACTTTTATTTGATAGTAAAAGTGTTGTTAGAGATATCCCTCTCCATTGTCAAAGACTTGGATATACCTTTTTGATCTAAGACAGTTTAGGCCCTTGTAAGATGAGATATAATATAAGTACGTCTGAACTCGAGAATTTTTATATCCCGAGGAGCTTCCCAACTTTATCAGTTTAATTAGGTCGTTAATTGGTATTTACTACCACATTACCTATTTCATTCGGACAAAACCCTGTTTTACTCTACTCTTTTACAATTATTTAACAGACTAGTGGAGATTCGGGTGCGAATGTGAAGCGCCTTGAGGTGGACACTGCAGATAAGATAAGTCACCTGAAATCCGAGGCTGAGAGGATATCCCATGAAGTTGTCAACATGCTTCTACGTCAAGTGACAACTCTAAAGAATTAAGTATTATTTTTCGGAGAACACCTTATTTCAAAGAAATGGCATTGTTTGTCTCTGAACTTTAAATCAGTGTATGAGGAAGAGGATGCTATTGTTCTAGCTCTCATGTAACTCATAAGGTCAGACCTCGAATCATAGTATTTATTTTCCAATAAATCTTGTAATGTCAGTTTTTTAAAAATTCGAGCTTCCAACATGAATTGCAGTTTCTCATTTGCCGTGAAATTTTGAGGTTCCCATCTAAATTAAATATACCGATCTTTACTCTGTTTGAGATTCCGTGAAAGCTTCTTTTGTGACTCTTACTGATACAATGCTAAGATATCTTGTAGCGCTTGTTCTATAACAATCCCACATGCAAATACTCCCACTCCTACAAGTACAGGCTTCGCATTTGATAATAACATTTCCCCATTGTCCTCCATGTTCTCAAGTCCTTTGTTGTCTCCACCATCTTCATTGTCCAATGATCGTTTATACATAGCCCATGCCATTGCTGGTGGAAGAACTCCATACAACATCGTCATGCAATAACCTCCCTAATCAAAAACATTTTCAAATCAATCCTAATTGTTAAAAAAAAAATAAAAAAAAAACTCCATATATTAATGTGCCATAGCTAGTTCTTACAGCAATGTTGGTAGCAACGGCGAAGGCATCCGGAACTGTGGTAGATATGAACAGAGGTGGAGCCACTGCAATCGCTGTTGCTGCGAAATTAACTTCGTTACTTTCCCACCAATTTTTCAGGCCAATTAGTGTATTGACCTCTCCTAAAACACTAGAATCATAGGCATAGCTCCTCCCAAGTCGAGGGAATTTATTGAGTTGCTCTGAGAAAAAGCAAGAGAAGCCCAAAAGTGTGCCGATTAAAGATGTTCCAACTGCCAGAAGCGAAAAGGCTTCTACCATTACCGAAATACCATCCCATCTCAACCTGAAAAAGAAAACTATCATTGCGTTTAGATAGCAGCATTTGGTCTCTGATAATAACTTTCTCAGACAAACCTCTTAAGCAATTCAATAGGGTCGATCAGCTGATTAGTATGAGCTGAGAGGCCTAACACAACGGCATCCCAAACAAGCAGAATCAGGAGTGGCACAAGGCTTCCTAGTACAACCGAAGTCCTTATTCGCGCTAAATCCCCACCTAGATACGCACAAATAACTACAATAGGAAGAGGAAAAATAACCAAATTAATCGTGTTTCAAAAAGCTTAACTAGTGGGTGAGGGGAAGTTTTATTTTACCCGGTGATAGGTCGTGATAGACCAAAGTGAAAACGATCACAGGGATAGTTGTCGGAACTTTATCCCAATTGCCCAATGTTTCTAGCCCCGACCATCCTCCAAATTGTACAGCCAACACTTCAATCCCAACTAGTAACCCTGTAAAATCATTACGATCCGTCAGCTATTTTCCAACAAGTGTCAATTAGTCGTTATACAAAAATTTGTACCTATCATAGTCACAGTGAGCCATTGGTTAACTTGATCCGTGACACGAGTCCCTCCAACAGAAATAAGTACAGTAAACACTGCCGTGAAAAAGAATCCCGAGATGGAAGACGGGACATTAAGAAAATGATAGAGGATGTCTCCGGCCTTGGACGTATAGGCCACCATGGTAGTGTAACCTAAGAAAACATAGTTAACGGTGGCTAAATTACCGCCCCATTCTCCTAATGTTTCTTGTGCCATGGTTCTTATGGAGATTACCTCGAGCTCTTCGTCCTTTCTCCTCTTTGTTTTCCTACTCAAAAGAGCCACATTGATTTCGGCGAGCAAGAGAGCTTCCACTAGGAGAAATGCCCAACAAAGTATCATAGTTACCGCGCTTGGAATGAACCCCTGCATTGTAGAAACACCAAGAGTGTTACAGATACATATGTGTGCATGTGTTGTGCATAAGAGAGATTGAGATAGTACTGCAGGGGAAGTGCTCTTTGGTATCGCAAGTATCCCGGAGCCAATACTGGTACCAATTATCAAAGCTACTGCTCCCACTATAGTCCCCTTCTTCTCGTAATCGCCGCCAAGAACCTCTACCGATTCCTCGGTGTTCTTGACTGCTCTAATAAGAAATGTTTGATTTAACCGGGAAGATCTCGTCTTCCTGTGTAGCCCACTGGTGGTATAGTTTCTGGTAAAGAGAACATGCAGAAGAAGATCATGAATAAATGAAAAGCAATGGACAAATATACACAAATTCGTTGAGGTTATGTTGTACATGTTTCTTAAGCTGATTGCTACCATATTTTGCTGAAGATTCCATGTTCGAAATCCCGGTATCTTCGCCTTTCTGCAATGGGTGTCTACAGAGGATGAGAACTTCCACTGGACCTCCATCTCCATGTCACAGAGAGTCAGAGACAGAGAAAGAGAGAGATGTAAAAGCATGTTTCCATCTTCCAAATATCTTGGGAGAGGGTCCCATTTAGGTTTTATATGAGGAGCAAATTCATTTGAAGCATAGTGTATTTTGTTTCAGTCTGAAAATATGGAGTCTTTGAAATATCCAAGATTCAAGTATCCATCAAAGATTCAAAATACAATACTCAATATGATAAAAATTACATCCAGTTCTCAAGTAACAAATAAAGCCTCTGTCAAAATTATTTTGAGAATCATCATTTCAAGAAACCAACAGAAATACTGAAATGCTACTCAAACTTAAAATCCTGTAATAAACAACAGAAACATGAAAAGATGGTAATACCTTGCAAATGGTATCACGGCCATTCATTTTAGCCACGATGCTGGCTGGAGATAAAAGCTGAACAGCGTGCCTGAACAATGTAAGAAGAATATCATGAATTAAGTACTCGGCATCACAAAATAGGTGAATAAAGGTAATCTAATATGGTAAAAGGCCATCTGGCTGCAAGTGCCTACTTCTAATAGAAGTTAATCCCATAGAACAGTGGAGCCATATGTCACTACTAGTCAGTAGCTAAAATAATTTAATTTACGGTATTTAGTATCGCCAAAAGATTTTTTATTTTTTTTATAGTATATCAAATGGCATATATAATATAATTTTCTTAACTTAAAGTAAGATAAGGCCACACCTAGATTAGAAATGCACTTAGGTACTATATATAATAAGGTATTTAGCTCAAATATCTCAATGAGATTGGAACCCTTCGATAGGTTCTCTGTGCATCGTAATATATGCAATTGCCCAAAATACAAATGGTGATATGTTTATTTTTTGGAGGTCAAATTGATTCAGGAGGATCTAGGAGAAACTGGAGTTTTTACCAAAGTCGTTCAAACGAGGTTGAGAGTCGTTCGAACGACTTGAACCCTTGGGCCAAAATTCCAGGGGAGGTGTTCGGTCGTTCGAACGGCCTATGGGTTCGTTTGAACGACTATTGTAATTCTAGTTCTAGTAAGAGTTTTAAATACCTTTTAGAGTTGGATTAGAGTTGGATTGTATCTAGGACTTGTAACCTCTATAAAGGGCAAGCCTAGGCTAGAGTTAATTATCTAGACGTAGATCATTGTTTTAGAGTTTCCTTTAGATCTGAGATAATTGTAACTAGGGTTTGTAACCTTCTATAAATGGCAAAATTAGGCAAGGTTAAATCTAGGTTAAGCTCATTTTTTTAAGCAATTGAAGCTTATTTTTCCCATCAAATTTGTGTTTTTCAGACTTTTCAGCTAACTAGAGCTTCTTCATCGTATTGTGGATTACAAATGGTGATATGTAACATAACACGGACCTTAAGGAGACTTGTTGCCCGATCTCCCCAAGGTAAGCTAGGTTTTCCTCGTCAATAGTGAGTTCTTCAACCTGCGCACGAATGGCTAATATCTAGCAAAACAGCATCCAGAAGTGAGAGCTGAACAATTGGTAATATACCTTTTTAATAGCTTAGACAGAAATTTCAGTAATATTATCACATACCTGTATCATTTCAGCAGGTCCATATGTTTCCGTGCGTATAATTACTAATCTAACAAATCAACAGGTATGCCATGAGGACTACTTGTATCAGTTCCTCTGCAAATAAATATCACACAGCTCAGAATTACAAAAACATATTTTGCTCATATTAACACATAAAAGGACATGGGAAGGAACTATGTACCTCACATTACATATCCCTCTATTTGTAGCAAAAATTACTATAGGAGACAGCGAGCTCTCTAAAGCACGGTTCATGTACGAAAAACATTCCATATCAGTAATCTCTATTTTTCCTAGGTGATGCAGTGTGAAACCAGTAAGAATTCTAAGGGTCAATCTTTAGTAGTTATAACACTTATGAGTCTTAATTATGGGTGTTTATTATGAGAGTTAGTTTTAGTAATTATAGTTATTAATTAAGAGTTATGTATTGAAGAGTCTTAGTTATGGGGTCAGTTATGAATCCGAAGCGTCACGATTTTGCCTACAAATAGCATTTTGTAAGAAGAGTTTAGGAGGTTGATTTTGATGAATGAAAAGAGTCTTGGAATGTTTTCCAAAGATATCCCTTTGTTTGATTGAATTGAGTTTATCTTCAAACTTTAGGAAGGTCGAGTTAATCGTCAGCCGGATTCACCATTACTGTTAGTATTCTTATTTGTAAATTGGGAGACACGCTTCATTCTATAACGCGCTGCATCAGTTGGTATCAGAGCAAGCAACGTTCTTCGAGAGTTGATCGATTCCGATGGAAGAAGATGCTACATGGGGTGAAATAGCGGAGCTAACACGACAAATGGCAGCTTTGGTGACGGAGTCCTGCCATGGAGTTGGGAGGATGGGTTTTTAGAGCAGTTCTATGAGAGTGTTTGATGAGTACCCTAAATACTTGCACTCTACTCTTCTTCTCAATGGTGAACCAATTTTTCTTTATGGCGTTGAAGAAAAAGTGGTCTTTGTTGATTGGAATTTACCACCAATATTTGATGAGTACCCAGAGAACTTTATTTTCAAAGATAATAAGAAATTATATTGGGGCGCGACAGAGGAGATGCCCCATAACTCATCTTATGAGAACACTTCATTCAAAGTGATGATTCAAAATTGTTTAAGCTACGAGGACTTGTTTCATTCTTTTACTGAAAGGGCTTATACATATGAAAAGTTGTGCTTCTTTTGGAACTTTATACTCTTCACATCTCCAGGAGATATCAACAATGTTTTCTACGGTGGAATGCATCATAGATTATTATCATTTGTTGGACGATATATGAGCCGAGTTAATGGAAGGATTTTCGATAGCACTACATCTAAAATTCGAGGACAAATTTTTCTCAAGTGGAGGGGAATGATGCAGTGTGAAACCAGTAAGAATTTTAAGGGTCAATCCTTAGTAGTTATAACACTTATGAGTCTTAATTATGGGTGTTTATTATGAGAGTTAGTTTTAGTAATTATAGTTATTAATTAAGAGTTATGTATTGAAGAGTCTTAGTTATGGGGTCAGTTATGAATCCGAAGCGTCACGATTTTGCCTACAAATAGCATTTTGTAAGAAGAGTTTAGGAGGTTGATTTTGATGAATGAAAAGAGTCTTGGAATGTTTTCCAAAGATATCCCTTTGTTTGATTGAATTGAGTTTATCTTCAAACTTTAGGAAAGTCGAGTTAATCGTCAGCCGGATTCACAATTACTGTTAGTATTCTTATTCATAAATTGGGGGACACGCTTCATTCTATAACGCGCTGCATCACTAGGTTTCATCATCTGGCCCATTAAGGATAATATGTCCTGCCCACCTTGAGGCCGAGCATTTGCCGCGTCCAAATCATGCAAAGTTACATCCTGGGAGGAAACATCAATCAAATATGAATACATAATAAATGTACAGCTCCTTTCCATATTAAGACCAAAAAGAAAAATAAGCCATTTCACTCATTTTCATAAATAGGACTTTGTGGTGATCACCAATACAAAACTTGACCAAAATACTGATGCCAGAAAATCCCACCTTTATATATGCCCATAGAAATCTCGGCAATTGAGTTCAAGCCCGATCACTCCACAATAAGGTGGACGATTATTTCCCCAAAAAGGAAACGAGTAAGCATCATCACCACACTTGAAGCTCTCGGAGCAAACACCCCTGGAATTACACAGTTGAAGAAGTGAAAGTAGAAGAGCAGCACCAACCAATAACAGCAACTCAATTTGCATTTTTCTTTTCTTTCTTTGCCACAATTACGGCTCTACTAAGAGTATTTTGGGGAGTCTAATGTGTGATCCAAGCGTGGGGAGCAGTGACGGAGCTACCTGAGGAATAGTGATAGATTATAAAATTAATTAGAAGTTTCTTCCAAGATTATTCAGTTTTCTAGAGGAGAGACCCCACTGTAGCTACTCGTTTCTTTCACCAATCAATTTTATAATGCCAAATATTGACTCAACAATCACGACAAAATATATCCTTAGAACCATTTCCAATATTTGAATATTTTGCAAAATTGTGATCACATATCCTGTAAACTTTGTTGGGGACGGATTCGGGAACCCTAAAAAAGGAGACTCTAAAGGAGCACCAAACTTCCATTTCAAACACCAAACCTTTCAATTCTCTCTCACTATCACTATATGGAGAATTGCATTCTTTCTTTATTTTCTTTGCAACCCACATACTTCTAAAGATAAACTTTTTTTATTTTTTGAGAATGAGGATGGATTAATACTAATAATATCTATTTCTAGTTTCCACAGGAACCCACGACAATAAGTACAACACAGTCCACTCACACAACTGCAAAACTTAAACCACAGTCTTGTGGAAAATTTGAAAGGTAACCAAGTTTGGAAGCATTCTGCTCTTGACCATTGACTCTCCCATACCCCTTTTTATACTGCAAGTACATAGCAACAAAAGAAAAATGTGGCTGGAGGATACCATCAAGTGACCCACTCTATTATTGATCCCCTTTTGCCATGTTACTGGAAAGAGAAACGGAAATGAGAAAAGTTTATTTTTTTCTTTACATGATTCAGTATGATTCTCAATCCTTTTACTATGCCCAAGTTCCTGTTTTATGTTAATAGCTCGTTCATCAATCATCTCGGGCATGGCAACGTCAATCAATTTACTGCATATCTTGATACATAAAGTAAACAATGAGAAAATATCATTAACATTTAACTAAAATGAAATACTAGATTTTTTTATTGTTTTTATGAGATGATAACTCAATCATTAACGAGGCCAAATAAATTGTCGTTGGTCAGATTTAACGGGAAGTGTGAAAGCGCGTCTTCTCGAAAGTATTTGTTCATTTGCGCTGTATAAGACATTTGTTCTTGCTGAAAGCTTGATGCTTTTGAGGAAAGGAACGGGGTGATCGAAATGCCTTCAGTTAGTTTCCTCCATACTTAGATATTATGCACAACCCAATAGTTTAAGGAATACAGATCAACTAAAAACGCTACCGTCAATGTTAGTTTGAATTCCATGGGTGATTTCTTTGTCAATAAAACAAAATATTAGATGTAATATCATCATCATCACAGTGCATGATATGCATACCAACCCAATACTTTGAGTCATTTCGCACATATACATCGCTTCTCGAGAATTGGCCTTGGAGAAATTTGTAATATATAATATGAAAATAAATAAGTGATCAAATTCCCTCGAGGAATAATTTATTAAAATGAAACTGTTTTCGACTAAACTTCAAAACTTGCCATTAGGAAGTACGACTTTATACCTCTCCTTAGCGTACGGATTGAAAAAATTCTGATATTTATTGCCCACCTAAGAAAAGACATTTGTTGTCTCCAGTTTTAGAATCAGATATAGATACTCCTCAAAGGTAATTATTTCTGAAAATTGTTAGTAAAATAGGGGTATGTATACTTATTCGAAATTGAAGCCCATTAAAAGTAGAGGCTTCATCTCAAAACCAATTAGCAATACGAAAAGTAGCTCAAGAATTTTATATTATTGAGGTACAATGCTTGAATACCTAATGTGAGACTATATATCTCAACACGCCCCTTCACGTGCGACGTAATTTTTGAGCTCAACACGTGGACGAATATTTGGATGACACAGAGTAGCACGTTGGCCGTTGGGTTCAACACGTGGAAGAAAGGCTCGCTCTGATATCATATTCGAAACATCAGATCGTATTATTGTCATAATCTGATTGGCTTCACTGATATTCCTAACTATGTAAGTTTGATAATTTATATCAATCTCGGTGCCGTAGAAATTATGCCAACTGAGTTCAAACCCAGGTACTCCACAATCGTATGGACGATTATTTCTCCAAAAAGGATACGAGTGAGCATTAGCACCTAATCCATAATACGATGAAGAAGCTCTAGTTAGCTGAAAAGTACGAAGAACACCAAAATTGGGAAAAATATAGCTTCAATTGCTTAAAAAAAATGAAGTTGATTATATTAAATCACTCCAAAACCCAAGGCTTCTCTCAGAACTCTTTCAGATCTGACATAAAAAAACATACCGAAGAAAATAACCTAAGTTCCATTTATATAGAGGGAACTCAAAAGTACAAATCGAACGCATCTCAAGGCGAAAGCACGCCTCATAAATAAAACCACCGCCAGAGTCGTTTGAACGAACTAGGAAGTCGTTCGAACGACTTTACGACTAATTGGTCGAAAATCCTAGAAACTTGCATGGTCGTTCGAACGACACCAAACTCGTTCGAACGAAAATATGGCTCTGGGCCAAATTCCAGAGGACATGTCAACTCGTTCGAACGACTTTGACAAATCTTCAAATACTCTAGATCCTCATGGATCATCACCACACTTGAAGCTCTCAGAGCAAGTACCCCTGGAATTACACAGTTGAAAAAGTAAAAGTAGAAGAGCAGTACCAACCAATAACAACAACTGAAAATGCATTCTTTCTTTCTTTTCCTTCCAACGCACAAACTTTCAAATTGTATTATATTGTAAGTACATAGCAACAACATCACAATCTGGGTGGAGGATGCCATCAAGTGACCCACTCTATTATTGATCCTCTTTTGCTATGTTATGGAAAGTGAAGCAGATACGGTAAATGGTAAATGATACGAAAAATGGAAATGAGAAACGGTTATTATTTTGCTATGTTATACTGCAACAAAAGAAAAAAAATGTGGCTGGAAGATACCATCAAGTGACCCACTCTATTATTGATCCTCTTTTGCTATGTTACTGAAAGTGAAACAGAAATGAGAAACGTTTATTTATTTTTTACTTGATTCGGTATGATTCTCAATCCTTTTACTATGGTAAAGTTCTCGTTTCATGTTAATAGCTCATTTATCGATCATCTCAGGCATGGTAACCTTAATCAATTTACTGCATATCTTCATACATCATTAACATTTAACTAAAATGAAATACCAGATTTTTTTTTTGTTTTCACGAGGCCAAATAAATTGTCGTTGGCCGGATTTTACGTCTTCGATTTCAGATTTTTTTTGAAAATTATCGGATCGGAATCGAATAGCCTTATGACATTCAAAATTTCTGAAATTTCCGATCCGATTATTCCGAATAACTTCCGATCCAATTTAATCCAAACTTCCCGACTTTCAATTTGAGAGAGTTGGGACTAAAACCTCAAACAAAACATACTTCATCTAAGTCGGCCTCAATTTCTTCTCCCTCTCTGCAAGGGTTCTCACTTCGCTACCAGTAAAACCTCACTCCTATTTTTCATTTAAGATAAGAATCTTTATCTTTTTTTCTCTCTTGAAGCCATTGTAGAGGTGAAACATGGTCAGGTAGTGTTCAGTTGGTTTCATGGGGTTAGACGTTTGTGTTTAAGTAATAGTGGGTGGTTGTTTTTAATATCTTTTCACCTATCTCTAAAGAGGTTGTTATAGATATTTGGTGATATTTTTGTCTTAAAGCAGGTTACTTAAGCTTGTGAAATGATATTTTATTTTATAAACTTTTTAATTTGGGCAATATTTATTTCTAAGTTGTTATCATTTGTTGTGTACCAAAGTTTTTATGATAGTATATTTTATTATCATTTGTCTAATAATATGTTTTTGAGATATTAATACAGTGACAATTTCTTGCAAAATACAAATTTCTGATTTACCAAATTATTTTTTGATTTTATCCAGATATCCGAAATTTGTTTCTTCTGAATTCCAATTTTTTCCAAAATTTTCAGAATCCGGATAAATTTGATTTTTTCATATTCGGATCCATTTTCATTTTTCCAAAGAAAAATAATTAGATTAGAATAGATTTTACGTTTCCTAAAAAATTGAAAAAAATTCTAACCGCCCCTATCTTCGATCCGATCCGAAAATAGGCCTACTAGGGACCTATCCCTCGAACTACTTCCATAACAAACTATCAAAATGTCAGGCTCACCGAAAATTGGAAGGTCACACCTCCTAATGACGCTTGACATCAGTCCTACAAATTAACACATGACGTGGCTCGAACCCTAAAAGAACAAGAAATGATAAGTCAAAGGCACCTGTCTCACGAACTGACATTTACAGAAACAACCTCTGAAAGCTCCACTACTCTTTCCACTAAACCAAGAAAATGTGTTGCAGCCCACGAGCTAGAGAAAAGATCTGTAAATAGGGTAGGGTTGAAAAATAATGGGTATAGGTTTTAGGAGATAAAAGAGACCCGATCGGTATTGTAAGGGCCTGTTCTAAATCTCGAGCGCAAACCCTAGCTTCGACCAACATACATATACCCGACCTCGTCAAAATATGATAATATGGCACATTTATGGTATATTATGAGGCAGTTACAAAGAAGAATCATACCGTTACACAACTATTATAAAGACTCATCAAAACTATATTGTAACGTTCGTCATTAAAGGAGATAACAGTCATAATATGAGACCTTTTAATAGGACCAAGGAAGAAGATAAGAGGGGGACTTGGGATATCTAAGAAAGTCTATACGAAAACTATCTAGAACATTCATTGTAATAGGTAGTCGCTTCATCAATAAGATTACTATTTTTAAATCCTCAAAAGAGGTCGTGGTTTTTACCTATTCAAAGGTTTCAACGCCGTATTTTTTTAGTTGGTGATTACTTTTTTAATGTTTAGTATTCTATTCATCTTTGGTGTAAGGAACTAAGTCTGAGTTCTGAATTTAGGCTCATACAGTAGGCGTCATTTGTGGGGAATGATAAAATTTGCCACAAATATCAAGTCGAACGGTTACAATCAACCTCACGATGGGAAATCCCAGTAAATAATCCCAACATTCAACAACATCATGAAGCTCTTCGCCAGCATTTAGTTCAAGCATATCCTCAAGCTCATTACCAGATTAAAGATCAAGCTAATACCATATCTTTGGTGTGGTAAATTCTGTTCGAGCACATTATTAAGCTCTTTGCCAGTTTTCAACTACACTCCATGTTTGATCTCAATGTCAAACTCGGTGTTCGGCCTCATCATCAAACTCAATGCTTTCTACCAGCTCTCAATTAAAGCTCGTTAACAAGATCGTATCCAATAAGATGCTCGTGGTCGAGATACTCGATGCCATTACTGTAATGGCCTAATTTCATAGTAGCTTGAACTAGCTAGAAATATTCCTTACACCAAATATACATGTGACAAAAATTAGTATAACCTAATATAGAAATGGCACATATGTTTAGCGTGGAAACCTTTGAATAGGTATAAGCCACGACCTCGGCTTGAGGATTTAGTAACTATAACTTTTATTGCTTGAGGCTGATGTTTGATTACAAGTTTTATAATCTCTTAAGCTAGAGAAACTTGGTCCTTCTCCTCTAGAACTCATCATTTTTATAGACCTTTCTCCCAGTTCATTACCGTACATAAGCACGTTCTCCTAAAAGTAGGGGCAAGTGGTAGTTGGACTTGTAACTGCAAGTTCGTGGAAGACAGGTATCTTTGACTTGTATTTTTTCATTTGTAGTGCTCGAGCCACATTCTTCATCAGTTCGTAGTACAGGTGTCATTGCTGATAGTGTATGTCACGTATATATTGCGTGAGTCTGGTATTGGATCAGTTCGAGTTTATCACAACTCGAGGGACAGGTTCCTATAATTACAGCTTATTATCAAGCCCATATCTAATAAGGTACTCAAGATCGAGGTATTCGAGTCAATTACAAATTCATTTTCAAGAAGAATGTTTGAGCAAAGAACTCAAGCTCATCATCATATAAAAGCTTATTGCCAACTCTATATCAAGCTCGATGCTCAAGCACATAACATAAAGTTTGTCGTCTAGTCAGTAATTGGCTCATCTAATTCAACATAGAATTTACTACTTGCTTCCTCCATCTTACAAACCCCAAGTATTGAATTCAATCAATCGACTTAAATTATACTTGGGGGCGAGCTCGACCAACATATTACAGGTCAATAATTGGTTCATCCAATTTGACCAACATATTACATATTACATATCAATAATTGGTTTGTCCAATTCAACTAATACATTACATATTACAAGTCAATAATTGGTTAATCCAATTCGACCAACACATTACATATTACAGGTCAACAATTGGTTTATCCAATTATACCAACACATTACATATTATAGTTCAACAATTGGTTCATTTAATTCGACCAATACATTATAGGTCAACAATTGGTTCGTCCAATTTGACCAACACGTTACATATTACAGGTCAACAACTGGTTTGTCTAATTCGACCAACACATTACATATTACAAGTCAACAATTGGTTCGTCCAATTCGACCAACACATTACATATTACAGGTCAACAATTGGTTCGTCCAATTCAACCATCACATTACATATTACAGGTCAACCATTACTTCATCCAATTCGGCCAACACATTACATGTCGATAATAGATTCATCCAAATTGGCTAATATATTACAAGTCATCAATTGGTCCACCCAATTTGACCCAATTCAAATCATTGATATATTTAATACTCGAGGTCGACATTGAAACATTTTATTGCTTCTTACACTTATGCAAACCCCTTGCAATAGATCTAGTCAATCGACTTAAATCGTACTCAGAGGTGACCTCAAAGCCTCAAATTTTTGAAGGCAAGCATTGGCGACATCGGTAATGACTACACTTGAATAAAGATAGAAGTGTCAGGTAACGGATATAGGATGAACATCTCAACCAAAACCACTTATGCTTTTAGATGAGAGGGGGTGACTGTAATGGTCTGTTTCAAATCTCGTGCTCAAGCCCTAACTTCGACCAACATACATTTACTCGACAATATACGATAACGTGGTACATTTATGGTACATTATGAGGCAGTTACAAAGAAGAATCATACCATTACACAGCCATTATGAATACTCATCAAAACTATGATGTAACATTAATCATTAAAGGAGATAACAGTCATAAAATGATCATAATATAAAAGCTATAAATAGGACCAAGGAAGAACATAAGAGGGGGACTTGGGATATCTAAGAAAGTCTATACTAAAACTACCCAGAACACTCGTTGTAATCAGTAGTCACTTCATCAATAAAATTAATATTTCAAAATCCTCAAGAGAGGTCGTGGTTTTTACATATTTAGAGGTTTCCACGCTATATCTTTGGTGTTAGTGATTACTTGTATACTACTTAGTATTTTATGTGAGGAACTAAGTTTGAATTCCAAATTTAGGCTCTTACATGTATAATTCCAGAGCACCAACTTTTGAAGCTTGTCATAATCTTATTGGCTTCATTGATATTTCTAACTATGTAAGTTTGGCCAAACCCAACCCAATTTCTGATTTCAATAAGGATATGAAAATTTAGGCAATCAAGTTGGAAGCGAGGTACTCCACAATAAGACAAACGATTATTTCCCCAAAAAAGATACGAGTAAGCATAATTCCCACTCTCAAAGCTGTCGAAGCATCTACCGCTGCAATTATATAGTTGAGGAAGTGAATGTAGAAGAGCAGCACCAGCGAAAAACAATTGAAATTGCATTATTTCTTTCTTTTTATTGCCATACACAGACTTTCAAAGGAAAGAGGAATTTTTATTATTTAGAGAATAAGGATGGATTAGTACTCTGTTATTGACCATTGACTTTACTATTGACCCCCCACTACAAACTTAAACCACAATCTTGAGGAAATTTTTAAAGCAACCAAGTTTGGAAGTACTCTGTTTTTGACCATTGACTCTCCCATACCTCTTTATACGAGCTCGCCCACTATGATGTCTGAGTGCATTTTTGCCATTTTTGATCTCTCTTCATCTATCTTCAAAGAGGATGTTATAGATATTTGGTGATATTTTTCTCTTAAATAGGTTATTTAAGCTTGTGAAATGATATTTTATTTTATAAACTATATAATTTGGATAATATTTATTTCCAAGTTGTTATCATTTGTTGTGTACCAAAGATTTTATGATAGTATCTTTTATTATCACTTGTCTAATAATATGTTTATGAGATATTAATACAGTGTCAATTTCCTGCCAAATACAAATTTTTCGGTTTTCCAAATTCTTTTTCGATTTTATCTATATATCCGAATTTTCCAAAAATAAATTTCTGATTTTTCTCAAAAAAATTGGAATTCCGATAAATCCGATTTTTTTGGATTCGGGACGATTTTTACTTTTCTAAAGATGAAAAAAATCAGATCAGAACAGATTTTACGTTTTCAAAAAAATCAAAAATATTCTGACCGCCCCTATTTCTGATCCGATCCAATCCGAAAATAGACCTTGTAGGGACCTTTCCCCCGAGCTACTTCCATAGCGAACTATCAAAATGTCTGGCTCACGCAAAGCTGGAAGGTCACAGGTTATCTGCCAAGATTTATCTCGACTTAAAATGGAGCGTACAGCTTGTGGAGGTACCGTGGCGAGCCTCGTGAAACTAGTTAAGAGAATTGTGAAAAATGATGTGCCCGACGAACTTTTGGAATCCAAAAAAAAGCAACGCACATTTAATTATGCTTTGAAGATGGCTGAGATTTATTTTGAACAAGATTGATTAAAGTTCTTAATCACATCCTTCGACTACAAAACTTTCTAATTTCATAGAATCTCCATCTCAAGCTAATCTAACTCTTTAACTATAACAAATGTATGTGCATGCATTCCTCAAACCTTAAGGGTGTGTTCATCTTCAACCTTAGGAACACAATCTCCCCAATATCCAAAACCAGATCCCTTTTATAAAAAATAAATACATGTTGGTCAGTCCCCCTTTAATCGCATCGACAGTTTTTCCAATACAATATCGAAACAACTATTCTCCATTTTCTTGGGCAAAAAAAGAATTGAAAATTAAAAAAACAAAACAAAAAACTGGAGAGCAAATCTTCAGGTTGTGCCTTCTTGGACCAATCAGAATAAGCGGGTTAACTAACATTTGAGGCATGCTCTTATGGACCTCATGCCTCAGGGTTGAGCTATGCAATTTGCCCCGCCCCACTGGGGATCCGCCCCGCCCCGAACGAGTCAGATTTGATAAGAGCTAACCGGGTATGGGGGTGGGGATGGTATAAGCTACCCAAAATCTGTCGGGGATCAGGGAGGATTTGGGACTACTAGCATAAAATCTGTTATCTGCCCCACATTCGCCCCACTAAATATTAATCAATACTTTTACTATTATAGCCTTAGATAAGTTAGATTATTAGAAACCCTTACATTCGCACAGCAACTCTGCAAGATCTTAAGTCTCAAATCCTCTTGTCAACTCAACAAGCTCTCATTGAATCATTGTGGAAAATTGAGGAATCATTGAATCCTCTTCTCTGTATCTCAAGCATCATTGAATTTTCTTCTCTATATCTCTGTATCTCTGCAGTCGGTCGAGGAATCAATCAAGGAATCAAGCAGTCAATCGAGGAATCAAGGAATTGGGGGAAAATCATAATCGAGGAATCAACAACAAGCTCTTCTCTGTACTTTGCATTCTATGATCAAAGAATTCCCAATTCAATTTTGGAAAATCAAGGTCTGTTGCATCTCTTATCTCTCTCTCTTTACAGTAAAAAATTTCTTGGATTTATACTTTACAGTCTTTGTTGCATCTGTTGGATTTCTTGGATTTTTACTTTGATTATACTTTGATCTCTTATCTGTTGCATAATACTTTGCATTTGTCGCATCTGTTGGATTTATACTTTGCAGTCTCTGTTGAATTTCTTGGATTATAGTTTGCAGTCTTTGTTGGATTTCTTGGATTATAGTTTGCATTTGTTTGCTTCTGTTAGATTTATACTTTGCAGTCTTTGTTGGATTTATAACTAGGCATGTGTTTAATTGTTTAATAGGAACCATGTCTCACAAGTGCGAGCGCTTAAGATGATGTCAAAGATACTTTGAGAAGATATCAGGTATTTACTTTATGGATTTACGTGGGAATATTTAAAACATAAATTGGGCGCTACTAGCATCAATCTATGAGTCCTATATTTTCTACAAACTTTGAAAATCTTGTTTTTAGTTGCCGAGCCTAAAAGCTCGATTATTACCTACATTATTTTGGAGTGAAACCCTATGTCGAGATTTGCAGCCTATTACATTTTGGTTGAATCCACATTGGGAGTCTCTAAGTCCTATCATGTTGCTTTTTATGATGTTATGTTGGTCTATTTTGTATGTTCTAATTTCTATCTTGGTTTTAAGGTGGGAAGTGCTATAGAGTCTACTATGCTTTGTGTTCTGCTTCTTATTTTTCTAACTTTTGTTCCTCGTGGTATAAATTGTATTCCCACTTACATTTTTTCATTTATGATAATAAAAGTTTAAATAAATGATCGTGAGACTGAAGGTTGGGTTTCCATCCAGGAGAAGTCATATATTGATTCACGTTGGGGAATAATCTCTTTTTTTCTTTCAAGTAAAGTTCGTCTTGTCTAGTAAATATTCTCTTGGTGGGTGTTGGGAGGAATCCGAGGATTTTGTCTAGAATATGTTGTATTCTCTTAAATCCATTAAGTATCCATTGGGTGATGCTTGATACAGTGGGAGGTTGTTTTTCTAAAGCTTTCTTATATCATGTAATCGTAGGATCATCATTGTTGAGTCTAGATCTAGCTTTTGGGTAGGACACAAACTCTACCTTTTGTTAAGACTAGATATCTTTCTCTTTTTTCTGTTTGGCTCATTATCATTTGATTTCACGAAGTTGTGCTCAGGCATGCTCCATTTGAGTTTTCAGTTGAGATGTTTTAAATATCTTGAGTATTTTCTCTTGATTTTTAGCTGCTAATTTGCTTTTTTGTTCATCTGCATCTTGTGAGTTCATTTCAGTTAATGACCCTGCCTGGATTATTTGCATTTTTCAAATATACAATATTTTCAGTCAAAAAACACTGGTCCAGTAGAGTGAACGTTATTTGTGAATCATGACTGTCCATTCCATTATCTCTACTAGGTATAGTGTTTCTTTTCCTCTAGAAATCTAGAAATAAACATATTTTGATTATATTGTTTGAATATGCGAAGATGTAACATATGGAGCTCCGCGATTAATTAATGTCATTTTTGTCTAACTTTTGTAATTTGCACTTTTCCTACAGAGTTACAAGAGATTGGTGCTGCTAAGAACTGGCCTTGTAGAAGTGGTCGGTTACCAAAAATTGGCTGACTGATGCGAAGTGTGGAATAAGGCAGATCCCTCACTGCTTGGTCCTGTAATGTAATGCTGTAAACTGCTTGTAATATTGTAAACTGCTATCAGAATATGTAATGTTGTAAACTATTTTTTCATAATGTCCTTGCTTGGTCCTGTTTTTTTTTTTCTTCAGAATATACTATAAACAGTTTTTTATTTTCTTTTCATAAGCTAAATGGGGTGAGTCTGGTATTGAACGTATTTATGTGGGGCGGATTTGGGGATCCCTACTTAATTTAAATGGGGATCGGGGCGGGGATGGTAATGGCTCCCCCGCCCCATTGCCATCCCATCCGACACACATCCCAACCGATAGCTCCACACAGTGCCTCGAGATCTTGCAAGCTTTCAAGAGTTCAACTATCTCAATGATCTCTAAACACACAAACCTCGAGATATACAAACGAGATTCAACAAATCTTGAGATCATCTCATTGCTCTCTACTTGTTGAATCTTCCAAATCATCTCTCTACAAACATCTTCAGCAACAGGTAATTTTTGCAAACATCTTCTCTTTAGATTTCGTTTTCGATCAATCTCTGTAATTGTAGATCACATAGCTTAATTCAACATATTAGATCAATCTATGAGAACAATGGGTTGTCGTTATTATTTTTGAGGGAGCAATGGGGTTGGAGAAAATACTAATGGTTGTAATATGTTTTGGGCTAATTTTTTATCACTATTAAATGGGGTTTCTCTAGAAACGTAGTTACATGCAGTTTTTTTTTTTTTTTTTTTTTTTTGTACATGACTCCACCTATATGCTAATATGAGTATATGTTAATCGAAAATGGAAGCGGACAATGCTAAGTTCTTTGTTAAATAACTCTATATGGTATTGTTTTAAGACCGGTCCTCGAAAAATGAGAGTATAGTATAAATGTTTAAGTTCAACACAGGCAGAAGTTAAATGGGGTAGTTGATGATTTGTGTCAAAAGAGAAGGATTTATTTGTGTTACTAATTGATGTGAAAGTAATGGTATAACGGGGTGTATAGGGTATTGAATCTATTGATGATTAAAATGGTGAAGTTGGAACATGGTCTGGTATGTTATTGTGTGGCAAGAGCAATGGGAGTGAGAAATGTATGTGTAATATGACACTTAAAATGAAAATGCACACGAAGAGTTATCCTGTGAAATGTTGACCCGTTGTTTTCATTTGATCTATGTTTTTACCAGATATGGTATTGGCTGGATTGGTCATCGGAACTCTTTTAATGAATTATTTAGCTTAACATCTAAATCCCATGTTTTACTTTTGTTGATATGTTTCTCTTTGATGGATTTTCTTATACTGTCATTTATTTAGCTCTGTTTATTTGATCTCAATGTGAGAAGGTAGTGTAGCATTTACAAGTAAGCATGGGATCCAACAGTGGTCAAGGTGGAATTCAACTCTTGCTAAGTGCCGAACAAGAAGCTCGAAATATTTTTAATGCTGCAAGAAATGGTAATCACTTCTCTATCCTCCTTGCTTCATGGGTTCATTCTAATATCTTGTAAACCAAATACATTTGCTTTCCACATGGCGGATGTCTCCATTTATTTGCATAAACTCACTTGCTCAAAATTGTATGGTAAGTGATGACTGAGAATTGTGTATTTGTAGGGTTGACATCCATTCTTGCATTTTGAAAGCTTTAATGTGAGACTTGAGAGTTTGTACACCACGATGTAAAATCTAACTTGATATACAATGTATTTTAAGGGCAAAGAAAAGAACGAACACAAGAAGCGTTATGCAGTCTAGGGAAACTACTTATGTCTTATTTGTGCTATTATTGTTTCTATCGTTATTTTGCTTCTAAATTTGAGTTGCCATACTATTGATCCTTGAGTCAGAATTCATTTTCTTGTTTATTTTCTGTTCTGGAGGTACATTCCCAACTTTGTGAAATTCATCTATTAAAATCATTATCGTCTAGTTGTATCATTGGGGTATATTGCTTTTACTAATTTTCGTGTGAACTCAACATGATTGTGTTTTTTCTGATTTATCATTCTTCTTTTTCCTCAGCAAAAATGGCTAGACTAAAAGAAGCCAAAGATGAGGCTGAGAAGGAGATTGCCCAATATCGTGCTCAAATGGAAGCTGGATTCCAGAAAAAAGTTTCAGAGGTATGATAATGCCAGTAATCATTTGCTTTACAGTGGAGTTATTTTCCGTATAAATGGTCTATTGTCGATTCCATGTTTGTTTTGAGCTTCTTGATGTGTCTCACAAAGCTCTGTATCACGGTCTCCTTATTGGGCTTGATAGTAAAACCCAACTAAATTAAAATTGGAAAAGCTAGCGATATATCTATATTCTCTACTAAAAGGAAGTTTGTTCTCGATTTTGTTCTGAAGGCTATGTTGATCAACTCCATGTTATTTGCTTAATTATGTAACCTAAAATATCAATGTAAACTTTCCGATCCAATAGATACTACATACCAATAATGTTGTCTATCTGGATTCTCAGTGATTGAAGAACGAAAGGTTAGAGATTTCACTTTACTTTCCCTTTCTATCTCTTGCACTATCACTTTTATTTGATGGTAAAAGTTTTGTCAGAGATATCCCTCTCCATTGTCAAAGACTTGGATATACCTTTTTGATCTAGACAGTTTAGGCCCTTGTAAGATAAGGTATAATATAAGTGCGTCTGAACTCGAGAATTTTTATATCCTGAGGAGCTTCCAACTTTATCAGTTTATTTAGGTCGTTAACTGGTATGTACTACAACAGTACCCATTTCATTCTGACAAAACCCAGTTTTACTCCACTCTTTGACAATTATTTAACAGACTAGTGGAGATTCCGGTGCGAATGTGAAGCGCCTTGAGGTGGACACTGCAGATAAGATGAGTCACCTGAAATCCGAGGCTGAGAGGATATCCCATGAAGTTGTCAACATGCTTTTACGTCAAGTGACAACTGTAAAGAATTAAGTATTATTTTTTGGAGAACATTTTATTTCAAAGAAATGGCATTGTTTGTCTCTGAACTTTAAATCAGTGTATGAGGAAGAGGATGCTATTGTTCTAGTTCTCATGTAACTCAGAAGGTCAGACTTCGAATCTTGGTATTTATTAATAAATCTTGTAATATCAGTTTTTTTTTAAAATTCAAGCTTCCAACATGAATTGCAGTTTCTCATTTGCCGTGAAATTTTGAGGTTTCCATCTTTACTCTGTTTGAGATTCTGTGAAAGCTTCTTTTGTGACTCTTACTGATACAATGCTAAGATATCTTGTTGCGCTTGTTCTATAACAATCCCACATGCAAATACTCCCACTCCTACAAGTACAGGCTTCACATTCGATAATAGCATTGCCCCATTGTCCTCCATGTTCTCGAGTCCTTTGTTGTCTTCACCATCTTCATTGTCCAATGATCATTTATACATAGCCCATGCCATTGCTGGTGGAAGAACTCCGTACAACATCGTCATGCAATAACCTCCCTAATCAAAAACATTTTCAAACCAATCCTAATTGTTGAAAAAAAAAAAAATCTATATAATTATGTGCCATAGCTAGTTCTTACAGCAATGTTGGTAGCAGCGGCGAAGTCATCCAGAACTGTGGTAGATACGAACAGAGGTGGAGCAACTGCAATCGCTGTTGCTGCAAAATTAACTTCGTTACTTCCCCACCAATTTTTCAGGTCAATTAGTGTCTTGTCCTCTCCTAAAACACTAGAATCATAGGCATAGCTCCTCCCAAGTCGAGGGAGTTTATTGAGTTGCTCTGAGAAAAAGTGAGAGAAGCCCAAAAGTGTGCCGATTAAAGATGTTCCAACTGCCAGAAGCGAAAAGGCTTCTACCATTACCGAAATACCATCCCTTCTCAACCTGAAAAAAAAAAAAAAAAAAAAAACAAACTATCATTGCGTTTAAATAGCAACATTTGGTCTCTAATAATAACTTTCTCAGACGAACCTCATAAGCAATTCAATAGGGTCGATCAGCTGATTAGTATGAGCTGAGAGGGCCTAACACAACGGCATCCCAAACAAGCAGAATAAAGAGTGGCACAAGGCTTCCTAGTACAACCGAAGTCCTTATTTGCGCTAAATCCCCACCTAGATACGCACAAATAACTACAATAGGAAGAGGAAAAATAACCAAATTAATCGTGTTTCAAAAAGCTTTACTAGTGGGTAACGGGAAGTTTTATTTTACCCGGTGATAGGTCGTGATAGACCAAAGTGAAAACGATCACAGGGATAGTTGTCGGAACTTTATCCCAATTGCCCAATGTTTCTAACCCCGACCATCCTCCAAATTGTACAGCCAACACTTCAATCCCAACTAGTAACCCTGTAAAATCATTACAACCCGTCAGCTATTTTCCAACAAGTGTCAATTAGTCGTAATACAAAAATATGTACCTATCATAGTCACAGTGAGCCATTGGTTAACTTGATCCATGACGCGAGTCCCTCCAACAGAAATAAGTACAGTAAAGACTGCCGTGAAAAAAAATCCAGAGATGGAAGACGGAACATTAAGAAAATGATAGAGGATGTCTCCGGCCTTGGACGTATAGACCACCATGGTAGTGTAACCTAAGAAAACATAGTTAACCGTGGCTAAATTACCACCCCATTCTCCTAATGTTTCTTGTGTCATGGTTATTATGGAGATCACCTCAAGCTCTTCGTCCTTTCTCCTCTTTGTTTTCCTACTCAAAAGAGCCACATTGATTTCGGCGAGCAAGAGAGCTTCCACTAAAAGAAATGCCCAACAAAGTATCATAGTTACTGCGCTTGGAATGAACCCCTGCATTGTAGAAACACCGAAAGTGTTACCGATGCATGTGTGCATGTGTGTTGTGCATAAGAGAGATTGAGATAGTACTGCAGGGGAAGTGCTCTTTGGTATCGCAAGTATCCCGGAGCCAATACTGGTACCAATTATCAAAGCTACTGCTCCCACTATAGTCCCCTTCTTCTCGTAATCGTCGCCAAGAACCTCTACCGATTCCTCGGTGTTCTTGACTGCTCTTATAAGAAATGTTTGATTTAACCGGGAAGATCTCGTCTTCCTGTGTAGCCCACTGGTGGTATTGTTTCTGGTAAAGAGAACATGCAGAAGAAGATCATGAATAAATGAAAAGCAATGGACAAATATGCACAAATTCGTTGAGGTTATGTTGTACATGTTTCTTAAGCTGATTGCTACCATATTTTGCTGAAGATTCCATGTTCGAAATCCCGGTATCTTTGCCCATCTGCAATGGGTGTCTACAGAGGATGAGAACTTCCACTGGACCTCCATCTCCATGTCACAGAGTCAGAGACAGAGAAAGAGAGATGTAAAAGCATGTTTCCATCTCCCAAATATCTTGGGAGAGGGTCCCATTTAGGTTTTATATGAGGAGCAAATTCATTTGAAGCATAGTGTGTTTTGTTTCAGTCTGAAAATATGGAGTCTTTGAAATATCCAAGATTCAAGTATCCATCAAAGATTCAAAATACAATACTCAATATGATAAAAATTACATCCAGTTCTCAAGTAACAAATAAAGCCTCTGTCAAAATTATTTTGAGAATCATCATATCGAGAAACCTCCAAGCAGAACATCGTCTAATTAGTATAGAAGTGTGCCTTTGGCATTGGATGGACCAGCAACTTAAGAGATTTTTTTCTTTTCTCACACCCTCTTCAAGAAAAAGGTCGCCCTCTGTATTTAGGATCATGAGATATATCTGTCCTGCTGTTCCTGAAGAAGCCTAGCTGAAGATTTTGCATCAAGATATAGCGAACTGACTTCCTCGAGATCGGCCTTTCGATAGAACGAAGAGAAAAAAAAAAAGTGTAAGCACACAGAAATACTTAAATGCTACTCAAACTTGAAATCCTGTAATAAACCAACAGAAACGTGAAAAGATGGTAATACCTTGCAAATGGTATCACGGCCATTCATTTTAGCCACGATGCTGGCTGGAGATAAAAGCTGAACAGCGTGCCTGAACAATGTAAGAAGAATATCATGAATTAAGTACTCGACATCACAAAATAGGTGAATAAATGCAATCCAATATGGTAAAAGGCCATCTGGCTGCAAGTGCCTACTTCTAATAGAAGTTAATCCCATAGAACAGTGGAGCCATATGTCACTACTAGTCAGTAGCTAAAATAATTTAATTTATGGTATTTAGTATCGCCAAAAGATTTTTTTTATTTTTTATTAGTGTATCAAATGGCATATATAATATAATTTTCTTAACTTAAAGTAAGATAAGGCCACACCTAAATTAGAAATGCACTTAGGTACTATATATAATAAGGTATTTAGCTCAAATATCTCAATGAGATTGGAACCCTTCCATAGGTTCTCTATGCATCGTAATATATGCAACTGCCCAAAATACAAATGGTGATATGTTTATTTTTTGGAGGTCAAATGGTGATATGTAACATAACACGGACCTTAAGGAGGCTTGTTGCCCGATCTCCCCAAGGTAAGCTAGACTTTCCTCGTCAATAGTGAGTTCTTCAACCTGCGCACGAATGGCTAATATCTAGCAAAACAGCATCCAGAAGTGAGAGCTGAACAATTGGTAATATACCTTTTTAATAGCTTAGACAGAAATTTCAGTAATATTATCACATACCTGTATCATTTCAGCAGGTCCATATGTTTCCGTGCGTATAATTACTAAACGGTCTAACAAATCAACAGGTATGCCATGAGGACTACTTGTATCAGTTCCTCTGCAAATAAATATCACACAGCTCAAAATTAAAAAACATATTTTGCTTATATTAGCACATAAAAGGACATAGGAAGGAACTATGTACCTCACATTACATATCCCTCTATTTGTAGCAAAAATTACTATAGGAGACAGCGAGCTCTCTAAAGCACGGTTCATGTACGAAAAACATTCCATATCCAGCATGTGGACCTAGAAATAAATATTAAACAAAAATTAGAGATAAAAAAGTGCAAAATAAACTCAGGAAGCTAACTAGAGAGGCTTGAAAAGAAAATACCTCATCAATGAATAAAACTCCAGGGACAAGTTCTGCCACTCCTTCATCAATATACCTGTTAACAACCTGCCATAAATACGTCATTTCCAGTTATATATGTACATATTTAGAATGGGACTGCTTCTTAGATGTAAGACATTAATAAGTATTGTGTTAAAGACAAAAACTAGTTATCTAACAAAGAATTAGATTAAAACCTTGTTTATTTCTTGTCGTAGCTTATCAGTAATCTCTGTTTTCCTAGGTTTCATCATCTGGCCCATTAAGGATAATATGTCCTGCCCACCTTGAGGCCGAGCATTTGCCGCGTCCAAATCATGCAAAGTTACATCCTGGGAGGAAACATCAATCAAATATAAATACATAACAAATGTACAGCTCCTTTCCATATTAATACCAAAAAGAAAAATAAGCCATTTCACTCATTTTCATAAATAGGACTTTGTGGTGATCACCAATACAAAACTTGACCAAAATACTGATGCCAAAAAATCCCACCGTTATATATGCTCATATAAAATTGTCCAAACAATTAATCAAAACCTCAGAAACATGGTAAACTTGCATGCACCAAATAGTTCATGTATTTAACCCAATTTGAATCCTCATATTATTTTTTTCACAAGGATCTCTATTTAAGGATATAGGAATACATGAGTGTTTGATAATACCTCAGAGACATGAGACAAAGTAACAAAGTTGCAGACATGAGATATCAAGCTGACTTCCTGAGATGATATTAATTTAACGTTTATACCCACAGTTGTAATCTGAAGTGAAAATTACGAAGCTATATTGCTTCCTTCGAAGAGCTTATAAACAAACACATGCAATGTTTACACGACAGTTTTAGCACAACACACATCAAACTCATAGAGCTAATAGAACCTACGGACCAGACGATCTGACTGTGATTTAATATAATTCTAAGCGATCCAAACATTCTTCCTGAAGAAAAAAATGAACCAGACATCAAGAGCCTAGCAAATAAGAAAACTAACCTGCACTATCTCTTTCTTCTTATGAACCTCTCCTTTAGGAAGTGGAACATACTCCTCTGCTTCAAGGTCGACTTCAGTAGCAAAAGAATCGCTTCTACCAACTCTCTTAACGGCTCCACTATTTTGTTCCATGTAAATAACATCACCAACAGCTACCTGAAGTTCAAATTAGGGTGTTATAATATACCAAAGAGCAAAAGATTTAAGAGTATTGCACAAAATTAATATAGTGAAAAAAGAAAAACACTCGAAGGTATTACCTTTTCTTTGATTAAAGCATCATAAATACTTGGGTCAAGCTTCAGTTGCTTTGTTCCTTTGACAGTTTTGAGCCCAATAACTACGTGACTAATGCTTTTTCCGTAACCACCAGTCCTGCTCTCGGATTCTTCTGGTGATAGCTCAGTTACCTAAAACAAAGAGTGGAAATAAACAGATTAATACTTGAGAACAATCGAAGATAAAGAGATGCATAGAGCTTAGCATAAATCAAACACCAATCAAAGATATTAATGCAACAGATAAGAAAGAAATGTTTACATAGAACAAGGAAAGGTGAAGAAAGGAACACCAAAAGAATGAAAAATAATAGGGCGCTACTCAGCAGAGCGAATGAAAAATAGTGACCCAATTTGGAATTTGGTTCAAGCACCCCCCCTGTAGGCTACGCATGCACCTTTCAAGCGAAAAATCTCAACTAGAAACCATTTGGTCAAATTAATCAAACCATTTGGTTAATAATAGGGAGCTACTGAGCAGAGCGAATGGAAAATAGTGACCCAATTTGGAATTTGGTTCAAGCACCCCCTATAGGCTGCACGTGCACCTTTCAAGTGAAAAATCTCAGCTAGAAACCATTTGGTCAAATTAATCAAACCAAAAATCTGGAGATCTCTCATGAGAAACAAAAAAAAAATCTATTGGGACTTTTCAGAGCTCAATCTCATTAGAGATGCATGATGGATTAATTCGCAGGGAACGGGAAAAAAATCTTTTGATCCCTCAAAGCAATATTAAAATCCAATAGATGGCTTACGAATCCAGCCTATGACCAAGTTGACTTAAATCTAGAAGTTCACTAATGATCAAGGTAGTCAGATGCGACAGATGCGCTCGCAAATGCAACTTGGAATTGTATCGCATATCCATCGCAACCCCTTAAATACGACTGGATGCAAATGCATTGCATTTTTTCGCATTTCGTTGCATTTGGCGATTATTATCCCATATTATCGCATTTTCTAATGTAAAACGAATGCGAGAAACTAACTGAAACATGATAGAGAACACAAGGAAAGATAATATTGTACGAGTATACACTAATACAATTACAAATATAAGCTTCCTAATAAGATTAAGATAGAAAATATGAGAAACGAGATATTCAATTACGTTATTCAAAGTAAAAGCTAAAATATGAAACACATACATTCCAAGAACTCCCCTCAACCAGATGTATTAATTTGATACTTGACATATTTGAATTTCCTAGTTCTGTTTGTTAGTTTTTACTTGGCAACAATTATTATATTTCCAAATTATGTTTGTTAGTTGGTACTTGGTATATGTAGATATCTCAGTTATTCATTTCCATTGAGGATTAACTAAATTTGTTAGTTATGTTATATTATATTTTATATACTTTTCTTAATGAATATATTACATATATAGATTTATATGCACATATATTAGGATTATATATCATTTTTGTCTATTGTATCGCAATATTCGCAATAGCGTTGCAGAATTTGCGTTATTCGCAGTAGCAATTTTTTGCTCGTGATAGCATCGCATCGCAACATGCATTAACTACCTTGCTAATGACTTACTTAGTGTCCAAGCCATTGAACACTTTGTGTCAGAGTTAAATTGTTCCTATCATAAGCTACAAATAGTTCATAAAAAATGAGCGTTATAGAAGTGGAATGCCACTTGACGTGAACAGCTTCGGAATGCAATCTGTGGATAGCAAGTAGCAACTTGGGATAGTTAGCAGTTGTGAACGGAGTTGAAGCTACAATCAGGTATTGTTGATAAATCCATCAGAAAAGTTTAGAGCTGATTTCGGCCCTTAACTGTCTACCTCTCGCTCTACATTTACTTTCTACCAATACCACCAACTAAATTCTTCTGCAATGATATATGAGAATTAAACATTATAAAGTAACTTGCCTCTCCTTCATAGACCTCCTTGTTTTCCTTGATACGTAGACCAATCGCCCTTCTAAAGTTCTCCATAAGAACCTCGGTTTTCTTCACTTCCGACGAATATACTTCTGATCCAACCATAGGGCAGAAAGGAACCTGCAATTTAAAAGAGAATGGCAGACAATGTTCCTTTAAACCCTCAACAACTGAAGAATACATCAAAATGTCACTTTAACTATAAATACATGTTCATGAGACTTAGTAACAACTAAATATACAATAAATGAGTAACTACCTTACTCCCAAGCTCCTGGGAAATTCCAAGAGCCAACGCAGTTTTCCCAGTACCCGGAGGCCCAGCAAACAAAAGCGCCCGACCAGCCATTTTCTTCTGACGTATCATATCGACAACAAGACCCGCTGCTTCTCTCCCCCCAACTTGACCCACAAACCCAGCTGCCATCGGAACAGCATTCCCATTGGGCTGTGCAACCAAATTCAAAAACATAAAACAACCAGAGCTTATTCGTCACCAAACTCCTCAAAATACCAACAACAACAAAAATCAAAACTTTAACCCCTATTTCCCCAAAACCTTAAACCCCAAACCCTCAAAGCTTAAAAATCATTTTTTGAGCTTAAACAAACTGGGGTAAGCTCAAACTAAGCAGGAAACATAAACTGGAAGCAAATAAGTCGATTTCAACCTTAAAAACACTGAAATTTCTATATTTTGATAAATTTATGTATAAGAGGGGTAATATCAGAGAGAATCCGAAATTAACAAAAAACCCAATACTCAAGATGTGCTAAAACCCTAAAGGAGATGAACCCCAAGTAGTGAAACATGGAAATAAAAGTTGATGTTTCATTGGGAGAGAAGAGAAGAGAAGAAAAGATGTACCTGAAGACCAAGGCCTTTGATGTGTGTATGAGTAGCGATTCTTTGCTTCTTCGTCGTCGATTGAACCTCTTCGATCTGCATTCTATCTATCTCTCTCTCTCAGTGATGTGTGAAACTGTGATTGTAGTTTCTTCTTCTTCTCCGCGCCTTTTATTTGGACTGGTGTCTGTGTTTTAACAACTCAAAGTCTTTGTTTTGAAGGCTCTGTTGGAGATGGTTTGTTAGACCTACATCAGCTGAAATCCCATCCTCTCGAGCTTCAAACATATGTGGTCTTGCACATTCACTTAGCAGCAAGATCCCCTGTTAGCCATCCAAATCCCATGAAAGGCATTTTTCTTTTTATGGAAGAAGGGTGGCACATTGTCACGATAGATGTTTCATGGCTCTATAACAATCTTCTAGTGACGCTGAATACGTAGTATGGAATTCTAATTTAAATATTTTTGCTGCAGGACATGACACCAATCCGACACAGAAGTTGTGGAGGCTGGAGCAATTCTCAAAGGATTGATAGCGGCGAAAGACTTTGGAATCAGGAGATTAGTACTTTTGTCGGATTGTCAGCGTTTGGTTAAAGCTTATGAGAAGTCAACGAACCTCTCTTGGGGTGTCATTTCTAAAGCTCTAGATATCATGTATTATGCATCTCATTTTGACGAGTTTCGTTTGAAGTTTATTAGTAGGACGCACAATATGGATGTGTACTTTTTACGAGTTTCGTTTGACCTTATACCTCCTATTTCGCTCTCACCCCCACCCCCGCCCCCCTAGTTTTTTATTTTATGTTTTCACTTTTCGCTTAAAAAAAAATAAAAAATAAAAATTTAGCATTGAGGCCTTTTGAGATAGATAAAACAATGTGTAAATAATATCTACGGTGGAGTCCAATTGGGGCCTTACAAGCCTCTTTTGAAAGTGGTTTGAGTTCCAATGACTGAGCTGGTATGGGTCACTCGACCACTTGTTTAGAGATGCCAGTTCATAGGGAGGATGCTCATACTCCTATGAGCGCCTTGTTTAACTTCTAGATGAACTCTGTGCTCACGATAAGAGTTGGAGCTCGTATGACAAGCAAGAAAACCTCAAGCTCTAGAGAACTAAGGTCCGGCATGGAAGTTGAAAATCCAAACTTGAGCTTGAGTTTTTGAGTACTTCTCAAGGTCTAACCTTTAGTTGTAAACCTATAGAAATCAGTAGTAGAATAGGCTTATGTAGAAATTTACCATATCACATTTTGTCCAACAGGCGCCTGTAACAAAGTGGATCCTAAGCAGAAAGTAAGGTTTGGCCCCTTAGAGTATATGCAGCAACTAGGTACACCCTGACGTGGAGGGTGGATTTTGAAATCCACCCTCTTTTCCACCGAAATTGTCTCCCAGCAGCTAGATGAATACCTGGCGTGGCACCAAGAAAATTCATCCAATGGTGGATTTTCCACCATGTGGGTGGATTTGGAGTGAATTCACGCCGCGCGGTTCTGAAGTGCGCGGCTACACTTCTCCCTTAAGATTATAACACGTGCCCTCCCATCCAATAAGAGTTGGTGATGCCGCGCGGTTAACCGCGCGGCTATATATATTTTTTAAAATGACGTGGCGTTTTCCTATTAGTTGAACTATACGCACGGTTCTGAAATGCGTTGGGGTTTTGATGGTTTAGATTGAGACACGTGGACGTATCTGGGACGTAAATTTTAAGCGTGCGATTCAGAAGTGCATGGGGTGAATTCACCTTGGGGTGGATTGAAAACTGTTGCAGGGTGGATTGGGGTGGATTGGATTCACCCTGCTTTTGGGCGAATCCATCCACCCAACTGTTGTGGATGCTCTTACTGGTGCGTTTGATGAGGTTAATTTACTTTAAGTAGACTCATGTCGTTATTTTTAGATTTATAGTTATCGAAGATTAAGGTTCTTAGGGCAACTTGTTGGATTACGGCTCAAAAATAGACGAAGTCGTTCGAACTAGACATAAAGTTGTTCGACAAAAAAACTTTTCGTTGAAGTCGTTCGAACGAGACTGTATTTCGTTTGAACGAAAACAGTGTAGTATGTTTTATAAGTTCGTTTTGGAGGCGATGATTTGTCTTGTGATGCGTACTTTGCAGATGACCTATTAAATAGTCTATAAATATAGAGTATGAGTTCAAAGCCTCTGTACGTGAGAGAAAAATATCTAGAGAGAGAAAATAGAGAAATCTAGGGTTTTATTCTAGAGAGATTTATTGGGTTTTCTTTATAGGGTTTCTTGTTGGGGATTATCTGTAAGGGTATGTTGAGTGTGAACTCGAATAGAAGGATTATCGAAGTTGGGAAATTGTCGAAGTCGTTCGAACGAAGAAGGAAGTCGTTCGAACGAGCTTCAAAGTCGTTCGAGCGAGCTTCAAAGTCGTTCGAACGACCTTTCTCCTACTCCCTGGAATTTTGGCCCAAGAGTCAATCTCGTTCGAACGAGTTTGGATGTCGTTCGAACGAGATATTATGTTTCTAGGGTTGGAGACCAATTATCGCAAAGTCGTTCGAGCGAGCTTGGCGTATGTTTACTTTAGATGTTATGTTTGAGACGTGAGTTTGTCTCGAGATCCGTTCTACTTGTATTTTAAGTTCCCTACTATATAAAGGAGACTTAGGTTATTTTGTTAGCCCATCTTTGTGAGTTTAATCTTAGAGAGGCTATGGTTTGAAGAGACTCCATTAAAAGTTTGAGAAACTTGAGAGATCATTGTAACCTATTTGATATCATAGTGAATTGTTCGTAGGGAGTGGTTTTTCATCCGCAAGGATTTTCCACTTCCCTCATCCGGGAAAATCTTTGTATTATTTATATTGTTCTTTGTTGATTTACTACTTGAGTTGGCAATTTGCGCGTATCATTCTTGTCAGAGAGGAGAGAGTAGCTACCTCGATTCTCAACAATTAGTGTCATAGCGAGTGTTAGGGCTTGTGTGGTGAAGAACGATAGCCGATCAGGAGAAGCTGAAGATCACGAAGTTCAATGGATCATACTTTAGAGTATGGAAGATGCAGATAGAAGATTACCTATATCAAAAGGATCTTGATTTATCGTTGGTGGAGTTGAGATGAAGCCAGCAAATTTTGATGTTACTAAGTGGGCGCGATTGGATCGCAAAACGCTTGGAACCGTTAGGTTAGCGTTATCATCTCAGATTCTACACATGATCTCCAAAGTTAGGACAACGAAGGGTTTGATGGAGACGCTGTCCACTATGTACTCGGAACCGTCCGGGGCAAACAAGGTATACATCTTACGGTGCTTGTTTACTTTAAAGATAAATGATAATGGTAGTGTACAAGCTCATATCTGTGAGTTTAATACCATACATGCTCAACTGGAATCCGTTAAAATTACTTTTACCAAGGAGGTGAAAGCGTGAGCTCTATTAGGGTAGATATCATAGAGCTAGAAAGGGTTTATTACAGCTGTGAGGAACTCATCGGGGAAGGAAGACATCAAATTTGACATTATAGTCTCGTTGATTATGAGTAAAGATAATAGGCGTAAAACATTTAAACCCTCTTCCAGTTCAAACGGCAGTATGTTGAACGTCAAGGAAAGAGCGAGGTCTTACAGAAAATGGCTGAAATTTGGAAGGGGTCGACCACAGTCAAGAGGAAAGTCTAAGGCATCCGATGCGTGTTGGACTTGTGGAAAGAAGGGTCACTTCAGGCGAGATTGTAACTCTTCTTCTAAGAAGATTAATGATGAAGATAAAGATACAATAAACCTTACTGAGGAGGTTAGTTCTGAAGAGGCTCTACTACTATCATGTGATGATGTTAATGAATCTTGGATTGTTGATTCGGGCGCTTCCTTCCATGCTACAGCGAACGTAGGTTTTCTGACTAATATTGTTAAAGGTGACTTCGGTACGGTCTTTCTTGCATATAAGAGTGCACGTAATATTACTGGAAAGAGAAACGCTAGGTTGTTGTTGCCTTCAGGGGGAATATTGGTTTTACAGAATGTGCGACTTGTACCTAAATTGGGGCATAACCTTATATCGGTTAGCAAATTGGTGGATGATGGCAGATATGTAAGTACCTTTGGTGTAACCTTCTGAAAGGTTACAAAACAAAGAGAGTTATGTTGGTAACTCAAGGCTTGCAACAAGAAATGTTGTATACAATGCAAAACACAATTTCTACTGTTTGTACGGCCACTCTGGGGATTGATACAAGTACGTGGCAGAAACGGCTCGGTCACATGAGTGAATATGAGATGAAAATAATAGTAACAAAGGGAAAGCTAGAGGGTCTTGCTGCGGTTGATCTCAAGTTTTGTGAAGAGTGTGTTTTTGCGAAGCAGAAGAAGGCCAGTTTCAAATTATCTGGAAGATCAAGGAAACCTGGAAACCTGGATCTTGTACACACAGATGTTTAGGGGCCAACCAAGGTGTCTTCTCTTGATGGTTTGCATTATTACGTTACTTTTATCGATGATGCTACTCGTAAACAGTGGGTCTACTTCGTGAAGAACAAGTCAGATGTGTTTGATAAATTTAAGTGGCGGAGGGCTCTAGTTGAAAATAAAACCGGTTTGAAACTGAGGTGCCTCAGGTCAGATAATAAGGGTGAATACTGCAGTGAGGAGTTTGAAGACTTTTGCGCATCAAATGGGATTAGGAGACAGAAGACTATTCCCAGAACACCGTAACAAAATGGTGTTGTAGAACGCATAAACTAAACAATAAACGAAAGAACGATGAGTATGAGACTCAACGCTGAAATGCCAAAGTATTTTTGGGTGGATGCAGTTAGTACGGCGGCGTACTTGATTAACAGAGGGCCTTCGACGGCTTTAGACTTTGGAATTCCTGAAGAAGCATGAATCAGTAAATTGGTAAACCTTAATCACTTGCGTATTTTTGGTTCTACCTCATATGTGCTTGATAATTCAGATACAAGGACCAAGTTAGATGCAAAGTCGACGAAGTGCATTTTCATTGGATATGGTGGTGATAAGTTTGGGTATCGGTTTTGGGATGCGAAGAATCAGAAAGTTATCCGGAGCCGTAATGTTACATTCAATGAGGAAGTCTTATATAAAGATTTCAAAGTACCTGTGGAAAGGATTCAAGGTGAAGTAGCAGAAAGTGTCGACATTGAGGATAATGAACCCTCTCAAGAGGTTGATGAAGAAGTCGTGGTTGAGTCTGATACACTGGATCAAGGCGAGGAGCCTAATGATCTAGACATTCTAATAGCACTTCGAAATAAGCCGAGAGTTGCAAGAATTCCGGCAAGGTATGCTAACTCCTTAAATCACTTGTTACTTGCAGATGGTGGTGAACCTAAAAGTTACAAGGAGGCTTTAGATGTGGAAGCCAAGAGAAAGTAGGAGCTTGTTATGGACGATGAGATGCAGTCATTATCTGTTAATCGAACTTGGGATTTAGTTCGGTTACCAAAGGGGAAAAGAGCATTGCACAACAAGTGGGTATACAGACTAAAACAAGAATCTGACAGTTCAAGGAGATTTAAGGCTAGACTTGTGGCAAAAGGCTTTCAGTAGAAAGAAGGCATTGATTTCGGTGAGATCTTTGCTCTTGTTGTGAAGATGTCTACTATTCGGGTTGTGATGAATATAGTTGTTGTTGAAGATTTGCATCTTGAACGACTTGATGTCAAGACCGCATTTCTTCACGGTTACCTTGATGAAAATTTATATATAAAGCAGCCAGATGGGTATTCGATTAAAGGGAAAGAAGATCTTGTGTGTAGGCTCACGAAGAGCTTATACGGTTTGAAACAAGCGCCGAGACAATGATATTTGAAGTTCGAACAGTTCATGTCTAGAAATGGCTATTCGAAGAGCAATGCGGGTCACTGTTGTTTTATAAAGAATACGGGAAACTCATATATTATTCTACTTCTGTATGTAGATGATATATTAGTAGCAAGTACCGACATGAGAGAGATAGTTAAGTTGAAGGAACTGTTATCCCGGGAATTTTCTATGAAGGACTTGGGTGCGACGAAACAAATTCTTGGTATGTGTGTTACAAGGGACAGAAAGCAGCAAGAATTGAGGTTGTCTAAAGCTGAGTTCATCGGCAAAGTACTAAAGCGGTTTAATATGGATGGTTCTAAAGTTGCTAGTACACCATTGAGCCACTTCAAATTATCAAAGGATTGTTGTCTGAAGACGCAGAAGGATCGCGATGAGATGCGGAAGGTTCCTTATCAATCCGCGGTTGGTAACCTCATGTGCACTATGATTTGTACGAAACCAGATATTACCCAAGCAGTGGGAGTTGTAAGTAGGTATATGAGTAATCCAGATAAGGAGCATTGGAGAGCTATGAAATAGATACTGAGGTATCTAAAGGGGACTCAAGATATGGCATTATGTTATGGGAGTTCTCAGATATACTTACAGGGTTTTGTTAATTCTGATATGGCGGGTGTCATGGATAGGTGCAAAAGCACTAGTAGTTTCGTTTTTACATTGGGAAACAATACAATTATATGGGTTTCTAGGCTACAGAAGATTGTAGCTTTGCCTACAACGGAGGCAAAATATGTTGCAGCTACAGAAGCGTGCAAAGATATAGTTTGGCTCAAAGGGTTGATGAAAGAGCTCGGTAGAGAATAATTTTCTCCTAAGTTCTATAGTGATAGTCAAAGCGCTATACACTTAGCGAAGAATTCAACTTTTTACTCTAGGACCAAGCACATTAATATTCAATATCACTATATTCGCTCGCTCCTCGAGGATGGTGTATTAAAACTTGTGAAGATTCATACTGATGTGAATCCGGCCGATATGTTTATGAAGGTGGTGACTTTTCAGAAGTTGACGACATATACAACTTCTGTGGGTCTTCAAGATTGAAGGTCCGGGTAGTACGAGCAATTCATTTTGGAGATCTGGAGATGGGTTACGGGATTCGATTTCAAGTGGGAGATTGTTGAGTGTGAACTCTAATAGAAGGATTGCCGAAGTTGGGAAATTATCGAAGTCGTTCGAACGAAGAAGGAAGTTGCTCGAACGAGCTTCAAAGTCGTTCGAACGACCTTTTTCCTACTCCCTGGAATTTTGGCCCATGAGTTAATCTCATTCGAACGAGCTTGGATGTCGTTCGAACGAGATGTTATGTTTCAAGGCCTTGAGACCAATTACTGCAAAGTCGTTCGAACGAGCTTGGCGTAGGTTTGCTTTGGATGTTATGTTTGAGACGTGAGTTTGCCTTGAGATTCGTTCTACTTGTATTTTAAGTTCCCTACTTTATAAAGGGGACTTAGGTTATTTTGTTATCCCATCTTTGTGAGTTTAATCTTAGAGAGGCTAGAGTTTGAAGATACTTCATTAAAAGCTTAAGAGATCATTGTAACCTATTTGATATCATAGTGAATTGTTCATGGGGAGTAGCTTTTCATCCGTAAGGGTTTTTCACTTCCCTCCTCCGGGAAAATCTTTGTGTCTTTTATATTGTTCTTTGTTGATTTACTACTTGAGTTGGCAATTTCCGCGTATTGTTCTTGTCAGAGAGGAGAGTAGCTACCTCGATTCTCAATAGGGTAGAGGTGAGGTTGAGAGATCTCTGGAACTTCTTATAACATTAATTGATAATAGATTTGTCATGCTTGTCGGGGGTGGTTTTGATCATTTTGGTTTCCACCTAAATTTATACATTGTGTATGTGTTTATTGCTTTGATTGAATTCTCAATGGCTAGAATTAGATCTTCAATTCTTGCTCAATCATATTGTGCTTTCGCGTTGCAATTTACCCCATTTGTTTCTTAATAATTAGCATCAGAGCGAGGTTTGGGGCAAGTAAAGAAACAAGATGGGATGATGTAAGTACTCTAACGCGATCAAATTTAATGTGGAGAAATTCGATGTGAAGATTAATTTTAGATTGTGGCAAATACAAGTCCAAGATATCTTGCTTCAATGCGGGTTATGCAAGGCACTGAAAGGGAAGCCTATACCTAAAACTCTCGCTGAAGGTGTAGCGTCTCAGAAAGTGGATAACGATGAAGATGACTGGAAAGATCTAGATTCAAGGGATGCGAACGGGATTTGCCTCTGTCTCACTAAAAACATTTTGGCAAACGTGGTTGGAGAGAAGACCGCAAAGGGTCTTTTGGAAAAGCTTGAAAGTTTATACCAAATGAAGAGTCTTTCGAATCACTTATACATCAAGGAATGGCTTCATACGCTTCAGATGAATGAGGGTACGAACGTTGGTGATGACCTAAATTCTTTAAACGAGATCGTTTCAGAATTGGAATCGATCAGAGTTAATGTTGAGGATAAAGATAAGGCGCTTCAAATCATATGGTCTTTTCCTTCTACCTTCAAGCATCTTCAACCTACGTTGATGTATGGGAAGAGTTTTGAGGAGGTTACAAGTACGCTTCTTTCTGAGGAGAGAAGGCTTAAGGGTAATAAATCCTTTGTGGTAAACTTGGCGATGGTAGCCAGTGGGAAAAGAAGTTTTAATAAGTTCAGAAAAAGAACTTATTGGGGCTGTGGTCAATCGGGTCATTATTGATCAGATTGTAAAGCTGGGAATGGTAAAGGAGCAAGTTTGGCAAAGTACTTCGAAAGTGACACTAACAGACTTGCGACGGTTACTGGTGATGATGGTGACGAGTCGCTCCTCGTGGTGGCCGCTGATGGTCCTCGCCATGATAGATGATGGGTGTTTGATAATGGGGATACATTGCATGTATGCGCACACAAGGCATGGTTCGACAAATATGCAAGGTGTGAGGGTAGCAAGTTTGTGTCAACGAGCGATGGCTCTCGAAGGCCGATTTTGGGAGTTAGTGATATTCGCGTGAGGATGTTTGATGAACGCATCGTAGTTCTTCATGATGTTTGACATGTGCCGAGTATGACTCATAATCAAATTTCACTTTCCAAATTATAAAATGAGGGTTACAATTACTTTAGACGAGGTAGAGTAATGAAAGTTTATTGGAAGTCCTCTTTGATTATGAAGGAAGTTCTTAGTGGGAACTTGTATGCATTGGTTGGTAAATCAGTGGGTAGAGATGTAAAAGTTGCATGTACCGATAGAGCTATGGAGATTTCTCGAAAGAGAAATTTAGTTTAAGGTGGAGCAATGGCACGGTCTACAAAGATGATCAGAAAGTATTTTCCGATTGGTGGGTCTAGGAAAAACCTAGACTCGTATAATTTTTTTAATTGAGTAGTTGCCCATAGGGGCAACGTGACAAGCTAGGATACATGACGAATGCAGCGGAAGAAACAGATTTTTTGCCGATGTGGAGATTGTTGGGTTACGGCTAAAAAATAGACGAAGTCGTTCGAACGAGACATAAACTCGTTCGAACGAAAAAGCTTTCCGTTGAAGTTGTTCGAACGAAACTGTATGTCGTTCGAACGAAAAACGCATAGGCTGTTTTGTAAGTTCGTTTTGGTGGCGATGGTTTGTCTCTCGATGCGTACTTTGCTGATGACCTAATAGGGAGTATATGAATATAGAGTGTGAGTTCAAAGCCTCTGTACGTGAGAAAAAAATATCTAGAGAGAAAAAATGGGAAAATCTAGGGTTTTACTCTAGAGAGATTTCTTGGGTTTTTTTCTAGGGTTTCTTGCTAGGGATTATCTATAAGGATAGAGGTGAGGTTGAGAGATCTCTGAAACTTCTTGTAACCTTAATTGATGATAAATTTATCGTGCTTATCGGGGGTGGTTTTGATATTTTTAGGTTTCCACCTAAATTTAAACATTGTGTATGTGTTTATTGTTTTGATTGAATTCTCAGTGGTTAGAATTAGATCTTCAGTTCTTGTTCAATCATATTGTGCTTTCACGTTACGATTTGCCCCCTTTGTTTCCTAACACAACTTTTACAAATGCAGTTGGTCATAACAGCTACTCAAAGCACTTAATTCATTCATACCCTTTAAATCAAAAGGGTTGAGACACTTCATAGTGTATATCAAAAGCGCGAAAGCAGAACTTTAACGATTTTACACTAATCTAATTGTGAAATTAGGGTTTTCTACTTTACTTAAACGCAAAACTATAAAACTAGACTTTATTTAACTTTAGTCTCAGCAACAACTAAGTAAAAGGTTACACCACCCTCTCCTATATATCCTATAACCCTTGGATATCTCCCTTATAATACATCCTAACATCTTTCCAAATATAAACAAAATAAATAGAAACTCCTACGACTAGCTCCAGTAGAGCATAAAGTAATATAGGAAGACACCAAAGACGTGTGAGAAACGAGCACAGAAGATGCTCACATCAAACCCTCCGTCTTCGGAAGATTTTAACCACAAAATCAAAGAGGCGGTACGCCAGAAGACTCACACACAAATGTGGTGTGTATTCTATCCTCATCTTCATCTTCATCATGTAGAACTCGCTGAAGATTCACTATAACACTCTCACGTATACCATCTACGACTAACCCAACCTTCTTCGTAAATGCTGGACAATCACGTTTCTGGTGACCGGTCTTCCCGTATCCATAACAATTACCCAAAACATAAGTACGCGGCACAACGACTATTAGAATAGCTGGAGATGTAGCTGTCTATGCTGGAACTGGAGGATGGGATTGTGTAATTTGGAACTCGCTCCCTGCTTGGCTAGCTATAGGATTTCTGATAAACAGTAAACATACAACAATGCTATCATCTCCTGAAGCTTCTTTGTCAAACCACTCTTGTACCTGTTGACTCGATGTTATCAAGTCTCATGAAGATGGGCACGAGACTCAGAGATAAAACTGGTCTGTGTAATCGTCAATGGTAGAGAGCCCCATCTTCAGAGATTAAAGTTTTCTGAAAACTATCTCACCAAAGTTCATCGGGATGAACCGTTCTTTCATATCAAGGCTCATCTTTGACATACCACTTGGTAATCATTGGATAACCCTGAGACCTGCAAGACTATTAAACGTTCTTCCACCAACCATGTAAGGGCGTATCCAGAAAGTCGAGACTCAACCATCCCTACCTATTTCGGATCTCCGTAGCAGGTGAAAAACTTCTTAACTCTATCCAACCAATCAATGAATGCATATGCGTCGGACTTACCGTCAAATTCTGGAACTTTGAAATGTAAATCGTGAATTTGTTCAGAAAGAGCCCGTGCAAGAACCTCAATATCAGTACCTCGGCCATGTCTATGTGGCTGTCGCTCAAAACCCATCTCTGTATAGTACTCATCATCCTAGTACTAAGTCGCATAAGGATGCCTAGGAGGCCGTGGGGGAGAACCAATTGGTCGGTGTTGCCCATGATGCTCACAATGGGGTGTCAACCGGGGGTGGAAACCACGGCCTCGGCCTCACCCGTTGAACTGCTGTTGTCGCTCAAATGGCAGAACATACTATCCGCCACCCATGTGAGCACAAAAGTCATCGTCGTTGCTATCAACAAATGTGAACTTCTCCCCATTACCATGCCTTATACTGATGTCAGGACAGGGTTGTGAACCCATAAAATCAGGTGGGTAGGCCAGAAATGTACCAGGCTATTGTCTTCTCAGTAAGAGTATCGAATATAGTAGAACGGTACCCCCAAACGTATCATACAATAGAGGACCTGAGTAACTCCCCTCTGATAATCCAAACTGAGGTGGTCATCCCATGGTTGGTATTGTAGCTGGAGGGGGTCCGTTGAACTGCTGGACTGGATGGGTGAGCGGGGAAGTGTAGATGGGTTGAGTGCGTCGCAGTTAGAAGGTGAAGCAACCATGGTTAGACCTATGGTGGGCTGTACCGGTGAGATATGTAGGTTGCCGAATGTGGAGGTGACTCGAGCCCGGCTCTGAGTCAGCACAGTTGTCGTGGTATGTTGGTGGGTCGAGATGAGATGAGGGTAGGGGTAAGTGGTGAGTGGAGGGAGAGAAGAAGAGAGAGTATTATTTGTTGTATTAGGTGGACCCAAAAAAGGTACGAGTAATGAAGGCCATGGATAATTAGTGTTGGGTGAATGAAAATTCAAATTTGGAGAAGAAGAAGAAGGTAGGTCCTGGTGAGTGGTCGGTAATGGAGGGAAACTAAAAGGAGATATAAGAGATTGGGTTATTTAAGTTGGGCCCAAAATTATTGGGTTGATCTCAACCCATTGAACCCAGTTGCTCTAGGTCGGGTTCCCTGGTTGGTTTGGAACGCCGCGTAGCATCTGTAGACCTAGAATCCAAAATTGGGCTTGAGCTTGAGCTTGATTATGAATGGTATGAACCCAAGCAGTATATTGGTCCCTGTTCATTTGGGTTGGGCCACCCACGTGTGAAGCACATGATCTCCTATCATCTTTATCCCGATTTCTCTATTCATCAATCACAACTGTCATTGACGGCATCGTCGTTTTAGTCATAGTTTCGACTCTGGTAATCGATAAAAGAGTTTCCCCGTGCATGGTTAGGCACTTCATTGATCTGATTGGAGTAGAGGTTGAGCGTCGCAAATGGGTTCACATCTTCGGGAATTGTATCGTACTTCAGGATGCTCCTCTCCAACTCGGTATCAGTTTGACTAATCGGCGGTAGTGTCATCGTTTGCCCTAGCAGGATTGGTTGTGAAGGGGGTGCGTTAAAAGTACCAGCAGTGAATGCTTTGAAAAACTGATCAAACTTTTCAAACCTCTTGTAAATCGCGTCAAATCATTTCGCCATGGTTTTGAATTGTTGATCAGCCGTTGGTTTCTTTGAGGTTCTAACTATTGCAACTTGAAACGTTAACTACTCCAAAGAAAATAAAATGGCTCTAATGCCAATTTAGTGTAAATCAAAAGCGCGAAGCAGAACTTTAACAATTTTACACTAACCTAATTGTGAAATTATAGTTTTCTACTTTACTTAAACACAAAACTATAAAACTGGAGTTTATTTAACTTTTCTCTCAACAACAACTAAGTAAAAGGTTACACCACCCTCTCCTATATATCTTAACCCCTAGATATCTCCCCCAGAATATATCTCAATATCTCTCCAAATAGAAACAAAAGAAATAGAAACTCTTAAGAATAGCTCCAGTAGAACATAAAGTAACATAGGAAGACACCAAAGACTTGTGAGGAACAAGCACAAAAGACGTTCACATCACTTCATGTATAATTGTCCTCTACCCATTAAATAAGCTTTTGCTAGACTACAAAAGGTTTAATCTAAGAGACTAAGACAAATACAGCTTCTGCAGTATGTAACAATAAAAAATCAGCAAAAAATAGGAAATATTGCTCAAGGTGCATCTTCTAATTTTTCATACGCGGAGAGTATTTATGGAGGATCGCTACAGTTTCCTTCAATGTACTGCAAATAGAAAGATAAACACTATCACACAATCATCCAAACGATATTGTTTATTTCCAATTAATTTCTTAGTGTCAAAAACAAAATGCTATGAAGGTTTCAGATCTCCCATTCCATTACTTCGGCGTCATCTCTATCATAAATATCTAGCCATATATCTAAGAACATGGAAGGCAACTGGTGCATTGATACTTTACCAAGGTGATCCAGGAGGATCTGAAGATCGAACCCCTTCAAAAGACGTCATCGTTCGAACGAGATATGTGAGGAACGACCTGGAGTTCCCATAAGATATCTCGAGCTGAGTCTATTAATTCAACTTGAGCCAATTTGAGCTTAGTCTATTCGACCTGGAGTTCCCAGAAGACCAAGCCGAACTGATTCTATTCGACCTAGATAATTCGAGCTTAGTCTATTTCGAGCTAGAGTTCCCAGAAGGGCAATTTGAGTTGAGTCTATTTCAAGAGAAAATAGGCAAGTTGTTCGAACAACATTTAGGGTCGTTCGAATGAACTTGGGTTCCCAGAGGACTAATTCAACCTGAGACAATTTTTAGGCAAAAATAGGCAAGTCGTTCGAACGACATTTGGAGTCATTTGAACAAACTCAAGACCCAGAAGACCAATTCACGTTGAGGTTGATCTTAGGCTTATTTTGGCTAGTCGTTCGAACGACTATCGTTTCCTTTGATATTTTTAGGCATTTCAATGGCCTAATGGGCCTATCTTGTAACTAGGAACTTGTAACCCTCATAAATAGGCAAGGCTATGCAAGGTGAACTTATCTTAGATTAATCCAAGTTTCCTAAGAGACTTAAGGTTTTGAGAGTAATTCGATTGTAATCAAATTAATTGAGCAATTGAAGCTCCAAAAAGGAAAATTCTCCCATCAATTGTGTTTGTTCTTCATTTAATTCTTCGTTTAGGTTAATCATAATTCGATTGTAGATTACAAGGGGTTTCCATGTAAAATCTCATGTGCTATGTATAGATAGTTTACTCCAAAACCACAAATCCCGTCATCATCAATAGCCACAACCACAACAGCAACAACAACAACAACAACAATAAACCCAATCACTCCTCACTTCTTTCCAACGGTGAATCGACTCTCTTGAGTCTCTTTACTCAACTACATCTCCTCAATGATAAACATCTTGAAGAGTACTTCTTCAATTTTACCCTTCTGTATCTTTTCTTCTTAAAAGGGGTAATTTTTTTGTAAGTATCTTAATTATAAACAAACCTTCTCCAAAACACCCAAGAGGAAGATATAATTTATAAAATAAATGATAATATCAATATAATATCAGTATAAGAGAATCCTAATGTCCAATTTCTAATGATTTTTATAACTAACAATTTTAAATCTCAATTCTCATTGTTTAGATGTGAAGAGAGGTGTAATATATAATTGTAGTAGCATATTTCCCAACATCGTCGATAATAAGAAGCCTGAGGACACTAGTCAAAGATATCACAACACTTCAGATGATATAATGGTAGTGAACGTTCTTCTCGATCAAGACTTATCAAAAACCACAACAACTTCATAGTTCTCAAACTTCGGCCAACTTCATAGTTCTCGAAGTTACTGTAGCAGTTCAAAGGTCGAATCTACTGTAGCAGTTCAAGTCGAAGTACTGTAGCAGTTTGAATCTAATGTAGCAGTTAAGGTCGAAGTTACTATAACAGTTCAAAGGTCGAATGTACTGTAGCAGTTCAAGGTTCAAACTTCATACAACTTCATAGTTCTCAAACTTCAGACAACTTCATTGCTCTCAAACTTCAAACCTCGAAGATACTTGTTCAGCAACCGTTAAGCTCAGTCAGCCAGCCGTTACGGAAAGTCCGTGAAGATCGCCAACTGACCACAAAATCTGGAAATGAATTTACTTTGTAACCGCCTGCATCCACTATAAATACAGGCAGAACCCTTTGAAAAAAGGATTGAATCCTCGACACCAAAGAAAAACCTACCCACGATTACTTTAAGCATCGTTCTGTTCCTTACTCACAACTCAACATTGTAATAGTTAGCATCTTATTGGATTTTCTCCCAAAACCCTCTACGTGGTCGTGGTTTTACTCAGGTTAGTCTGAGTTTTCCCCGTAAAATTCAGTGTTATAGCTTACTATTTACATCTCTTTCTCTAAAAGTATTGGCGAACATTCTCCTTCCGGAAAATCCGCCATTACAATTGGCGCCGTCTGTGGGAAGTACCAAACTTTCCTCTACCTCATGATATCCTCACCGGCAGGACTCAAAAATCTACTTCACCTCCTCTCCTCTCTCTCTCTTTCAAAATCTCAAAACATTTGAGACAAACAGACTTTTCACTGTTATCTCAAGGTTACTATTGCAGTTCAAAGTTTGGAGTTAAGTGTCGAATTTACTGTAGCAGTTCAAGGTTACTGTAGCTGTTTTTCAAAGTTACTGTAACGCAGTTCCAAGTTCAAGTTAGTTCTCGATGTTAATGTAGCAGTTCCAAGTTCAAAGATACGGTAGCAGTCCCACGTTTTCAAAGTTATTGTAGCAGTTCGAGGGTTTCGACGTTACTGCAGCAGTTTCAAGATTTCAAAGTACTGTAGCAGTTGGAGGGTTTCAAAGTAATTGTAACAGTTTCAAGTTTTCCAAGTTACTGTAGCAGTTCGAGGTTTTCGACGTTACTGTAGCGGTTCCAAGTTTCAAAGTACTGTGGCAGTTCCAAGTTTTCAAAGTTACTGTAGCAGTTCAACGTTCAAAATGCTCCACTGGTTTCGTTTGCTTCAAAGATTGAGAATCTGCCAATCTCCAAGCTTTACTTCCATTTCTACGAGATGATGACGCTCGAAAACTTGGCGATGGCAACTCCAATGTTGGATACAACAGATTGATCAAGAAATAGTACTTCGGGGCGAGCCTGACCTCAGCTTCAGACACAACGTTCAACCTCAACTTCAGACTTGAGATCAATCAACTTAACTCATACTCGGGGTGAGCTCGATCAACATCTTACAGGTCAACATTTGGTTTCACAAGATCTCAAAAGACACTTGGGGCGTCCCCCAATGTTGAGTACTCGTGACAATGGTGAAGCATTAATAATGTACTTACCGACAATAGCTGATTCAATCAGTACTCGTTACTACAAACCAACATCTTTATGATTGGTTCTTTACAAATCCAGGTATCCCTTTGAGGAACAACACCTGGTGTTCATTTAGCATTGACCATACTTTCCAAGTATGAGTCCGAGCTAAACTCCTTCTATAAGACAAATGATTTCCAATTGTAGGAAATACCATTTGCATACATTTCTGCAAATCAACATCTTTATGATTGGTTCTTTACAAATTCAGGTATCCCTTTGAGGAGCAACACCTGGTGTTCATTTAGCATCGACCATACTTTCCAATTATGAGTCCGAGCTAAACTCTTTCTATAAGACAAATGATTTCCAATTGCAGGAAATACCATTTGCATACATTTCTGCAAACCAACATCTTTATGATTGGTTCTTTACAAATCCAGGTATCCCTTTGAAGAACAACACCCGATGTTCATTTAGCATCGACCATACTTTCCAAGTATGAGTCCGAGCTAAACTCCTTCTATAAGACAAATGATTTCCAATTGCAGGAAATACCATTTGTATATATTTCTACAAGCCAACATCTTTATGATTGGTTCTTTACAAATTCAGGTATTCCTTTGAGGAACAACACCTGGTGTTCATTTAGGATCGACCATACTTTCCAAGTATGAGTCCGAGCTAAACTCTTTCTATAAGATAAAGGATTTTCAATTACAGGAAATACCATTTGCATACATTTCTACAAACCAACATCCTTATGATTGGTTCTTTCAAATCCAGGTATCCCATTTAGGAGCAACACCTGGTGTTCATTTAGCATCGACCATACTTTCCAAGTATGACTTCGAGCTACACTCGTTCAATAAGACAAAGGATTTCCAATTACAGGAAATACCGTTTGCCTACATTTCTATCGACCACAACATTGAGTCGTTTCATTCACGTTTAAACTCAGGTATCCGATAAGGAACAACACTTGGTACTCGTTCCTATTTTCCTTAAAGGCTACATTTTCACTAAAATAGTTTTATATTTGTTTCACTATCATACACACAAATTTCTAATCAATACATGTACTAACAGTTTTTATGAAAACTACTTACTTCAATAGAAATTCTACTGTTGCTCAAAATGTATCGGACCCACTGGCCATTTTTACAAACATTATCAAAATCAAAACATTAAATTGTCTTAGCCCCACTGGTCATTTGTTATATCTTCTACTAATGTCCAGAGAGAACCTACTCCATTGAAAGCTTCAACAACAATAATTTCGGGAATCAATGGTTCGAAAGAATCTGCCACCGGCAAAATCACCTTGCCAGTACAAGCAGGATCAGAAACAACATTCGTCAAGTTCTTGGTCATCGACGTTGAATCCAAGTACCTTGGTATTCTGGGGCGAAGTTGGCTGCACTCAATAAAAGCAGTTCCCTCAACTTACCATTTTTATCTCGCTTCCCAACTGACCATGGTATCTACAAGATCCAACAGCAATGCCTCCGATAACGACATTACGGCCAAATCTATCTCTACATAATAACCCACAAACAAAAATATCTTTACTCCGATATCCCAAACCTCCTGAATCACGTACCTTACCATCCATGATTCACACTCAGGCTTCCTCCCGGCAGAGCAACAACAAGAGATTTTAAAATGAAACTGAAATATCCCTCTCCCTATATTTATAGACTAGCATTAATTGCTACATTTATTCGACTCGGGAACACCACGTCCAAGTTCAATGCATCTGACATCAGAAATTACAAAGCAACCATTCTTAAAACTTCGATAACTTTTCATATTCTGGAGATTATTCTCGACAAAAAACACAAGTGCTTCTGTCAAGAATGGGGCGATTGTAGTAGCATATTTCTCAACATCATCGATAATAAGAAGCCTGAGGATACTAGTCAAAGATATCACAACATTTCAGATGATACAATGGTAGCGAACATTCTTCACGATCAAGACTTATCAAAAGCCACAACAACTTCATAGTTCTCAAAGTTACTGTAGCAGTTCAAAGGTCGAATCTACTGTAGCAGTTCAAGTCGAAGTACTGTAGAGTTAAGGTCGAAGTTACTATAGCAGTTTAAAGGTCGAATGTACTGTAGCAGTTCAGGTCGAAGTTACTATAGCAGTTCATAGGTCGAATGTACTGTAGCAGTTCAAGGTTCGAACTTCATACAACTTCATAGTTCTCGAACTTCAGATCTCGAAGATACTTGTTCAACAACCGTTACGCTCAGTCAGCCAGCCGTTACGGAAAGTCCGTGAAGATCGCCAACTTACCACAAAATCTGGAAATGAATTTACTTTGTAAACGCTTGTATCCACTATAAATACAGGCAAAACCCTTTAAAAAAAGGATCGAATCCTCGACACCGAAGAAAAACCTACCCATGATTACTTTAAGTATCGTTTTGTTCCTCACTCACAGCTCAACATTGTAATAGTTAGCATCTTATTGGATTTTCTCCCAAAACCCTCTACGTGGTCGTGGTTTTACTCAGGTTAGTCTGAGCATTCCACGTAAAATTCAGTGTCATAGCTTACTATTTACATCTCCTTCTCTAAAAGTATTGGCAAACATTCTCCTTCCAAAAAATCCTCCATTACAATAATAAGGCACAAACAGATGATCCAGTCTAACATAGTTACACAGGTGTCACTAGCCCCAATCTTCATGGAACAAACTCATAGGTGTCCTCAGTTAATCCCTCCTTTTGTGTAATAGACTTAGAGTATATTTCATAGCATATTCTCATGTAGTTCCTCAATAAATACTCTTGTAACCTAATGAAATACTCAAGATAGTTTACAACCATAATCTTCAATCTTTAATACTCTTTATGGTGTCAGAGCTATAAAGCTCCAATGAGTTATTTTCGATCCTACTTTCTCATCTCATGAACAATGGCTACAACACCTCTGAAATGCTCTTATCCATCCAATCTAAATATAACGAACTTTGTATCGCTCAAGATCAAATCCACAAATTATTTATTGTGGGAAACACAAGTACTATCATTGATCGAAAGTCAAGATTTACGTGGTTTCATCACTGGAAAAACGACCCAACCGGAAGTTGAAATCGATGACGACAATGGCAAAAAAAATATGAATCTAGATTTATTAGCATGGGTTCGCACCGACAGGCTAGTGAAAGTGTGGATCACAGCTACAATCTCGGAAGAAGCTCTTGGTACGGTGGTCGACATCACAACATCCAACAATGTGTGGAATGCCTTATCTAATGCATACTCTCAAATTTTGCAAGCTCACAAATTTGAGCTTCTTTTTAAGCTCCAAGAGAAGAAAAAGGATTCGACTCCACTTTATGTGTATTTAACGAAGTTCAAATCAACCTGTAATCAACTCAACGCGATCGGAAAACCCGTACCTGGCCCAAACAAGGTATTTTGGCTTTTAAGCGGTCTCGGACCATGGTATGAATCTTTCTTTACTGCTATGCTCAAACCCTCTGTCCCTTCTTATGTTGATCTAATTCCGCTTTTACAAAGTCATGACTTGCATCAAAAATCTTAGTTTTTGAACCCGTAAATCCTACACTCGCTTTCATTTCCCAATAATCAACCCAACGGTTCAGCCCAAAGCATAACTCGCCCCAACCTTTTACCTCACGAAGTCGTGGCTTTTCTCAATCGAGCTCGAGACCCTCATACAACCATTGACAATATCACAACTCTATATCCCAAAAATCTCATTCAAACCAAAGTCAATCACCCTTCATATGTCAATGCAAGCGTCGAGGTCATGAAGTTCTGAAATGTTGGCACAGGTTCGACAATAGCTATCAAGATGAAGATACTCAACAAGCCTTGACAGCTATTCATCTTAACGAGCCTGAAGTAGGAGAGTGGTTATCGGACATCGGTGCTACAACACACATCACAGACAATCCAGGTACTCTCTCAAACATAAAGCCTTATTTTGGGTCTGACAATGTTATGGTGGGTAACGGCAATCGATTGCCCATCACACATATGGGTGAAGCAAGAATAGCAAACTCAAAACTTCATCTCCACAATGTTTTTGCTGTCCCTGATATAAAGAAAAACTTAATATCAGTATCACAACTTACCGATAGTTATCCATGTGATTTTATGTTTAATGATCGTGGCTTTGTCATTAAGGATCAAACGAAAAATCAGATGATGGCATTGGGGAATAAGAAAGCCGGTTATATTTCCTAGAGAATGCAAAATCTATGGCCCTATTCTCCAATAGATTTCGCGTGGTAGATGAAGATACTTGGCATCGTCGACTAGGGCATCCTCAAATAAGAGTTTTAAATTTTTTGCAGCAAAATAAAGTTATCTCAGTGAATAAAAAGACTTTCAATTTATGTAAGAGTTGTGCCATGAGTAAAATTTCTAAACTTCCTTTTTGTTCCTTCCAATAATAGAGCATATGAACCTATCAACAAGATACATTGCGATCTATGAGGTCCGGCGCCGATTTTATCAAATCAAGGTTTTCGTTACTATGTCATGTTTGTTGATGACTTTTCTCGCTTCTTATGGCTCTATCCGATCAAAAAGAAATCCGAATTTTATGAAGTGTTCTTATTATTTTAGGCAATGGTTGAAAAGAAATTCAACAAAGAAATTCGAATATTCCATTCCGATAACGGTGGTGAATTTTTATAGCAGGAATTTATTGATTACCTCTTAAAAAAAGGGATCCGTCATCAACTATCATGCCCTGGAACTCCAGAACAAAATAGTGTGGCCGAACGTAAACATCGTCACGTCGTGGAATTAGGATTGGCCATGATGTTAAATGCATCAATGCCAAAGCTATATTGGGTGGAAGCATTTCTCACATCAACCTCTCTCATAAATAAATTACATTCCCCGTCCCTTCACATGAAAACACCATACCATCTCCTACATGGAAAGCCTCCTACCTATAATTTCTTACGTGTATTCGGCAGTCAATGCTACCCTTAGCTCCGCCAATACACTAAAGACAAACTTGAACCACGCTCGCTTCCATGTGTCTTCATGGAATAGTGTGATAAGCATAAAGGATATCGGTGTCTCCACCTTCGAACTGGCCTATTCGGCCATGATTGATGAAGTACAAGATCTCTGACAAAATCACACTTGGGTTCTTGTTCCACGAAAACCTCAAATGAATGTCATCGGATGTCGCTGGATCTTCAAAACAAAACTAAAATCTGATGGGTCATTGGATCGGCTAAAGGCGCGACTCGTGGCTAAAGGTTATAGCCAACGGGAAGGAGTTGATTATAAAGAAACCTTTAGCCCAATTATCAAAACCGCAACTATCAGAATCGTTCTTACTGTTGCTACGGTCAAGGGCTGGAATCTCCGCCAACTTGATGTTAAAAATGCCTTTCTTCATGGGCACCTCGATACTCTGGTATTTATGGAACAATCATCGGGGTTTGTCAACGTTCATATGTCGAACAATGTCTGCCAACTTCAGAAAGCCTTGTACGGCCTTAAGCAAGCCCCTCGTGCGTGGTTTGATCGTTTTAATTTATTTCTAATAAATTATGGCTTTCGTTGCAGCTCTGCCGATTCATCTCTTTTTGTGTTCAATGATGAACATCAGATTGTGATACTTCTCATCTATGTTGATGACATAATCCTCACGGGTAACAGTAATCCACTATTGGATGATTTAGTCGTTCAATTGGAAGGCGAGTTCTCTATGAAAGATTTAGGTCAGTTGAACTATTTTTTGGGTGTTCAAGTTAAGCCATTTAAATGAGGAATGTTTCTATCTCAAATGAAGTATATAAATGACCTTCTTCACAATACTCACATGGTTTAATGCAAGCCAATCAACACTCCTATGGCATCTAAACCCACAATCGTATTAAATGGCGATGCTCCTTATAAAGATGTCACCGAATATAGAAGAATCGTGGGCACGCTTCAGTATCTAACTCTAACTTGGCCGAACCTTTGTTACGCCGTTAATCAGGTATGCCAACATATGCACTCTCCCACCAACACTAACTTTCAGATGGTGAAAAGGATCTTGCGATATATCAAAGGAACCCTTTCCTCGGGGATTTGCATTTTCAAGAATAGCAGTTTGGATATCTTCAATCTCTAATACTCTTTAATATATTGTGGATAGATAGAGAAAAGATGATGGCTTGAGAAAGATGGAGAGAAGATGATAGATTTGGAAAACAGGAGAGAGAAGTGGTTTATATCTTTTTTTGCTTATGTCACTTCAGCATTTGATCTCACAAATCTCCTAAATCTAATGGTCTATGTCTAGAGCTTATAGGCTAGCAAAAAGGGCGACCTTGTAAAATCATTTCTCTTTAATATATTCATGTATGAGAAAGCTCAGATAATATTACCAGATATCTATCCGAACACATATTTCCTTGTAACAAGCACAACCATAATCTGAAGCAACAAGTAATCATTTCTAGAAGTCTGATATTAAATGAAGTAGCTACAAGTTTACATTCCAGGTCTTAGTATTTTGTACTTCCCCAGCTTTATAAGGTCTACGATGGTTGATCAAGAGCGTCCAGAGGGAAGTAAACCGCCATCATAAACATAAGCACAGTGCTCCCAAAGGCATTCAAATCTTTAATAGATACACTAATACGCTTTCCTGAAAGGTTTTGCATTTGTGAGGGATAGTGAACTTTCTGAACCACCGGCTACGGCCGAATAAACTTGGAATCAGGCACACGAACTCCGATACTGTCTAGTGACCTCTCAAGTTATCTCTATATATAAATATCCCTATAAAAATCACATCTGCTTAAATTCCAAGTTATCTCCATAAGGCGAATAATACCCGTAAATTGCCTTTTGTGATGCAAATACTAGTAACATTGCAACTTGGGCAAACCTGGAAATCACTCATTGCCATTAACAACTATAGGCATAAAGTATGTGTATAAGCGAGAGAACCTTTGAGTGGCGGGAAAATTCATCTTACATCTCCAGGGCTTTGGGCCTCAAATGAGTCTATGAACAATGGAGTTGATGGGCCTAAGCCCCAGTATAAACGCCCGCTTCAAAATAATTTCCTATCAGCCCAAGCCCCAAACTCGAGATCTCGCGAGAGCCCAATATTGTATATTATGCGGGGCACATATTGTGCACGCACGCCGCAGCAACTGTGTCCGATAACAACTGTGCCCGGATACCTCTAGTTAAAACAAAAAACAAAAACTAATGTGGCAAAAAGCGGGGTCAAATGCGAATTTGACCGCCTTGTAAAACTATTTACTCTTCCAGCGCAGCGCGACAACACCACTTTAGATTGCTGGAAGAGTACCTCTTCTTTTAATGACGCGAAAACAGTTTTGATGAAAAGATTTGACTCTAAATAGTTTTTCTAGCATCTCTCTTTACGTCTTTTGCATCGGTCATGAAACAACATAGTTAATGGCGGCATAGAAGATAATTTTCCTTTTTTATACCGGCCATTAACTTCTATATTGATTGCGTCACGTAAAAAAAGAAAATTATCTTCTATACCGCTATTAACTATGTTGTCGCATGACCGACGCAAAGAGACATGCTAGTCAATCAACAAGCGTGGTGTCAAATATAGCCAAGGAGAAAAACATGGCACTGTTCGATATTGATTGCTGATATCAATCACTACACGAATATTTGTTGGATGCGGATTTAATTCAACCAAAATGCAAATGCAAACAAAATCTTTTAATTTTTTTTTTTTGGTATGGTGCACGAGGGGTTTGTCTTTCCCCCTCCAACTTTTTGCTTATCATTTCACCCTTCCTCCACCACCTATTACGAGCTAACAGACGTGTTTACGGCATTTCATTCACGGTGAAACGGTGTTATAATGTCATTTCTTTGGATATGTTAATGTCATTTACAGCGTATAAAATATCGTACGGTTGCAGGGTGCATTTATCAGATATGGTGCCACAATTCTTGTCTCCTGCTTATTATGTGGTGCCACACTATTTACGACTTGGATGGACCACAAAAAACGACCTCCCAACACCAGAGAGTGCTCGTGTTTACTCCGATCGTCGGTCTAACGACATTATAACAAGACGTCTGAATATGTTTCTTATGAACACTGGAATTATATGGTAATGTAGTATACGTATAGGCAGTCCGTATCAGGGCGCATCTATCTCCTGTTTAAACATGTGGTGCGCAACTTTGAAGGACCACGGAAACGAAATGTAGTAATTAATAGCGAAAACAGCGGTTGGGTTGATGCGAAAATAGTCGTTTTCGCAAACATTATGGATTAAGCTTCCAGAAAAAAACGTGTTTCCCATGAAAGAAACAATGTCTATTGAAATAGCTCTTATCCACTGGGAATTTTCGATGGTAGAAAAATAAAACTGAGAGATATTTGTATGAAGCTCTTTTGTTCATATATCTAAGTTCATCCGTATTGCAGGTCCGACAGCTACTTCGACTCCATCCTTACAGCTAAGAATTTTAGTTTCTAGCCAAGATTTCTCGATTCTTAATGGGTTATGAAAAAAATCGCAGATGAAGTCCTAATCAAAGGCTTAGTATAGATATTAAAACACTATAACGCGCGTCACAGATTCATGGTCAAGATTTGCAAGGTTCAAATCAACCTCTAGAGGCTTGGTCACTTGGCAAGGCTAGTGTACACGCGCAAGAATGACCTCTCTATACCATAATAAAGCAGGAGATTCCATCTCAAAACCAATTGGCAAGGACAAGAGTAACCCCAGATATTATATTTAAACCTACCAAGTTCAATGTGTCCAATGTGGGACTATATATATCTTATAAAATCAAAAAGTCCTGGATGAACCCCATCACAAACAGTTTACCTTTCAAAAAAAAAAAAAAAAAAAAATCTCCATCACGTACAGAGTTCCCAAAAGAACGTCCTCGGTACAATATTGTTGACGCCGCCTCAAAATTCTCCAAGGGAGGCGTGTTATCACCGACGTAAAACTCGTCTCCACTCGAATGGACTCGACGCAGTATTTATTATAAGAAGTATGGGCTTCGAATTTTTATCTCACAAGCCCAACCGAACAATTTGCCGCTCTCACTGTTTAAGTTTTACCCTCCACACATTAAACAATTCCCATCGGGTCCCCCCACTTCCTGTTTTAGTCAAAAGGACATCTTAAACAATTAAGGGCACCACCGTCATTTCCCATTCTAACAAAACTGACGCGGTTGGTCGGACTAAAGTACTGGACCCCACCAACAAATACGACAAAAAGGCGGGATAAATAAATTACGCAAAATTAAACCGTTAATCTCGGCTATACTAGTGGGAACGACAACAACAAAATTAAACCTTGTAACTAACAATCTCAACCGTTGGATTCCTCGAAATAAGTGTCATAAAAACGCCTCTCTCAATTTGACAATATTGACTTTCATTATAATCGCAACGGTTGGTTAATAAAAGGTGCTTAGCGAGAGAGAGAAATTGAGGTATTAAAAGGTAGAGAGAGCACCAGACATGCTCTGCATCTCCTGTATTTCTGCCTCTCTCGTCTCCTTTTATTTCATATCACAAAAACTAAACTTCGTAGTTTGAGAGAGAGAGAGATTGTCGATCTTGAAAAGTTTGGAGAATTTGTTCGCAAATTAAGTATACTTTGTGAGAAAGATTTAAGAGGATTTGGTGAATAATACAAAATCATTATTTTGTGTGTTACTTAAACCTTTCTAAAACCCTCTCTGAAAAGTTTTGTTATATGAAAGCTTGAATAGGAGAGTTGGAGAGAGATGTCGTGTACACCTTCATCAGAGATGCAAGAACCAAGTATAGACACTGATAAACTAAGTTACGAGATCTTCTCAATACTCGAAAGCAAGTTTCTCTTCGGCTACGACGAGCAAAAGCTTTGGCTTCCCAAACAATCTCTTGAAGGCGAAACGACACCACCAAACAATCATGTTTCAGCGATTAAGAACCAGAGAGGTAAGATCTGTATTTTAAGTATTGATGGAGGAGGAATGCGAGGAGTTATCTCTGGTAAAGCTCTTGCTTACCTTGAACAAGCTCTCAAATCCAAATCAGGCGATGAAAATGCAAGAATCGCCGATTATTTCGATGTTGCTGCTGGTACAGGAGTTGGAGGCGTTTTTACGGCGATGTTGTTTGGTACTAAAGGTGAAAATCGCCCGATTTTTAAAGCGGATGACACGTGGAAGCTTCTGGTTGAACAAGGACGTCGATTCTGTAACAAATCTTCTAACTCAACGTCTTCCTCCTCTTCTCATCATGGTTCATGCGGACCTGGGTTCTTTAAAAAACGGACCGGTTCGAGTAAGTCCGGGTTAGACCGGGTTATGAGAGAGGCGTTTTCCGGGTTGACATTGAAAGACACGTTGAAACCGGTTTTAATTCCGTGCTATGACTTATCGAGCTCGGCGCCATTTTTATTCTCGCGCGCGGACGCGCTAGAGTCCGAGAGCTACAACTTTCGGCTCTCGGAAATTTGTTGCGCGACGACAGCGGAACCGACTGTTTTTGATCCGGTTTACTTACAATCGGTTGATGGTCAGACCAAGTGTTTAGCGGTCGACGGTGGTTTAACAATGGGTAACCCAACAGCTGCCGCAATTACACACGTGTTACACAACAAACAAGAGTTTCCGTTTGTGCGAGGTGTGGAGGACTTGTTGGTAATTTCGATTGGGAGTGGTCAGTTACTCGAGGCAAGTTATGATAATGACAAGGTGAAAGGATGGAAAGCCAGGGATTGGGCTAAACCAATGGCGAGGATTGCTGGAGATGGTAATGCTGATTTGGTGGATCACTCTGTAGCTATGGCTTTTGGACAGACTAGGAGTAGCAGTTATGTTCGTATACAGGTTAGTATTTTTTATGCTATTTTGCTAACGTGCGCATATGTTTAGGTTTACCTTGTAGTATAAATATAGGGTGACAATTTAGAGTGGGTGTTTTAATTGTTTATATCCAGTTTTGTGAAATGTTGACAGTCTGACAGACTGGATTCTGCAATGGTGGTTGATGTTAGTGGGGGCATGTTGTGTTATGCTATGATAAGCATTTGAGATATACGTTGGACTTGGCACTCTTGGCTGATGAGTCTCTCTGACTTGTTTGGTTTCAATGGCAGTAAACTTCAGTTCTGAGCTGGTGTGGGTTCCCTTAATTAGTTTATTTAGGTTTTATTTTTACCCTTTGGCCTTTTCTATTGTTTCCTTAATTTACCCTTCAAATTTAGGGTAGCCCCACCCCCTATTAAGGTACTAGTGAAAACAACAACATCAACAACAAGATGAATGGTAATAGTGTTCCTGGAATTTTAAACAGTGACACCGAAGTGTAAAAACTAAAATATAAGATGACCTACTAGATAGATGCAGTTGTATTGCCAAGGATTTTTTTCCTGGAGTTAGGCAGACCCCATTAACCAGAACAGAATACATTATGCCTTAATATTTGTTTATAACTATATGGGTTATGGCTTATTTTTTCCATTGTAATAACTGGTTTAGACCTGTTGCCTTGTCTATTATAGTTGTATCTATAGTTTTGCATGCTAATTCCCTGCATTTTTAACTTACTGTTTTCCAGTTGTAGTTGTGTTCTTATCTTTTTCAGTGCTGTTTTGTCTTTAGAATTATTAGAATTGGAGTGATTCCAAATGAAGTTAAAGGATAGGTGATGCAATGTACAATTCAATTTTACTCTGGGGGAGTTTTGGAAAAGAAAAGAGGGAAATTTCTTTGTAGTGTTCTAGGGTCTTTTGCCCCACAGTCCTTAAGTGCAGGATTAGTGGGGTCTAGATTTTTAAGAAATGGGGAATGAATACTTATTGACAAATCCGTCGAGGTGTTGTATTTAATTTAGAGTTAAGGTTGTTTTCAGTAGAGCAGCTTTAGGGTACACTATCTTTGCTGTAAATGTACTGGGATGGGCTCTAGTGTTTGCTATTCTTGTATTAACTGGTGCCCTAATTTTCCAACTGGGGTGGGTTTGCATCAATTAAAATGGCCAGAATTAATCTTCCAGAGGATGTCTTTTTCACTATTTCAGTCCTTTCAGTGGTCCCTTTTCTTTATGGCGATTACATTGTTACCTGTAAAAACCCAATGCAGAGTAGAATTGGTCATTTTAGGATTTTGTACTAACTATGCTTACAGCTGTTAGTATTGTATAATATGTGGTATACATTGTTCTCACGTGCACGTACGAGATATGATACATAAACGATACACCGTGTAATCTATGATTATGTGAAATACTGTTTTTTTTTTCTTCCTTTTTCTTTCACAATGTCGTAATGACCATCTTAGATGATTAATTTTCTAGATATGTTAATATCTATACAAATGATGTATGCATATATATTATATACACAAAAACCTTCATATTATACACAATAAGCCAGAATGGAGAACAATGCGCATTACAACAACTTTGCTACATTGAATTGGAGTTACAACCACTCTTATTTGTTACTTTGCGTGCAGGCAAATGGATCGAACATGTGTCGAGGTGGGATGAATGTAGATTGTGATCCAAGTTCTAAGAATGTGAATATGCTAGTTGGGATTGCTGAGGAGATGCTAAACCAAAAGAACGTTGAGTCAGTGCTGTTTGGAGGGAAGAAATTCAGTGATCAGACCAATTTTGAGAAACTGGACTGGTTTGCAGGAGAACTTGTGCTCGAGCATCAAAGGAGGAGCTGCAGAATAGCTCCCACGGTCGCTTTCAAGCAAGCAACTCCTAGATCAAGATAAACTACTTTCATCTAAAGCACAGCAGAAGTAAGTTTAATTTTACTTCATGTATATGTTCATTGATTTTGCCACTCATAAAAGATACCCTTGTTACATTGAAAAACAAAATTACATATCCGCAATAGTATATGCTATATATCTGTCATGATATGTAATCTATTTGAATTAGATAATAGATATATCCAATAGTTCTTTTTATTGTTATACAATATGTGATATATGGACCAATCTTAATATATTGCAGAAATATCACAATTCAGGAACAACCCATTTAAATTGTGAAAGATTAAAAGAGGAGAGATGGAGAAACAAAGTAAATGTTAAAATAACAAACAACTAAAAAGAAAAAGAAAAACCCTTGTTAATTGATGACAAATGGTCGAAAAGAACAAGAGATTTGGATTTATTTGGTGCTAACTATTACTTATAATAAATATTCAACCGACTCTTAATAAAATCCAAAAAAAATTGTGATTCCAAATTCGTCTTATTATTTGTTTTTCTCCTCGTGGGATACTCTTGCCTTTTCTTCTTTGTTCATAGTCTGAAGTTTGTAAGTTTGTAAGTTTGAACAATTTCTATTGTTGTTAACACAACTATTGAGGTTTGTTGTGTGGGGAAGGAAAACCCTACATTGGTCTGCTTACCGACAGGGAATCGGACAGGGTTAGTTTAGTCAAGTTTGAAAGTGGAGATGCATTAGTCTTTATGGCATTGCTTCTGCCACATCATGTCCGTGGACCGTGGTCCGGTTACGTATAAAGGTTTCCCCTGGAGTGTGTGATAATAGTGTCTCTTGACTGCTTCAAAAAAATTAACTATCTTCTTTGTGTACTACTTATATGACTGGGTCCCTCACTTTCACATGCTTGGTCGCACGCAAGCATGCACCTCGCATACCTAATTCCACTTGTAGAGTTTCTTAGGGTTTTCCTTTCGAGCTTAATTCTACTGTTCTTAGACTTTAGGCATCTTTCAGTCCCTCCAACTAGACTTGATTCTTTAGAAATGTACTGTGCGTAATCACATCTTTAATCTTTGGGAAAAGGAAACATGTTAGGCTCAATGCAGATTTTAGTGGTGCATGTTGGGATATGGCTCAAACTAGTCAGATAGGATGGGGTTTTTTTTTTTGGAAGTATTTATATTAGATCTTGACGACCAACTGCATCAGCGGGAACATTACAACGAGGGGTGGTAGCACCCAAGCCAGATCTGTATTAGATCTAGATCTATGCTATGAGATCTTTGAAGTACATACACTAAAGAAATAATTAAATTCTTGCAAGGTACAAAAAAGTTTGTCATTCTAGTTTTTTTTTTTACTCTTACTTCAAAGTTCACTCATTGCAAAAGCAAAAGAGTATTCAATTACTCATACTTCAAAAATTTTACCCCATTGCCTTGCCTTAACTTTTCCTGATTTGGGTTTCTCAAAATGCAGGTAAGTAACTCATCAGCTTTTGCTTTAGAGAGGAAGAGGAAGAGGAGGTGGAAATGCTGAAACTGTGAATTAAAGTGCGCACTAGTTTAAAGGAGCTCTGGTGGGGAGACTAAGGGGCCTTGAGAGATCTTAGTAGTGATTCTAGTGTCTTCAAGAGTACAAGCAATGAAGCAAATATGGTGTCCCCTTCAACTTTCTACCCTCAAAAGCAGCATTAGTAGTAGTAGTAGTAGTAGTTTGAAGTCAAAATGGATAAAGTTTGCCTAAAATTAAAAAAAAAACCCTAGGGCAAATCCCTGGTTTCACACCACTAGCTCCACCACCCTTGTCTTTTGGCTCCACTTTAAAAAATTTGAGTGGTGGAGGAAACAAATATTTTGTGTCATGGGATTTTGTGGCGACCGACAGTAAGAGGTTGAGATGTAAGCGGTGGATAACTAAAAACATGGAATGGGCCTCCCTGCATTTGTTTGGCATGTAAATGATAATGATACTATGATTGTTGTAATGTTGTAGCATTGAGAGAGTTTTCTCTTGTCACACTTTTTGTATTTTGCTAGAATTGTGGTGGGCGGTCAGTGGGTGATATTTGCTATTGTTTTTTTTTATTTTATCCTATATGAGTATGGCAAGCGACATGACAAAATTGCCCCATTTTGCTTCATGGAGATTGGACTAATAATACGCTTAACCCAATAGTGGTGATGGTTGCACTAGGTAGTTATAGTTCTAAACTAAACAGGATTCCAGGATTCTGGTAAGAGTAACATATATTTTTTTTAAGGTAAAACCTTCTTCAGGTGATTAAGTGAGACAACATCGGAAAGTGTGTTTTTGTACGTGTGGTAATACCGATGGGAGCTGACCCTCATCACCTTCGACTACTGAAAAACGTGATCGATGGGGATTCGTCAACATTAATTTGGCATTCCATAGAGATTTGATTCAATACGCATTCAAATAAAAGTATGATTTGGTTTTTGTAACTATGGAACTTCTCGATGCTGTGGAATTTGAATCGTTGAACACATCGTCACCCCTAACGTCTATTCGATAATCGTTTTCATTAAACATAATGCAGAATATAAACTTGGACCACTTTCGCAAATTACGTGCACTCAAAATAGTACATGCCAGGTCTCTATCAAACCATTCCCTTTCTTTCTAGTTCAAGTATAATTTGTACTATACCATTTAGATGCTTCTTCCACGCTTTCGTAACCGATTGGATAAGGGTCATTTAGAGACTGTCGGTGGCGCTTTTTGCATGGATGTATCTGTTAAGGAGTCATTTTCATAAATAATCACAGAATTTTTTGTGTTTTATTAAACAATCTTAGTGGATCAACTCCCCCATACTTTGAGAATAATTTGAGAATTAAATAAAAATTTCTGTCTCCCGCTTCACCTAGCCCGTCCGTCGTGCAATCGTGCATGTACAATTTTTGGTATTTTAATGTATGGAGGTAAAAAAATTGCAAAATGATATTTATTAGAAGCATTAGGGCTTGATACTTTCCAACAATGACAAAGTGATTTAATCTCGAATAAATGTTTTCTGCCATGGAGCAATTTTCACCATTTTCGAACCTTTCCCACAAATCATTGATTTTTTCTTATAATTTTTATTAGTAAATGGAAGTAGTAGATTTGAAAATGTGTTTAGAGTCTCCCAACGACCGAACCCACAGCGACAAACATGTGTGCGCCTTGGTTATCAACAACCTAGACCTCTAAAGTCGACTTGGGGTGAACGCGCTATCAATAATATATTCTAAACTCTCTTTATTTGCGCATGTGATTTTATACTAATCTCATTTACATAAACAATATCATTGCCTTGTTTACTAATCTAATGAAATGACCTACTACTCTTTGGGAATCTCCTTTCCTTTTCTTCCTTTATACAAAGCTTATCTTAATCACCACTTTGTCCCTTGATTCTTTTCTTTTTAGTGTATAAGGTTAGGTGAAGATGGTTAAACAACGACGAAATGTATCGAAAGCGTGGGTCTCCGATGATGTGAGGCGTGATGATTATATTCTAAAGAGGAGGAGAATTATCTAGAGTATTAAGCTAAGTGTGCATGGTTCATGCTTAGAGTAGTTGCTTTCAACTACATATAGCTAGAGTTAAATATAAAGAAAAGAAAGTTAGATAGTCTTGGTTTGGTTGATGTTAGTTTAGGATTTGACCTGTCTTAGTGCTTATCTAATTTCTATTAATGCCTGTTTTTGTCATGCCAATAATACAACTTATCTTGTTATTAGATATGGTTTACGGGCAAATTGTTGAACCACCCCCTAAATATAGCTAGTGGTTGATGTTAGCTTAGAATTTGACCCGTCTTAGAGCTTATCTAATTTGTATTAATGCCTGTTTTTGTCATGCCAATAATACAATTTATCTTGTTGTTAGATATGATTTTATGGGCAAATTGTGTGCTGCTTTCAACTAAATATAGCTAGAGTTAGATAACATTGTTTGGTTGATGTTAGCTTAGTGCTTATCTAATTTGTATTAATGCATGTTTTTGTCACGGCAATAATACAACTAATCTTGTTGAGATAGGTTTATCTTAGTGTTTCCGATCTCTAAAAGCAAACCCCATTTTTGACTGGTTTCTGATTTTCATTTAGACATTACTACTACGACCATTGGGATTTTGGCCCAGTGGTGGTTGTCCCTCTACTTAAAAAAGGGTCATGGCCCAGTGGCGATACACATTTGGAAGTCCAATACCTTGTGTTTGGATACAGTCCATACGGAGCCAGAAGAAAGTGCACAACATGTTTTTCTTGGGCGTCCATGTTTTCGATATATTAGTTTCATTGGCAGCTCTAGGTTTGTCGTCTTGTTATTTGTATCCGGCTTTGTCGACCAGGTCTGATGAACGTTAAGAAGTGCTACCGCACCTGAAAGAGAAAATAAAAAAGTTGGTTTTGAGCAACACGGGGAAATCAAATTAGACGCAAAAATAAAATGCCCCATAAGTGCCCAGTGCCAATTTTTGGGGCTTGATCATTTTTTTACCCGCTAATGTAAATGCTCCCCTTTTTTGGCCCTTCGTCTTCCATCGATCGACCATGCTTTGAATGATACATTCCGCTACTAATTCCAGGTTCTAAGTGCGTTATGGCCCTTCGTGACCGCCAAAAATAACCCAGGGATGACTCTCTTTACCCGAAACCCATAACACTCAAATTTTGATTAAAAAACATCAGATTTCGTGGGTTAACACATTGATTTTTCTGAAAAATCAAAGTAAAAAGTGGAAACCCTAATACCCCCTCAACTTTTATGTGCTCTATACAGACAGATATAAGAGAGCATTATTAAGAGTATAGTAAAATGCCTTTGATCCGCTCAATTACAAAGATCGCACGATATTTGAGCATGTTGATTTTGGTATCTAAGCAACTACAATAATGAAATTAAAATTTTTTAGGACATGATTTCCAAAGTAATAGTAGAGTTATATGCAATTGTAACCAAAACTTATATGGTAAGAAGCTACAAATACAATACCATGTCAAAAGGGTAGAAGAACCAGAAGCCCAAATATACACTTCTTCCCCAATTTAAGGATGGGACACCTCTAATTTTCTAGAAGGATATTAAGTATATAACCAGATTGTTATATGATAGGTTAGGGTCGTCACGCCTACGACCTAGGCGCACAATTTAGTGACCGGTATCTATTTTTGTTTCCTATCTTAGTTTATTTAATGTTATTATGTTTTGTCCTAGAGAATCCTCTAAAAAAAGATTTCTCTAGTAGTTTCCTTATTGTTGGGAGTGTAGAGAGAAAGGTGGAGATTTTCTATATATGGGAGATCCTAGGGTAGGAGAAAGGGGGTGTTGAGTTTTGAGAGAAAGAGTAGAACCCTAGGAGAACTAGAGAGAATTAGAGAGCTTGTAATAGTATTCTGATTAAATAAAAGAGGTCGCTATTTGTTAGTAGCTTCACAATCTTATAAGTTTTTAAGAAATTGGTACTATAACTAGATCGAACTTGGCGATTTTTTTTACGAAGATGGGTAAGAAAACACCGAAGAAACCGATCAAACAAACACAAGGAGAGCGTTTGAAATCGGTAGAAGATGCTATCGCAGGTTTAACAACATCCAACAAGGTTGTAACTGTAATAGCCTATTTCTGGGATTCGGACTTAGCCTTTACACCAAGGACACTCAGAACGTCTAGAACGAACACTAGCACAAAGTTTAGCATGAAAAACCTTTGAATAGGTTAAAAACCACGACCTCTCTTGAGAATTTAGAAAAAACAATGTTATTGATAGCTGCTAGATTATTACAAAAGATGTTCTGAGCATTTTGTAGATACTTTCTTGATAGAAAAAGTCCGTCCCTTCTCTGTAGTTCTATGAACCTATTTATAGGTCTGATAATATGACCGTTATCCGTTTCAATGGCGAACGTTATGGTTTTGATGAGTCATAATGATTGTGTAATGGCTTGAGTAACTCCTGCTCCATAATGTGTCTTCCATAAATGTACCACGTGTATGTTGACGAGGTCGAGTGGTCGTATGATGGTCGAAGATAGAATACGTGTATGTTGACAAGGTCGAGTAATTGTATGATGGTCGAAGATAGGGCTTGAGTCCGAGATGCGGAATAAGCCACTACAGTAATGACACAAATTAAAACACTATTGTTAGTGGTGATGTCAAATCTAGCAAGAGTAGCCACGTCAAAAGTTGTTGGGGATGAAATTGATGGCAGTGAGGGAGGGTCAAGTAAGGGGAAGGGGAGAAGTCTTCCTATGGGATCCTTTATGTGCGACGGGCGACTATCACGTTGAAAGATTCGTTCCGAAAGGGGAGATGACCCATGTTTACAAATCGTTTACAGGTATAACCGTAGATGTTAAAAGCGTCGATAAATTTACAGATTCGCTAGAAGTTGAGTGTTACGATGATTCTCAAGGACGTCGGCGTAAGTCATCAAATTCGAATAATGACCCCGCGCAATGCGATGGGTTAGAATCGTTAAGAGAAGAGAGAGATGGGTCTCGAACAAATTCGGTGACTGTCAACCAAGGGATAAGACTCCTATCATCGCTGGGAATCATGAGAGGCGCGAACTGAGTCGCGAGAATAACCAAGGAATCAATAGGAGAGACGCGGGCATGTCAATGCATAGGCATGGTAATGGTACGGGCATGCCTAGGCAGGGGCAAGGTGTATCACGGCATGGGCAGGGCACGGATGGCACAATCAAGGTACATAGGGTTTGGGGCAGTGCACAGAGTAAGGCAGTGATAAAATCTAGGACATGGCATGCCAAGGCATGACGTGCCTTTGAGCGGCGTGCCAAAGATGACAGCCACACGTGCCGAGCACGTGGGCACTTCAGTTACTGGGGCAGGTTTTGTGAATGCGAACCAGGACTGAGTCGGGCTCGGATCATCAATCCAGAAGGGGACATCCAAACCCAATCCCAACCAGTCAGCCCAACTATTTTATCGCGACCTACAATTCATCTTCCCCAACCGGCGTTACTAATGTCGGAGGTTCATTACTAGCAGACAATGAAGGGCGATGGAGAGAGAGAGAGAGACCTCGACTACCCAGCCTTCTATACCCGTGTTACTGGCGTCGACAGTCGACGCCATTCCAGTTACGATGCCGACTCCCCCTCCGACAGTACCATCGATTGAAAAAATCACGAGAGGAATGCCGACAACGCCTCCAATCTCTATCTCTACACATACCGCGCCAACGACATCTCTCCCAACGGCGACACCACCTATTTCGGTACTCCCGGTGTCCCACTCAGGGCCGCAAACATCGGTAATTTTGACAACACAAGTGGGTATAATTGTTCAACGGGAGTGGGGTAACGGTTTTGGCAACAATGAAAGGAGTGGATATGGCCATTTGGGGGTAAATAGTGGAGATTAGAGGAATTCATAACAGAACATTTGTGGGATAGATATCAGCAATACCAACACCTTATGTACCTCTGAGACCGTAGCGACTACTTACACCTCCGCAATGACCTCGTTATGCCGGACAGTGTATTCCATAGAGACAGTGCATTAGTGGACAAAGATTTTCGGCTAAAAATAAGCAATGGGATGATGCTAAGTAGAGGAGATACGGGGACATATATGGTTTCCATGACAGGAAAGGTAGATGTCGTAGCAATATTCCAAATAATTTTGGTACTCGTTCTCGTACTGACAACTATATAAGTCGAATTAGGGAATTGGAGCTACTAGGCACAGACAACAACCAAAATATGGTACTCATGGGTATGGCTATCAGGGCAACCCAGAGAGTCAGGTCACGAATGCCATTATTTTTGTGTTTCAGAATCTAAACTCTGACGTAAAGATTAACGTACCAGATTTTGATGGAAAATTAGATATGGATGGTTTTATAGATTGGTTAAACAAATTTGATAAAATGTTTGCATTCAAGAAGTGCACTGGATAGAGGGTAGTGATAGTGGTAGAAATAAAGCTGATAGTGTTGAGAATCGAGGTAGCTACTCTCTCCTCTCTGACAAGAACGATACACGGAATAAACCATAACAGAAGAATAAACCAAGCAAACACAATTGTGACACAAGAATTCCCAGAGAAGGGAAGTAGAAAACCCTTGCGGATAAAAAACTACTCCCCGAACAATTCACTATGTTAATCAAATAGGTTACCATGATCTCTCAAGCTTTTAAAGCTTTAATGGAGTCTATTCAAACCCGAGGTTTTTCTCTAGAATTAAACTCACAAAAAATGGATATGGAAACACTCTCTAGTATCCCTAATATAAGTGTGATGTCATTACATAAGAGTAGGCTCGAAGTACGGATCACGAGACACACCAACGCCCCCAGAAAATACCTTCTAAAACTGACTTACAAAGTCTATTCAAATAGACTCTGGTTCTATTCGAACAAGTGGGGTTATCTGCGTTTCAGTTCGAATAGACTATGAGTCTATTCAAACAGATAAAATTTTATTCGAACGACTTGGTTTTTATTCGAATAAACTGTAAAGTCTATTCAAACAATCAAACATTTGCTTCCTCTGTTCGAACAGACAAATAGTCTATTCGAACAGAACTTTGAAAAAACCCTTTTCAAACCGTCTTCGATCCTCGCTCGTCTCACGAGCTTCAATGAACTTCCTCGAATACGATTCAAGTTCATATCATAACAATCGATCACTTGAAATTGAATCCCGTAACCCATCTCCAGATCTCCAAAATGAATTGCTCGCACTACCCGGACTTTTAATCTTGAAGACCCACAGAAGTTGTACATGTCGTCAACTTCTGAAAAGTCACCACCTTCGTAAACATATTGGCCGGATTCACATCAGTACGAATTTTCACGAGCTTCAACACACCGTCCACGAGGAACGAGCAAATATAGTGATTCCGAATATCAATATGCTTGATCCTAAAGTAAAAAGGCTGAATTCTTCGCTAAGTGTATAATATTTTGACTATTACTATACAACTTAAGAGAAAATTGTTCTCTACCAAGCTCTTTCATCAACCCTTTTAGTCAAACCATATCCTTGCACGCTTCAGTAGCTGCAACATATTCCGCCTCCGTCGTAGATAAAGCTACAATCTTCTATAGCCTAAAATCCCATGTAACCGCACCGCTTCCTAATGTAAAAATGAAACCACTAGCGCTCTTCCGCCTATCCATGTCACCCACCATATCATAATCAACAAAGCCCTGTAAGCATATCTGAGAAACTCCATAACAAAATACCATATCATGAGTCCCTTTAGATACCTCAATATCTATTTCACAGCTCTCCAATGCTCATTGTCTAGATTACTCATATACCTACTATCAACTCCTACAGCTTGGGTAATGTTCGGTCTCGTACAAAGCATAGCGTGCATTAGGCTACCAGCCGCAGATTAATAAGAAACCTTCCGCATCTCATCGCGATCCTTCTGCGTCTTCGGACAACAATCCTTTGATAATTTGAAGTGACCTTCCAATGGTGTACTATCAACTTTAGAACCATCCATATTGAACCGCTTAAGTACTTTGCCAATGTACTCAGCTTGAGATAACTTCAATTCTCACCGCTTTTTGTCCTTTGTAATACGCATGCCAAGAACTTGTTTCGTCGTACCCAAGTCCTTCATAGAAATCTCCCGGAATAACCGTTCCTTCAACTTAACAATATCTCCCATATCGGTACTTGCTACCAACATATCATCTACATACTGAAGTAGAATAATATAGGAGTTCCCCGTATTCTTTATAAAACAACAGTGATCCGCATTGCTCTTTGAATAGCCATTTCTGGACATGAACTGTTCAAACTTTGAATTTTACTATCTTGGCGCTTGTTTCAAATCGAATAAGCTCTTCGTGAGCCTACACACAAGATCTTCTTTCCCTTTAACTGAATACCCTTTTGGCTACTTCATATAAATTTCTTCATCAAGGTTACCGTGAAGAAATGTTGTCTTGACATCTAATTGCTCAAAATGCAAATCTTCAACTGCAACTATATTCATCACAACCCGAATAGTAGACATCTTCACAATAGGAGCAAAGATTTCACCGAATCAACGCCTTCTTTCTGTTGAAAGCCCTTCACCACAAGTTTAGCCTTGAATCTCCTTGAACCGTCACATTCCTGCTTTAATCTATATACCCACTTGTTGCGCAATACTCTCTTCTCTTTCGGTAACCAAACTCAATCCCAAGTTCGATTAACTGATAATTACTGTATCTCATCATCCATAGCAAGCTCCTACTTAGTCATGGCTTCTACATCTAAAGCCTCCTTGTAACTTTCAGGTTATCCACCATCTGTAAGTAACAAGTGATTTAAGGAGTTAACATACCTAGCTGGAATTCTTGCAACTCTCGGCTCCCTTCAAAGTGCTATAGAAATGTCTGGATCATTATGTTCCTCGTTTTGATCTGGTGCATCAGACTCAACAACGACTTCTTCATCATCTTCTCGAGAGGGTTCATCATCTTCAATGCCGACACTTTCGACTACTTCACTTCAATTCTTTTCTAAAGGTACTTTGAAATCTTTATATAAGACTTCCTCATTAAATGTAATGTTACGGCTCCGGATAAATTTTTGATTCTTCGCATCCCAAAATCGATACCCAAACTCATCACCACCAATGAATATGCACTTCGCCGACTTTGCATCTAGCTTTGTCCTTGTATCTGAATTACCAAGCATATATGAGGTACAACCGAAAATACGCAAGTGATTTAGGTTTACTTTTTTACTGGTCCATGCTTCTTCAGGAAGTCCAAAGTCGTTGAAGGACATTTGTTAATCAAGTACGTCACCGTACTAACCGCATCCGTCAAAAACTACTTTGACAATTCAGCGTTGAGTCTCATACTCCTCGCTCTTTCGTTTATTATTCGGTTCATGCATAGAGCAATACCATTTTGTTGTGGTGCTCCGAGAATAGTCTTCTGTCTCCTAATCCTGTTTGATGTGCAAAAGTCTTCAAACTCGTCACTACAGTATTCGCCCCCGTTATCTGACCTGAGACTCTTCAGTTTCAAACTGGTTTTATTTTCTAGGGTTGAAGGCCAATTAGCGTAAAGTTGTTCGAACGAGGTTTAGAGTCGTTCGAATGACCTTTTTCCTACTCACTGGAATTTTGGCCCATAGTCAAATTTTATTCGAACGGGCTTGGATGCCGTTCAAACGAGTTTGGTGTAGGTTGTTTTTTAAAGACGTGGGCTTGCCTCGAGATCCGTTCTACTGGTATTTTTTTTAGTTCCATAGTATATAAATGAGACTTAGGTTATTTCTTTTCTAATGTTAGTTCAATAAAAAGTTCTGAGGAAGAAGCTAGTGTTTAGAGTAATTAATTGTAATTAACTATGTTTAAGCAATTAAAACTCTTAAAAAAGGACTTTTCCCAATCCAATTTTCTGCTAACTAGGGTTTTTCTGTTCGTATTATAGATAAAGTGGTATCAGTTTTCCAGCTACAATTCTTGGGGGTTGATTGTGGTTTATGGTATCTACACGTGACCGTCTCAAGCAAACGAAGGAGAAACTAGTGAGTCCATTGAAAATTCATCGCACACCTAATTCGAAGAAGAAGGACGATTTGGAGATGGACGATTCCAACGATAGACTCACGACTTTGGAAACGACAGTTTTCTACCTAACTTCTATTGTAGGGGAGTTGGTAGAATAATTGCGTCTCACGATCCTCGCGAAGGCTTTCGCTTCGGCGATACGGGGAGGCCGCTCGAGGAAGAAAGGGGTTATGGAGGTGGATGGAGATGATGATATTGCGGAGATAGATAGTGATTCTAGTAATGCCGAATCCATCAAGGAGCGATCGGGTATTGGTAAGTCATCGAATCCTATACGTAATCTTCGTATCAATTTTAAGATTGAAATTCCAGTATTCGACGGTTCAATCGATACTGAGATATTGGATAATTGGTTAGATAGGTTAGAGACCTATTTTATCGTTAATAAATACTCCAATGCTCAAAAAATATGCTTTTCTACGTTGAAATTCGCAAGTCATGCACTCACGTGGTGGAAATCTTATCGGAAACGCCACGATGTAGGAAGTTTGAGTTGGAAAGAATTCAAGGTATTAGTACGAAAATAATTTTATTCGATTGGGTATCAGCAAGAGAGATATTATAAATGGCACAATTTGTGTTAAAAGTTTAAGCATTCCGTATAGGAGTACTTTACGGCGTTTCAAAACCAAGCTTTGGTTTTGGACATTGATATGGACGAGTATGAGGTATTCATGAAGTACACGGGGGGTTTGTCGGAGTCCATTAGAAAAGAGTTAAAGCTTTTTAGTGTGGCCAATATCGAGGACACTACCGTGGAGGCAATTACAATTGAAGGCAAGTACTTGAAGAGTGACAAATAAAATGACAAGGACAAGTTGGGGTATAGGTCTAGTTAGAAAAACGTGCATAAGGGAGAGTCCAAAGGAAAGGGGTCTTCGTCTAAGGAGAATTCTTGTAATCATTGTAAGGCGAGTGGGCATATTTTAGATAGATGTTGGAAACTTCACCCAAAGCTTAGGACGAAGGAGGAAAAGAGTAAGAAAGAAAGATATGCACTTGCCGCAGGGGTTGTTGACCTCTCGGATTTAGATAAGCCAAATCCTAAGCTTACACTTATCTTTTAGAAGACTTTGGCTACCGAGTAGGAGAGTCAGGAAGAACTTTTTCATGTCAGTATTCAGGTGAAGTAGAGTTTAGTCGAGGCCATTGTGGATCCGAGTAGTCAGAAAATTTTGATTTCTGGGGCGTTGGTGAAGAAGATGGGTTTAAGGACTAGAACTCATCCTAAGCCGTATGGTTTGGGGTAGATTAAGAAAGATGTAGATTTGATGATCACAAAATAGTGTACATTTAAGTTTGCGATCACTGAAAGGTTTATTGCCGAGGTAACATGTGAGGTGGTTCCTTTAGATGTGTGTCAGGTCATCTTGGGTAGCCCTTATCTTTGGGACCGAGATGCAATTCATTACCGTAGAGCTCACAAGTATCATCTTGTGAAGGAGAGAAATGAGTTCCATATCAATGCTTGTAAGGAGCATGTCACCATAAATAATTTAGTAACGGCGACTCAGGTGAAGCAGTTGGTTAATGCAAGCGGCAAGTGTGTGTTATTGGTTTGACCAGTTCATGAGGGTACGTCAGCTAGAGTGTTATCTACAATGACAATGTCTTATAAGCAACAAACTAACATGGGGAAGTTATAATAAGAGGTTGCGGTACATACTGATCACAAACTATTCTAGTTTTTAGCTACACAGTCCAAGTTATAACAAGCTCGCCAGATGAAGGGGATGTTGTATCTCCAAGAATTCCCCTTGATTATACCGTATAAGAAGGGAGTGGACAACAAAATGGCTGATAGGTTATCTCGACCCCCATTACCAACTACTTCCGCTATGTTAGTTTTTATGCAGATACAACCTTTTATTATGTTAGGGTATGATGTAGGATATGATGATCCCAAGGGGCGTAGTGTATTTCGCCGAAAGTTACTGCAAGGCAAGACATGTGAGTATGAATTGGATTTGCCGCCTTCTATGCAGATGTATTCGTTAATTAATGTCGAGCATTTGAAGTTGTTTAAGCCGTCTCTTTTTTATGAAGACTCTACAATCGACACTCGCCTACCGTCAGTTGATGACTTATGGATAAAAAGAGAAGATCCGTTGTAGGAGGATGGTATTCTAGAGTGGAAAGTTTATACTACAAGACGCGGTGGTATTGAATCGTTTCGAGTTGGGAAGAAGGGTCAGCTACCTAGTAAGTCAAAGTGGTACAGCAGGGAAATGGGTACTACCGCATTTCCACATCTCATATTCTAGCTTGAGCAGGAGCTCAAGACTCCTAAAGGGGGGAGCCATGATCCAGGAGGATCTAGGGATGTTTTGAGGTGAACTCTATGTGAAGAATATTGTCGAAGTCGTTCGAACTAGCTTGTATGTCGTTCGAACGAGATGGCTTATTTCTAGGGTTGAACACCAATTAGCGTAAAGTCATTCGAACGAGGTTTAGAGTCGTTCGAACGACCTTTTTCCTACTCACTAAAATTTTGGCCCATAGATAAATTTTGTTCGAACGGGCTTGGATGTCGTTCGAACGAGTTTGGCGTAGGTTGTATTTTTAAGACGCGGGTTTGCCTCGAGATCCGTTCTACTGGTATTTTTTTAGTTCCCTAGTATATAAAGGAGACTTAGGTTATTTCTTTTCTTATGTTAGTTTAATAGAATGTTCTAAGGAAGAAACTAGGGTTTAGAGTAATTAATTGTAATTAACTACGTTTAAGCAATTGAAGCTCTTAAAGGGACTTTTCCCGATTCAATTTTTGGTGTTCTTCGTACTTTTCTACTAACTAGGGTTTCTCTGTTCGTATTGTGGATAAGTAGTAGAGCCTCGTCAGAACTAACCTCCTCAGTAAGGTTTATTGTATCTTTCTCTTCATCATCAATCTTCTTAGAAGAAGAAGAGTTACAATCTCGCCTGAAGTTACCCTTCTTTTCACAAGTCCAACACGCATCGGGCGGCTTAGACTTTTCTCTTGACTGTGATCAACCCCTTCCAAATTTCGGCCCTTTTCTGTAAGACCTCCCTCTTTCCTCGACGTTCAACATACTGCCGGTTGAACACGAAGAGGGTTCAGATGTTTTACGCCTATTATCTTCATTCATAATCAACGAGACTATAGTGTCAAATTTGATGTCTTGCTTCCTCGATGAGTTGCTCTCAAATGTAATAAACCCTTCCCACCTCTCAGGCATCTTCCCTAAAAGATCTCACACTCTTACCTCCTCGGTAAAAGTCATTTTAACGGATTCCAGTTGAGCATGTATGGTATTGAACTCACTGATATGAGCTTGTACACTACCATTATCCTTCATCTTCAAAGTAAACAAGCGCCGTAAAAGATGTACCTTGTTTGTCTTAGACGGTTTCGAGTACATAGCAGATAACGGCTCCATCAAACCCTTCGTTGTCGTAACTTTGGAGATCATGTGTAAAATCTGAGATGACAGCGCTAAGCGCCTTGCGATCCAATCGCGCCCACTTAGCAGCATCATATTCTGCTAGCATTATCTCAACTCAACCCAGTGGTAAATCAAGATCCTTCTGATAAAGGTAATCTTCTATCTGCATCTTCTACACTCCAAAATTTGATCCATTGAACTTCGTGATCTTCAACTTCTCCTGATCGGCCATCGCTCCTCACCACACAATCCCTGTAACACTTGCTCTGATACCAATTGTTGAGAATCGAGGTAGCTGCTCTCCTTTTTTTGACAAGAACGATATGCAAAATAAGCCCTAATAGAAGAATTAACCAAGCAAGCACAATAACGACACAAAAATTCCCAGAGGAGGGAAGTGGAAAACCCTTGCGAATAAAAAACCACTCCCCGAACAATTTATTATGTTAATCAAATAGGTTACCATGATCTCTCAAGCTTCTTAAGCTTTAATGGAGTCTCTTCAAACCCTAAGTTTTTCTCTAAATTAAACTCACAAAAGATGGATATAGAAATACTCTTTAGTATTCTTTATATAAGTGGGATGTCATTACATAAGAATAGGCTTGAAGTACAGATCACAAGACACACCAACATCCCTAGAAAACACCTTCTAAAACTAACTTACGAAGTTTATTTGAATAGACTCTGGTTTTATTCGAACAAGTTTGGGTTCTGTGCGTTTCTGTTCGAATAGACTATGAGTTTATTCAAACAGACAAAATCTCGTTCGAAAGACTTTTTGTCTCGTTTGAACGACTTGGCTTATATTTAAATAAACTGTAAAGTTTATTCGAGCAATCAAACCTCTACCTCTTCTGTTCTAACAGACAAATAGTCTATTCGAACAGAACTTTGAAAAAACCCTTTTTCAAACCGTCTTCGATCCTCGCTCGTCTCACGAGCTCTAATGAACTTCCTCGAACACGATTCGAGTTCATATCATAGCAGACATGATACACAATTAATAGGTGGGAAAACATTCAATATTTGCAGGTAGGGGTGCAACCGGTATGGTAAAATACCAAACCGAAGCACATAATTTTAGTTAAATATTTGTTTAAACTGAAAAATACCATTTTTGTTTGTTGGTTTTGGTATGATAGTCTTAAAAACTGAAAAACCAAAAATACCAACCAAAATTACCAAAATACAAAAATACGAAAACCATTGAACATGTTAAACTTGAAAGTTGGTATTCATGAAAAAAAATATATGTTCATAAAATCTCCAATATCATATTACCCCATAATAAAGATTAATTTTAGTATATAAAATATTGTCATGATATATTTTCTAGCAAATCTTTATAACTTGGAAGCACTTCATAAATTTCTCTTCCTAGATAAATGTTATAGTATAATGAGATTATACAAAAACCACAAAAGTTGAGAATACCGAAAATATCTAAAATGCATATACCAATAACCAAACCATAAAATATACCAAAAGTTACCAAAACTAAAATATGCTGAAAAAATCGATGATTTGGTTTTGGTTTCTATACTTGGTAAACCGAACGGTTTGGTTTTGGTTTTGGTTTTACCTTTGGAGTTCTAGTTTTGGTTTTGGTATTTGCAAAATACCAAACCAAACTGATCGATACCCACCCCTAGTTGCAGGAATCCAGCGGTCATGATTACATCACAGATTGGGAGGTTATGAGGGGTGAGATGATGACTCATTTTATCCCGAGCACTTACAAGGAGGAGAGCTTTGTCAAGCTTAAACCTTACGTCAGGGTCTAAGTGAGTATGTGGATGATTACGCTAGTGATTTTTACATGCTATCATCATGCATTATTTTATCTGAGTCTGAGGCGCAACGAGTTAGTCGTATTCGTTTGGGTCTTACGAAGCGCATTCAGGATGAGATGGTCTTATTCTCTCCACAGTCCTTATCGGAGATAGTAGAGATGACTCGTAGAGTTGAGGCTAAGTGAAAGCCATCAGAGATTCTGTCTTTTGTAGTACCAGTAATAGTGACCCCGACACCGACTTCTACAACGCCAGCAGTTAGTTGCAAACTAGTAGAGATTTTCAGTATAGTCATTTGTTACAACTGCAGGAAGACATAACATATGAGACGTGAGTGTCCTAGCCCACGAAAAGTGATAACGTTCATTTCTTAGTAGCTACATAATCGTGTAGATGAGGCACTCGAGCAGTTGTTCAACTCAATTATGGTGACGCAAAAATTGTAGCAGTTGACCTCCCTTCTCCTTGAATTTGTGGATGAATTCTTCAAAGGAGGGGAGAGTTGATAGGTCGGGGTCGTCATTCCCACGACCTAGGCGCACGGTTTTGTGACCGGTCTCTATTTTCGTTTCCTATTTTAGTTTATTTTATGTTATTATATTTTTTTTTCTAGAGAATCCTCTAAAATATGATTACTCTAGTAGTTTCTTTATTGTTGGGGACTGTAGAGAAAATGTGTATGGGAGATCCTAGGGTAGGGAAAAAGGGGTATTGGGTTTTGAGAGAAAGAGAAGAACCCTAGGAGAATTAAAGGGAATTAGAGAGATTGTAGTAGTATTTTGATTGAATAAAAAAGATCGTTATTCGTTAGTAGCTTCTGCAATCTTAGTTTTTAACATTATAACACCAGTGAAAACTAGACCGCAACACCTTTAATTTTTATATTTTTAAAAATTCACTAAGATCCACAAAAATTAGCTAACATATGTGAAAAAAGAAGCACAAAAGAGAAAGGCGTTTACACGGCTAAAAATTGCACCAAACAATATTGCATCCAAGTCTATTATGAGTATGACTAATCCTAATGAATACGAGCGCTGAAGCACGAACGTGCATGCTTGCCCTTGAGATGATATGATGTTTTGACACATGTTCCCCCATTTTGTATCAAAATTACATAGAAGATAAACGTTTTATTACGAAAACAGCCATACGATGTGGCTATTTTCAACAGGATGACAGAAAAATCTAACTGCGGGACTTAATTTTATAAAGATCAAATAATCTGAGACATCAAATAAATCCTCGACGCACGGAGATGTGGGAGTGCGGATTAATCTTAGTAGTATAAATAGATAGATGATAAAATTAAACTTGGTATATTTGTACAAACTATATAATGATCAAAATACTATATGGAGTATTTTATACGATAAATACAATTAAAAAATTCACAAAAATGTCCATTCCTCTGTCTGTCCGTCACTCTTTTTCATCTTTGAGATCAATGAATTTTACCCCCACACTAGTTTAGACTGCCCAGTATTAACCACGTATTACAAACTGTATATTCTCTACAATCAAAAACATGTATCAGGTAAAAAGATTATAGGATTTCACATGGGTGGTGGTGAGATTACATTTGTGAATGTAATCGAAAAAGTGGAATCTGAAGAGAAGGAGCTTCCATCCAAACACACCAAGGCCAGGATAATTTTCTCATGTCAGTCAGAGCCTGACACATAACATACAATGGATTCCCTCACTTTGTTCCTTCCAACTCTCTAAACGTTAAATATATAAAGTTACTCCTCACTCACTCAGTATTATTTTTTAACACTAAGCTTTTACCATCTTCTCTTCTCCTTAAGTTTGAAAAAGAAAAGAAAAGAAAAGTACAACTTTATCTAAGTCCGGCTCCTTTCACAGCTTCTGTCCCTTTTGACTACTTCCCTCACTTCTTCTCACTTGGCTTCTTCCTTCTTTGTTTATATTCTTCTTTTTATTTTTGTTTTTGCCTTCCCATGTTGTACTTTATGATAGTAATTTTAAGTGCAAAGACATGAGTATTTGAGTAACTAAACTAGAAGCTAAAATTAACTCAATAGTTATATTAAGTTCAAGTATTTCTTGCATGTAAATAATACAACCCTGTGCAGGGATTGTCTTTCCAACATTGTTTTTAAGTTGGAAAGAGTACAGCAATGCAACACAAATCATATATATGACCTTTGTTGCAGCTAGTGAACTAAATTCAGATCAAATGTTCCTAGCATGATATTGTCTGCCAATATGGATGAATATTTCATCCCTTAGTGACCCCTAAAAGATGCCCCATGAGAGCAAAGTTTCAATCTACAATATTGCTCTGGGTATTGATATATGCAAGGGAATCAATTGTTCCATAATATCTCTAGGCTAAAAAAATCACTCCAAGTAGAATTACCTTACCACATTAATTTATACCAATTTGTGGTGAAATATGTATCCATGAGGTGGCATAAAACAATTGGCAACCCCCTTCCATTCAATACTGATACTAAACTAAACTAAACTCAAAAAATTTGTAGCAACAAAACACTGATCAAGAACCTTAATGAATGAAGAGAAGTAGTACAGCTGAAGTTGAAGGAAGAGAAAGTACAAGTGACACTTCCAAAACCCTAAAATAAAGAAAAAGGATATTATCTAGCTAGCTCTTTAGGGTTAAAGATTTGACACCATTGATTTGAAAACAAAAACAAGAAACCAATCATCTCTCTCACACACACAATCACAAGTCACAAAATGATAAAACTAAATAACAAAAGAAAACAAGAAATAGCAGAGAAAGAAAAATAAAAGAGCATAAGTTGTTTTTTCGAAAAGAGTAGAGAATCCAAGTACTCCCAAACACTTGTAGACAAATCAGTTTCAGAAGAGCAAAAGTAAGCATTGCTTTCCAACCCTCTCTCTCTCTCTCTCTCTTAGAGATTCAAAAGCCACATGATGGTGAGGGACTTGTGTGGTTGCTCTCTTTCTTCTCTCTCTTCTGGCTCTATATTTAGAGGGAGGGAGAGCAAGTTTAACCCCACAAATTCTTTTCTTTCCAACAACCACTCAAAGCTATCACGCCAAATATAGGAGAGTTTGGCAAAGTATTTGTGACGGTTTCACCACAAAAAAGTAGAATAAAAGGGATTGTTTTGCGTTTAAGACTTGAGGATCTTTGAGGGAGAGTTGTTTCTTGAGCTATGGTTGTTATATATCTTTTATAGTTTTATAATCCCCTCTTCATAATCCCCCATTCTTCTTTTCTCAATGAAACCCGATGATTCGCGCTTCTATGGAGCTGGAAAGGTTGGTGTGTATTGAAATAAGGTATATTTTGTGTATGTGCCTGGCTCCCTGTATGCCATTTCCAGAGTCCATCAAGGTGTGATGGCCTTCGAAGATGGCGTGCTCGGGGCCATGCATATATTACATAGTTTTACATATATATATATAGACACCATATCTATATGATTTATATGCGCATAATCTCTTATGTTCTAGCAGGTTTAAGTTATGAGAAACATTTAGGCTTATTATTATCATATCTAATGTTCTATTAGTTTGTTGGAGATATTTTTTTAGTGTGTTATGATAAGGTTAAGACTAAGTACATGAACTAGGGCACCCGTGATATTGCAAAAGAGACTGAGAGAAATTTGGAATTTTTCCAAACTTGGACTTCAGTGCTAAAAATATTTTCTGATTTTGATGTTTCTATGTTTTACACAAACTACAGACATTCCTCTTTGTTGGATAGTCAAAGATATGACTACTTATATGTGGATCCCATCTCGAGATCTTAAGTTGGATCATGTTGTCCTATATTTATACATGTATTATACATACTCTAATTCATACTAGTGTATATACATACATGATATAAAACATATATATATATATATATGTAGACTCTGATGATTTGGGTAAATATATGTATTTCTTTCCTGCAGGAGCTGCAAATGTGTATGTGTGTCTGTACAAGTGTTTTTGTTTCAGGAACATAAGCTGAGAATTGTTTGAGTAACGCTTATTCGCTTAAGGATTGATTTCATTGTGAAGTTTTTAGTTTGGGAATTGGGAGTGATATCGATAATGTAACTATTAGTGTAGTTTAAATGTCATTATTGTCAGAATGGATAATTTCTGTTATTGCAAATGTAAGGATAGGAGGATTGAGCTAAATTAGAGAAGTTATTTTTAATGAAGACTTGTACGAATATTGTTAGTAAACGAAAATTTTAGAAGTGCAGATTTGTTTCATTTTTCTTACATTCTGATTATCTTAGAGAAGAAAATAGCATGAAAAGTATATTATTCCAAGGGGGCAAAGGAAAGTCTCTTAAGTACTACGAAGGTGATTTCATATAGTAATGCTGCTTAAACACAATTCCTGTAGGAGTTGCTCTGTGCAACTCTCCCAATCATCGGTAATTTGGCATATAAACCGATTAACCGAACCATGTATTTATACATTCATAGGCTTGGCGTTAAGCGCCTCAAAGGAACCTCGATGGAAATGGTGTGGGCACTAGAGGAAAGATGTATGTTTTGATTCTAAAGGGAAGTGTTTTTCATATCTCCTTCAAAATCTCCATTCCTTAAACATTCCCAGCTTTCAAACAAGACTCAATTATTTGATCTCCACTTGAGTAGAAGCTACAAAGCATGTGTGGCTCTTCTTGTTTGAATGATTGCATTATTTTTTATAGAGTGAATTTAAGATAACCCCGGAAGTTTATTGATATATTAGTGATTGACCCCGAGGTTCCTCTTCTATTGTACCTGGACCCTCTTTAAACAAAACTAAGTGGCCGTTTGTTTTTTTGCTTCTGATTCTGAGTGAGTCTGAATCTGAGTCTGAGTCTGAGTGAGTCTCTGAGTCTGAGTCTGAGTCTGAGTCCACTTAGAAGCGTTCACTAGCTGAGTGGACACCTTGGAGTGTTTGTTTTTTGTCTGAGTCTAAGTCTGAATGAGTGTTAAAATAGACAAAATACCAAAATACCCTTATCAGTTTATAAGGAACCACCACCACCACCACCCCTTCGTCAGCATGACATCAACACCACATATACATAACAAACACATAAGACCAAAATACCCTTATCTCTTTCTTCAAAGTTACCATTAAACCCCAACTGCCTAAGCTCTAAACTTTAGCTCAAACTCACAAAACCCAAATCCCCAAACCTGTAAACTCATCCAAAACATCTCATTTCATGCTCATTACACATTATAAGAGACAAACCATGATCAAAAATCAAAAAACCCAAATCAATTCAAGTATACAAATTAACTGAGAAATCACAAAATTAAGGTACCTCTTTGGGCGTGGTTTGAGAGAGCGGGAGAATGGCTGTGAAGAGCTGCGTCTGGAGGTGATCGGGGAGGAGGAGGAGGAGGGGGAGATCAAGGAGATGGATTTGTACCAATTTTGGTGTAACTAGTTTCGAAAAGAGATGTGATATTGTTGTAATTTTTCAATTTTGGTAAGGGTAGTTTGGGGAGGCAAAATACACTAAGAGTCAGACTCAGCAGTAAGCTGGCTTACTGAGGCTTACTCAAATCAGCCCAAATCACTGACTCTTACTCCACTCAGCCACTTAATGAGAGAAAAACAAACGCTTCTAAGTGACCCAAATCACTGACTCCACTCAGACTCAGACGACTGAGTGGAGTTAGCCAAAAAACAAACGCCACCTAAGCCTATCAAAGTCAATTGACTGAGGTTAACCCAGTCAAGTTTTTATAATTTGAGAACACCCCGTGTTTTTACTTATATTAGCTTTAAGACCCCCTGTTTTCTAGATACTCAGAAGTAGTCTTGGTTTTACTGTTTTGACCCAGTCAAATACTGCTGACTCCCGTTTACTGCTGACCAATGTTCTTAATCTTAAACCTAAAAATACCATTTTAAGAAATTCCTCTCTAGTAGCATCCGGCTCCGATTTCAGTCTTGATTCCAACATGATTTTGCCAACATTCTGTGTTTCTTTATTAGCATTTGGACCTTTCTTCCCATCAACTGTTTGTCCCACCGACATCTTGTAAAACTCTGAGCGAACACTCACTAACAACAATGTGGAGTCGAAGTTTCATTGGGCTTGAAGGGGGGGGGGGGTGTTGACCTTCCTGTGGGACTGCCTATTGCTTTAGTCATTCGAACGAGATTGAGAGTCGTTCAAACGACCCTTTTCTAACTCCCTGGAATTTTGGCCCATGAGCCCAAGTCGTTCAAACGACTCCCTATTTTGTTCGAAGGACCAATGTTCAATCCCCTAAAATTTTGGCCCAGACACAATTTTCGTTCGAACAACTCCCTATTTCGTTCGAACGAAATCTGGGAACTCTATTTTTTTAATGGTTTTCGAACCTCTTGATTGCCTCAAGATTTGAGCGATTGTAAAATGGTTTCCCTAGTATATAAAGGGAAACTTGTTCTTTGTAGAGCCATCCTAGATTCAATCTTTTGGTGAAATCTTTTGAGAGGTATTCTTGAGATAAACCTCAAATTAAAATTGAGTGATTGTAATTGGGACCTTGAATAAACTCTCTCTCTCTCTCTCTCTCTCTCTCTCTCTTAAAAGTGGACGAAGGTATTTTGCCGAACCACTATAAACTTGGTGTTGTGTGTATTTTGTTGATTGTGTTTGGTTGTGACTAACCCAAATCGACTTAGAGTTTTCAGTTTCCGGGCGTGCAACTCAACAATTGGTGTCAGAACGAGGTCGATTCCTATGTGGTGTGAAATTTTGAGGTAACTTAGGGTTTCTTAAATTGAATTTGGTTTTGGGATTTGGTTAGTTTATGAAAATTGGGGAAAACATGAGAAACGTAGTTGAATCTAGTTTTTCAACCACCAAAAGGAATACAACGGTGATGTTCAACAATGCAAAGATTGATGTTGAGAAATTCAACGACACCAATAACTTCAGCATATGGCGATGCGAGGTTACTAATGCGTTAAGGCAACTAGACTTAGATGAGGTATTAGAGGACAAGCCGGATGAGTTAGAGGGGAGTGTTTGGAAAAAGATGAACAAGAGAGCTTGTGGTCAAATTCGCTCGTGTTTGGCTCAAGACATTAAATACCTATAATGAATGAAACCCCGGCAAAGAAAATTTAGAGGATTTTAGAGGAGAAGTATTTGGTGAAGAGTATCCAAAGCTTCACTCCATTTGAAGAGGAAGCTTTATCACTTCAAAATGAGACAAAAAATTAGTATGTCGGAGCTCTTGAACGATTTTACAAAGATATTAGCCAACTTGGCGAATCTAGAGGAAATGGTTGGCGATGAAGACAAAACACTATTGTTCTTGAACTCACTTCCCGAAGAGTATGAACATTTTATTACGACGATAACGTACGGGAAGAGTTCATTGCAATACTCAGATGTGACTACGGCGGTTGTATACCAAGAGTACCGGAGGAAGAAAATATGTGAGTCCGAGGAGCTGACATCTGAGGTATTGATGGTTCGAGGAAGATCTTCGGTCAAGAGGAAGACGAGTGGTAACAACCTTCGATCGAAGTTGAAAGGTTACAGTTTAAATAACAACAAATTGGGTAAGGACCAATGCGTATTTTGCAAGGAAAATGGTCATTGGAAAAATGATTATCTCGCGCTTAAGAAGAAGAAAGCAAGAAAATTGGGCTCTTCTGTGAATTTGGCTCAGAACACGAAAACGGGAGGTAATGATTCAGATTTCTCTTTTACTAAAACTTCTAGTGCATGTGTTAGTGATACAAAAGAATGGATTTTAGATTCGGGTGCTACTTATTACAGTTGTCCTGAAAGGGGTTGTTTTCTAGTTTGAAAATGCTAGAAGATGAAGCGATGTTAATGGGAAACGATAATCCTTGTCGCATCTTGTGGATATGTACCATTCGACTAAAATTGCATAACGGGTTAGTTAAAGAAATTGATGAGGTTCGGTATATTTCGACGATGAGGAAGAACATTATCTCGACGAGTATACTTGAAGCGAAAGACTATAAGGTTATATATGAGAATAGGGTGAAGAGAGTTCTTAAGGGAGCCATGGTGATATTGAAGGGCCACAGAAGAAGTAACAACTTGAACTATTTAAATGGTACAACTATTTTTGGTGAGGTTGCTACCGCGGGAAGGAAGGAGATCACTTCCATAGATACCACTCGGCTATGGCACATGCGTTTGGCACATACTGGGGAAAAGTCCTTGAGAGTTCTCGCAAACCAGGGGATATTGAAGGGTACCAAGGTGTATAAATTAGAATTTTGTGAACACTGTATTCTGGGTAAGCAGACAAGGGTAAAGTTCGGTACTGCTATCCACAATACTCATGGGACCCTTGATTATCTTCAATCTGATGTTTGGGGACTCTCCAAGAATGTATCGCTAGGGGGGAAGCATTACTTTGTGTTTTTTGTGGATAACTTTTCTAGGCAGGTATGGGTATATACCATGAGGAAGGATAAAGTCCTAGAAATTTTTATGACGTGGAAGAAGTTGGTTGAGACTCAGACTGGCAGAATGATCAAAGTGTGCTGTTTGGATAATGGTGAGGAGTACACTAGTAATCCATTCTTGCAAGTATGTTAGGATGAGAGGATAGTTTAACACTTCACGGTTAGAGAGACACCGCAATAAAATGGGGTAGCCGAGCGCATGAACCGTACTTTACTGGAGAAAGTGCGGTGTATGTTGTCCAATTGTGGGTTGGGCAAGGCGTTTTGGGTTGAGGCTTTGACATATACATGCTATCTCGTTAATAGGTTACCTTCGGCTGTAATTGAGAGAAAGATACCAATAGAAGCCTGGTTGGGAGAACCTGCTACAGATTATGATATTCTTCACATATTTGGGTGTCCGGCATACTATCATGTTAAGGATGTAAGTTGGACCCATGAGTAAGGAAGGCTATTTTTCTAGGTAAGAAGAATGTTGTGAAAGGCTACAAGTTATGGGATATAAAAGACTGAAGATCATTCTGAGCAGAGATGTCACTTTTGATGAGGCTTCTATGATGAAGTCACATGGCTCTGAGCACACAGAGAAAAGGACCAGCGAGGTTTTACAACGGGTGGATTTTGATGCGTTTTCACATTGGCCAGATAGGTCCATACTAAAGGGGGAGTTATCTATCGGTATGACAACGGGTGATGAGCCATTTGTTCATGTTCCAAATAATGAAAACACAGACGATGGTGGAGTATTTGCTAGTACAGAGGAGGAGACTCTGGTTGTGGAGTCAATTGTAACTAGTAAGCCAAAAAAGATTATGGGTAAGCCGGAATGTCTTACAAAAGACATGGTACTTCGAAAGGCGAAGGCCATGGTAGCCTTGAGAAGAATTGATGCACTGTTAGTATTTAACTTGTTAGTGGGGTGTTAGTAGTTTACTGGATCATGAGTTATTAGCTAGATATTAGGAAAAGTCCTGGTTTTATTATGTCATATTCTTTTGTAGTAGTTGTTAGTTAGTAGGAGAGTGTGGTGCACTATTTTTCATTATATATTGGTGGAATCATTAGCTTTAGAACTTAGTTCAGTAAGCATCAATAAAGTAATTGCTTAAGCTTTCTGTTATCTCCTCTCTGTATCATAGTTTATTATCTGCCTCTGTTCTTATTCCAACAGTTTGGTGTCAGAGCCAATTCGTTCCGAGTTGGGCGTATCAGTGAAGTTTGGAGATTAGTTGTTGTAGCAAATCTCTGGATGAAAGTTATTTTTGTATCCAAAATGACTAATGGTATGAATGTTCTTAATGTCTCACAATCCCACTCTTTAGTTCCTATTTTCAGTGGGGAAAACTATGAATTTTGGGGGATCAAAATAAAAACTTTTTTTGTTTCACGAGATCTTTGGGATCTAGTTGATAATGGGTATGCAGAAACAACAGCTGATGTGAGGGAGCTTCGTAAGAAGGATGCGAAGGCTCTACTTGTTCTACAGTAAGCTGTGACGGAGTCGATCTTTCCGCGAATTTTAATTGCTGTTAAATCAAAGGAGGCATGGACTATTTAGAAGCAAGAGTTCCATGGGGACAGTAAGGTAACAATGGTGAAACTTTAAACTTTTTGAAGGGAATTTGAGACTCTCCTTATGAAAGGAAGCGAATTTGTACAAGATTTCTTTTCTAGACATTCTGTTATTGTTAACCAAATGAAAACTTTTGGCGAGGCAATATCTGATCAGAAAGTTGTAAAAAAGGTTTTGAGGAGTCTCCCTTCAAAGTTTGATCATGTAGTCACTTCTATTGAGGAGTCTAAGGACTTGACTACATATACCTTGAATGAGTTGATGGGTTCTCTTTTAGCTCATGAAGAAAGGATGAACAGGTCAACGAAGAAGGGTATTGAGCACGTATTTCAGTCCAAGGTAGAGAGTCCTAACAAAGAAGGATTTTTTGATAATAGATATGCAGGATGAGGCTGAGGTGTCTATCTTGGTCGTGGAAGAGGACGAGGAAGATCTGGTATGGGTGGAGGCAACCAATATGGAGATAGAGGCAACCAAAATAGTGATCAAAGGTACAAAGGAAGACAATGTTTCTCATGCAAGCAGTATGGACATATTGCAACTTACTGTCCAGAGAAACGTCAGCAACAAGCCCATTTTACGGAAGAAAATCGAGAAGAAGATAATCTTTTTCTTACTTGTCTAAACGCTAACGAAAGTGCAAGTGATACATGGCTTCTAGATAGTAGTTGTAGTAACCATATGACAGGAGAAAGAAATCTCTTCCGTAGCATTGATGAATCTGTGAAGTTGCAAGTTCGGCTTGGTGATGATAAGAAAGTTCAAATCGAAGGCAAAGGGATGATTGTTGTAAAAGCTACGTCAGGTATTGAACGATTACTTCATGATGTCTATTATATTCTTGGTTTAGCTCATAACTTGCTAAGTGTCGAGCAGTTGGTACAGCGAGGGTTTTCAGTTTTATTTGAAGGTGATATGTGTGAAATTAAGAAGAGAAATTATGGTATTTCTCTTATTAGGATTTCCATGACATATAATAAGATGTTTCCACTTAAACTCTCCTGTATAGATGATCAGTTTGCATTAGCTGTTCATGTTAAAGATGATTCGAGGCTTTGGCATTTGCATTATGGGCACTTGCATTTTAATGGACTGCAATTGTTGAGTAAGAAAAGTATGGTGTTTGGTTTGCCTTCTATCGTTTGTCTAAATGATGTTTGTGAAGGTTGCATTTATGGGAAGCAACATCGCTTACCATTTCCAGTTAGGAAAGCTTGGAGAGCCAAGATGCCTTTGGAAATTGTGCATGCCGATATATGTAGTCCGACAAGAACTTCATCTTTCAATAAGAGTAGATAATTTTTACTTTTTATTGATGATTATACCCGTATGACTTAGGTGTATTTTCTTGCTTACAAATCTGAAGCGTTTGAAAAATTCCAGGAGTTTAAAGTGTTTGCAGAGAAAGAAAGCGGGTATGCTCTAAAATTCTTCGAACCGATAGGGGAGGAGAGTTCTTATCTGAGGAGTTTGTCCCCTTTTGCAAGAAACATGGTATTAAAAGGCAGTTGACGGTGAGGAAAACCCCAGAGAAAAATGGGGTCGCTGAAAGGAAGAACAGGACAGTTGTGGAAATGGCTAGAAGCTTGATGAATGAAAAACAACTTCCTAACGAGTTTTGGGCTGAAACAGTAGCTACGACAGTTTATCTTCTCAATATATCTCCAACAAAGGCAGTACGGAACATGACTCCATATGAAGCTTGGTGGAAACAAAAACCCAATGTAAGTTCTTTAAAAGTGTTTGGTAGCATTGCTTATTCATTCATCAATTCGAGTGCTCGTACTAAGCTTGATAAGAAGAGTGAAAAATGTATCTTTGTTGGGTATAGTGATGAAACAAATGATTATCGTCTGTATAATCAAAAAACTAAGAAGATAATCATTCGTCGAGATGTTATAGTTGATGAAAATAGCTTCTGGGATTGGGAAGGAGGACAAAATCAGCATGTGCCATTTGTTGTAGGTGAAGCTAAACCAACGCAGGTCGAAGAGCCAATTGAGTTACCTCAGCCCTCTCCGTTACCAAGCTCCTCAAGGAGGATTTCTGTAGGGGATCAAAGTCCCGAAGGCAGCAGCAACATCGAATCTACTCTTGATATCGATTCATCTCTACTTAAGACTCGATCTTTACAAGAGATATATGAATCAGGTTGTTTTGCTCTTATGGTTGCAGAACATATGAGTTCTGAAGATGCACAAGGAAAGGAAGAGTGGAAGCACTCGATGAAAGAGGAGATATGTACAATTGAATGGAATGATACATGGGAGCTCGTCGACTTGCCACGATAGAAAAATGTAATCGGTGTGAAATGGATTTACAAGGTGAAGTACAATGTAGACGGCACCGTGCAAAAGCTGAAGGGAAGACTCCTTGCCAAGGGGTACGTGCAATAACAAGGTATTGATTTTTCAGATACCTTATCACCTGTAGCCAGATTTGAAACTGTTAGAATTATTTTGGGGTTAGCAGCTCAAAGTAAATGGCTTATGTTTCAGTTTGATGTTAAATCAGCCTTTCTAAATGGTTGTTTGGAAGAAGATGTGTTTGTTAAATAGCCACAGGGGTTCATTGTCAAAGGAAAAGAGGAGAAAGTCTATAAATTGAAGAAGGCTTTTTATGGGCTGAAACAAGCCCCAAGAGCGTGGTATAGCCGACTTGATTCGTATCTTCGCAAGGATGGATTTCATCGAAGTGAAAGTGAGCCAACATTATATGTGAAGGTGAAAGGTACCGGTGATTTTCTGATTGTGTGTGTTTATGTGGATGCTATTATATACACAGGATCTTCTAGCATTCTTGTTAAGGAATTCAAGGAAAGTATGACGCGTGAGTTTGAGATGTCGGATTTGGGTTTGCTCTATTATTTTCTCGGTCTTCAAGTTCAGCAAACAGATGATGGAATCTTTATTTGTCAAAAAAAATATGCTTTGGAATTGCTTAAGAAGTTCAACATGCAGAATTGCAAGACCTCCTCGACTCCTATGAATACAAGTGAGAAGTGGTCAATGGATGATGGAACTGCGAGAACCGATTAAACCTATTTTTGAAGAATGATTGGTGGTTTAATGTACTTGACTAACTCTCGTCCGGATATAATGTTCCCTGTCAGCTTATCTCAAGATTTATGCACAATCCTTCGGTACATCATCTTGGAGCAGCAAAGCGGATTCTCCGTTACATTCGGGCAACAAACAACTATGGGATATGGTATAAGCCGGTTCCTAAATTAAATTTGCTTGGTTTCACTGATAGTGATTGGGCAGGTTTTATAGATGACAGGAAAAGCACAAGTGAGTTTATATTAAGCTTTGGCTCAGGAGTTATAGCATAGAGTTCAAAGAAGCAAGCGACAGATCGCTTACCTCTTCTAAAGCTGAATACATTGCTGCATCTCCAGCAACTTGTCAAGCTATTTGGATGCGAAGGATTTTGGAGGACTTCCATCAAGTTCAAGGTACAACAACAAAAGTCTACTGCGACAATATGGCTACTATCTCAATAACGAAAAACCCAGTTTTCCATGGAAGAACAAAGCACATTGAAATTTAACATCATTTCATTAGAGATGCAGTTGCTGAAGGCATGATTGTGATGAAGTATTGTTCAACAAATGACCAAGTTGCAGATGGGTTTACAAAGGCACTCTCGTATCCGAAGTTCGCGAAGTTCAGGTCCTCTCTTTGTGTTTTCCCGTTTTGCATCAAGGGGGAGTGATAAAGAATTGATGCATTGTTAGTATTTGACTTGTTCGTGGGGTGTTAGTGGTTTACTGGTTCATGAGTTGTTAGCTAGATATTAGGAGAAGTCCTGGTCTTATTGTGTCCTATTCTTTTGTGGTAGTTACTGGTTAGTAGGAAAATGTGGCGCATTGTTTTTCATTATATATTGGTGGAGTCATTAGCTTTAGAACTTAGTTCAGTAAGCATCAATAAAGTAATTGCTTAAGCTTTCTGTTCTCTCCTCTCTGTATTATAGTTTATTATCTGCCTTTGTTCTTATTCCAACAAGCCTATGTACTACCGATTGTTAAAAGTGCTCCTTTCACGGCTAAACATTGGGAGGGAGCAAGGATGGAAGAGAGGTATTCTTTACGCAATAGGGCGATTGGTGGTAAATGGGTCTACAAAAGGAAACAAGGATCTCAAGATAGTGTTATGCTTCAAGGCAACACAAGTGGTAAAACACTTATCAAGTTGTATCATATTAGCTTTGATAGCAATTTGAATTGGAATTGCAATATCTCGATGTTAAGACGGCGTTCTTATATCGGAAGTTGAAGGAATAGATTAATATGACTCAGCCGAGTGGGTTTATTATTGCTAGAGAGGAAGATGTGTATCAATTGATGAAGATATCGTTATACGGGTTGAAGAGGTCTCCAAGATAATGGTACAAACGGACTCTTGATATTGAGATTCATAGAGATAGAGAGAAGGGAACGGTGCGTCTCATTCCTATGGAACAGACTCTTGATATTGAGATTCATAGAGATAAAGAGAAGGGAACAGTGCGTCTCTTTCCTATGGATTGATTTGGCCCCTCACAGGGAATGTATGAACTACTGGCAACTTGATCCACGACGATACGTAGGCAACCATTGATTTGGTGCAGTCAGTTTGGGTTCCTTGGGACATTTGGTTGGTTTTTGTTCCTTGGGACATTTGGTTGGTTTAGGTTCCCTTGAGACATTTGGTTAAATTTGAGTTCCTTGGGACATTTGGTTGATTTTGGGTTCCTTGGGACATTTGGTCGATTTTGGTTCCTTGGGACGATTGGTTTCGAATTTGGTTCCTTGGGACGATTGGTTTCGTTTTTGGTTCCTTAGGACATTTGGTTTGGTTCTTAGTTTTTTGGGACGCTTGGTTTGGATTTGGTCCTTTGGGGGACGTTTGGTTTTGGTTGGTTTCATTGGGCCGTTTGTATGTTTGGGTCTTTGGGGACATTTGATGGTGAAGATTGTTTATTTAGTTTCTATGTTCGGCTCAGATTTTGGTTTGTTCAGTTAGGGAAATCTTCACCAAGGTGGAGAATTGTGGGGCTACCTATTGCTTTAATCGTTCGAACGATCCTTTTCCAACTCTCTGGAATTTTGGCCCAGGAGCCCAAGTCGTTCGAACGACTCCCTATTTCGTTCGAACGACCAATGTTAAATCCCCTGGAATTTTGGCCCATACACAATTTTCGTTCAAACGACATCTCCCTATTTTGTTCGAACGAAATCTGGGAACTCTATCTTTTTTTATGGTTTTTGAACCTCTTGATTGCCTCAAGATTTGAGCGATTGTAAAAGGGTTTCCCTAGTATATAAAGAGAAACTTGTTCTTTGTAGAGCCATCCTAGATTCAATCCTTTGGTGAGATCTCTTGAGAGGTATTCTTGAGAGAAACCTCAAATTAAAATTGAGTGATTGTAATTGGGACCTTGAATAAACTCTCTCTCTCTTGAAAGTGGACGTAGCCAATTTGCCAAACCACTATAAACTTGGTGTTGTGTGTATTTCTTTGATTATGTTTGGTTGTGACTAACCCAAATCGACTTGGAATTTTCAGCTTCCGAGCTTGCGTCTCAATACTTCCACCGTTAGATCTTAATCAATCTCAACCGCTACATATTTACCACGTATATTTATATTTTTCAATTTAATTGGGAAATCACGTGTTCTTCATGGGTATACTTGTCTTTCACACAGTCAACAACATTCAAATACAGCCAAACTGGGTCAAAACAACAAAACCATGATTACTTTTGAGTATTTGGGAAACAAGGGGTCTTAGAGCATGAGGTGTAGCCTAGCTAAAGTATAGCTAGCAAGATGAGTTGGAAAGTGATATTTGAAAAAATCAAAAAATAAACTCCTCAAAAACTACTTTATGTTAAAAGAAAAGTATGACGTGTAAGAAAAAAAATGTTAAAAAAATAGTGTTAGCTTTTCCAAACACTTTATACGTATTGATTTTAGTTTAAAAAAATGTTTCCCGTAATAAAGTTGTCTAGGTGGTTACCCAAATTTTTTCTTTCTCCTCATTGTTGAGGAGAGAGAGAGTATTGAAACCCAAAATAACTACCCTCTTGGGTAGACTACAAACTTAATTTTTAGCATTTTCTCATATTTATTTTAACTATAGGAAGCCTACACTAGATGAGTTGGAAAGTGATATTTGAAAAAAAAAAAAAAAATAGACTTCTCAAAAACTACTCTATGTCAAAAGAAAGTATGATATGTAAGAAAAAAATGTTAAAAAAAAATAGTTTTAACTTTTCTAAACACTTTCAACGTATTGATTTTAGTTAAAAAAAGTTTTTCACATAATAAAGTTGTCTAGGTGGCTACCCAAAATTTATTTTTCTCTCATGAGAAAATATAGTATTGAAACCCAAAATAACTACCCTCTTGAGGAGGCTAAAAACTTGATTTTTAGCACTTTTCTCAAGTGCTAAAAATCAAGTTTTTAGCCTCCCCAAGAGGGTATCTCAAGTGCTAAAAATCAAGTTTTTAGCCTCCCCAAGGGGGTAGTTATTTTGGGTTTTAATACTCTCTCTACTTAATATAAATTTTGGGTAGCCATGTTGGACAACTTTATTAGGTGGAAAGTGTGGGACCCTCAAAATTTGAGAAAAAAATATTCTATTATGGGTGAGAACGTGGGGTACTTTTAAATTATTTTGATGATGTGGCTTCTTAAAATAGGTCATATGTATGAGTCCGGATTTGACAACCCTCCGTCTTATTGGTTCCTCTCTCTTATTGGTTTAGTGTTTAACAGATATTAACTTTCTAGCCAATAAGAGACAGGGTTGGCACAACCCACCATAGAGATTTAGGAGGGTTTAGAGTGTAGTGTTTAACATCTGTTAACTCTCTAGCCAATAAGAGAGAGGGTTTGCACAACCATCCGTTAAGGAGAGTTGACAAATCCGGACTCCATATGTATGGTAAGAATTATATTTTGCCTCAAACTCCTCAAAATTGTTGTTATGGATGCTTTTAAAGCACTGTGGGTTTTCTCAAATTATCTCTTTTAAAAATACAAACTACCCTTTTAACTTAAAAACCATTAAGAAAAATAAGAGAGATAAAACCTTCTTTTCTTTTTTTTTGCCTAGAGATAAGTACCTAAGATCCAACGGTCACAATTGTTGCCCAATCCGATCATTAAGTTTGAGGAGCTTTAAATTCAAATCTTCTTTCATTTTCCCCTTGCTGTTCTTCCCATACTTTTTTTTTTGTTGAACAAGATCTCTGGATGTCTAACCATGGTATTTCTAACTCCTTTTGCTTCAAATAGTGATTTTTTTGCTCTACTTCAGTGATTTGAAAAGAAAACAAAATTTAACTCCATTAATATCTTTATTAGAGCTCGGGGGTGTAAAGCTGACAATGATAAAAAATAGAGTAGTGTAAAACTAATTTATTTTCTTCTTCAGAACAATGTGTTATGTATTTATTTGGAAGGGGTTGAACTATGTCCAACGGCGAGAATTGCCCAAAGCGCATATATTTTGGGCCTATAGGGCCTAAAAAAAAATTTATTTTATTTTTAGTATGTGTTTTTTTATATTTAAATTCATGTTTTCCCCTCTTCACCTGTGGCCTCCAAATAAAGTTTTGTTTAATAAGTAAAAAGGGCCTCATTCTATGGGGCCGTTTAAGGCTACCCAAACCCTATCCCCGATTATGTCCATGGCTAACCTTTGAGAGATCCTTCATCGTACCTTCGTCTTCAATATGGGATTTGGATTCCAACACCTTCGTCTTCACCATCTTCAATTTGATGCAAACTTATAAAAAAAGTTTCGAAGAAAGAAAAGAAATGTGAAATGAGAGAGGAGAGATGAGATCAAGTGGGCGGGAAATTTTCCGCTCGGAGTGGTTGATTTTATCACATGAAATAAACATGTTTTTCTTGAGGGTATAAATCGTTTGTCTTAGTCAACTGTTAATCAATTGACTTTGACTGGTTTGTGTTCTGCTTAAAGAGAGTGCAGGTACAATAAGTGAGGAACATAGGGTCAATATTGGTACAAACTTCGGAAGTTATCTCAAATTCACTCTTTTTTTGATTTTTATACAAATAAAGAAGTTATTGCATTTTATTATGTAGGGCCGGCCTGTAGTTTTGGAGACCCTAGGCGGAACTCAAAAAATGGGCCCTCCCTAGGAATGGCAATGGGGCGGATTTGGAGAGCCAATACCATCCCCATCCCCGCTTAGATTCCCACCTCCCATCCCCGCCCCGATCCCCATTTAACTTAAGCGGGGATTCCCCGAATCCGCCACGCCTTACAAACCCTAATCCCATCCCCGCCCCGTTTAACTAAATTTTGTTTGCATATAATTAACGTGTACATGTCTACAGCCATCGGCAGAGATTAGCAAAACAGATATTCGCAAAACAAAGAGATTGTTTTTAACCAAGAAAATTATCAGTAAGGAAAGAAGTCCAAACAGGAACATATCATGTATGGAGAGAATACACAATACAATCTCAAAATAAAATCTAATCAAGGAATGGCTGCCGCCTGAATGTCTTGAAAAATAAGGGGAAAACCTTGTTCAGATTACAATTAAAAAACTCAATATCATCGAGAAGGTCTAACACGAATCATCATTCTAGAACTGCCTTGCAACAACCGCTCTCAACTTTGCACCATTTGATCACACTCAGAAATGTTGAGATGAAAGGGTTTCATCATAGGAGGTTGCCCCACACCATGAATCTTAGATCATCGCTCACACTGGGGCTATTTAACTCCGGCAAATTGGCGTTGCCGTGTTGGGTACTTGGGTTTCGGGGTTGGGGAGAGGCAATCAGACAACCAGACTTGAGAGTTGAGAGTTGAGGTAGGGTTATGATTATATATATATATAAGGGTATAACTGTAATTATATTAAGAGGTATTTATTAAATGGGGCGGGGCGGGGCGGAGAACGGATTTTTTTTATCAGCCCCAAATCCGCCCCGATCCCCGACAGATTTAGACAAGGTCATCCCATACCTGCCCCCATATCCAATATACTCATCCCAAATCCTCTCTAAACGGGACGGGGCGGGGAAAATTGCCATCCCTAGCCCTCCCTACCCTAATTTTTTTTTTTTTTTTTGCAATCCTCGAATAATTTTTTCTACAATTTAATTAATTTTTTCTGTATAGAAAAACATATTACATTAATGCATTATAATAAAATAATTTTGAACAATGAGATTAATCTATAAAAGCAAAAAATTAACAACAAACCTACAACTTCTACCGAAATTTTGGTAGAGTTTCCCCTATTAATTTCTCCACCTCACCAATTTCCTAAATCGACAAAACTATTACACAAATCTTTCCCCCTATAGTTGCTAGGAGGCTAGGAGCCTATGACTGACAGGAAAAATTCATTCCAACGGAGAGGTCTTATTAAACATAGTCTGTTAATTTCAGTATTTCACTAATATTAATTACATAGGGAAGGATTTGTTTAATGGTTCTTGAACTCAAAATGGTCAAAGGTCTCTCTAACCCCAATTCATTAAAAGACATCCAAATACCTCCAATCATTACCGGAGTCCGGAGGATGCCAAAAAAGAATGAACAAAATCCTTAAAGAGAGAATGTTGGAAGAGTTCAATCGACTAACAAGATAAAAAATTCGCCAACGTTTCAGGTAGATTTTGATTTTAATTCGTACCAAGTACCAACAAACAACAAGCAATGAAGCAACAATGTCTTATAATTATTCAGTTATTTGCCTTAATTTATGCAATTGGATTTCAGAGAGTCAGAGAGAGAGTACCTAAAGTCCTAAACCTTGAGCAGTTGAGCTTTACTTGCAATTGCAATGTCTACGTCTCAACTCTCATGTCACGAGCCTCACACGAGTGCAACTCAGTCTTAACTCTACAAAGTCTGCAACAGATGGGAGTGGAGAGAGAGAGAGGTTGCATTTTTGGTCTTGAGAAATGAGAGAGAAGTCCAAAAAGAACTCCCTTTGGGCTCATTTTGAGGCCCCTATTTTTGAGGCCCAAATATATTACCTATTAAGGTAACCAAAATTACGAGGCCCCTATTTTTGGGCTAAAATTGGAGGCCCTAGGTGGCCGCCTCATTGGCCTATGCCCAGGGCCGGGCCTGCAAATAAACACTCAAAAAAGGGTCTAAATATCCAACTTATATCCCCAATATATTTGATTTCCCATCTGATTAAGGTTTGAGCTCGATCAAATTTCTGTAATGTGTAATCCACTCAAAACATTTGAGATTGATCAGCTGTGGAACCTCAAATTCTAAGTAGCCTTTTTTTCTTTTTTTTCAAGGCGAAAGCAACATATACAAATTTCTATATTCTTCCTCTCCTAACAAAAACCATAGAGATTTTGTGTGCCTGCCTTTGAAAATGCTACAAGTAATTAATGGAATCCCCGCCGAGTTTATGAAGATATGGACATACATGTTGTAATTTCACTAAGAGCACCTCCAACAGAAGAGTATGATGTTAAGGTTTTCTCATACTTTTACAAAAAAAACCGATCCAATAAGGTTATGGGGTTCAGCATACTCACCCCGATACCCCTCCAAAGTATACGAAACCTGAACTTGACGAGTAGTATCTACATACCGCCTAGGCGCTGAACCGTTCAGTGCCCAACAACTTTTAATTACAGCTGACATCTCTCTCTCCCATCACAACTTCTCTATCTAATCTACCACTTCCTAGGCGCTGAATCGTTGAGCACCCAACAAAACTTTTTAATACATGTGGCATCTCTCTCTCCCATTACAACTTCTCTCTTAAAACTGTAATTTTCCGTTGGACGAAAATAGTATGCAATTCTGAAATACCGGTATAATAAACCGGAATCACATACTCTTATGTTGGAAGTGCGCAAGAACACACAAAACTCTGCTCCCCAGTGTGTACCCTTGTCTGTTGTTGAAATGGTGGGGATATAACCAAGGGCACAGGTTTTCCACACACATGGGGCTGTCTATGTGAAGATGTCGGTCTATTACGGATTTCATTCTCCACAAAATGACGGAGCCGTATACGGTCCAATAGAAGATAACAACAACCGTGGCATCTACAGATACATATTAGACAGGGGAGGTTGATGCAACTTTCGTGGTTCAGGATATTTTAGACCACTAACAAACTTTAAGACTTATTATTACAAGAAGAGGGTGTCATTCATGTGGATGCTTGTGGATAGGCTACCTGTCGAAGTAATAGAGAAAACCTATACCCTTCAACTGACTTACTGGAGCATCATTTTTTTTTCCTGGAAGGCGAATAATCTTCTGTTTCTATGAGCCCAGTTATTCAGGATTATCAAAACCATTCAAAACTATCTGATCGATCACCAAAACTTAGTACCGAGGCATATTCTCATCCTTACACAATAGGAGAAACTAGTATAAAAACTAGGCACCCAACCTAGGCTGACGGAGAATTACCTAGCATTCCATCAGTCACCATTACTCTAGCATTACAACTTCCATCACCGTATCCAAAAGACTAATTAAAACATGCCAACAATCTCTACGATTTAAGAATACTTTTAAGAATACTCTTAAGTAACTCAGTCATAACGAGTAATAAAAGATGGATAACTCCTATTATCTATCTCCAGTACCAACCATATTGGAAGTGTGTTTGACCATAGTAAGTGGGGGATGATAGTAAATTGTAAATCTATACCCCTCTGCCTAATGCCTACGGCGACTATTTGGAGCCACATCCGATATTTCCAAACCATAATAATTAAAATCCTTTAGAGGGGAGTATCATTGGATTGTGGGGTGTTTACTTACAGGAGATTGAGACTTTAAGATGAAGAATGATACATGGGATCGATAGGAACGCCAGTTGGATACCGTCTCAAATAAGTGGCTACCAGGTTTGAGGTTCATAATCTTGAACTATTTTGAGTCATTAGTCATCTATATATCTTCTAAACGGTAAAAGGAAATTTGTCAGACACTTGTGTTCTCTCGTGCGCTGTTGAGCTCAAGTGCAGGCTGGGTGCTGAATTATGCGACATTTTAGTGCATGGATAAAGATTGGGAAAGGTTAAGATAGATCACATGGATTCAGTGATTAAATCAAATGTTGGTTTGTAAGTTTGTGATGGTTAAATCAAATGGAATAAACCATAACCATAAACTTTCTCTAGATTAGTTTGGCACATGAAACTCTACATATCTGAGGCATTTAAGAAATAAAGTCAAATTCAGAATAAGGTGACTGTTCAAGAAGGAATCTCTTCAGAAAACAGTTAATAAATGGGAAGAAATAAACACATCACAATATACAAATATAGAAACTACAGGGATTTACCGATATGCACACTTATAAACAATAAATTATCATATTGTGTTATTTCCAAAATTTACGAGCAAAGCTTCATTGCTTCATCACGGTATTCAATATACCCTCATATCATATCATGAAAATTAATTTACATGTTTTAGTATGTGTAAAATACATGAATTCAGTTGCAACAATAAAAACAAACAAATGTAACAAGACAGATGTAGATGTAGATGTAGAAAAGATAGACAGCACAACGAATCTACAAATCAGAGTAAAATTATTCGTTTATTTTCATGCAAAATAAAAGTATCAAGATCATAACAATCAAATCTTTAACAAATAGAACATATATTTCCATAAGAACAAACAAATAGAACATCTATAATCATTGATTTGAGATGAAGTCAAAAGAAAATGCAAAGAACATACACCAATTTAAGCTGATCTAGGTGTCTCTTGAAAGCCATGAGATCCAAATACATAAACTCTAAAAAGAAAATTAAGTTTGAAATATGAGATATACTTGAGTAAAATAGCAGTTAATTCTGGTCAAGATAAGATACCAGATGTCCGTTGCTTTGACTGTAAGAAACCCAATGAGAGAAAAAAGCTCAGCAACCCATAACAGCACAGTTATAAACAAACACCCCAGAATTCTCCTTCACGTCGAGAACCTTCCACTCCAAAGATCCATTTTTCACCCCAGATTTTGGACACCAAGAACTCACAACTATACCCTCGCCTTCTGGTCCACGTTGCCCACCTACAACCAAAAGTTGCTTTCCACAAGCCTTGAAAGCCAAACCCCAACCATTAGAAGAATCAGCTCTTAGTGGCAGTCTCCCCAACAACTCCCAACTGTTCTTCTCTTTGTTATACTTCTTCACCATGTTTGTCACGTGCTCAACCACATAAAGTTGGTTATCCACAACAGCGACAAGAGGAGGAGCTTGAGCCGCTTTGTTAACGTTTGGGCACATTCCTTCAATTTTTCGCCATTCCTTTGTTTGAAGATTAAACTCCTCGCCACAAGTTAAAGAGCTAGTAGGGCTTGACATCCCACCAATCACGTAAAATTTCCCATCCATAAAAAACCCAGAGCACATCTTACGTGGAGAATGCATGTTAGGCAAGACTTCCCAAGTACCAGACTCAGAATTATAAAGCTCAGCTGATTTCAAAACAGTCCCATTTTTATCACTTCCTCCTGCAACAATAGCAATCGAACCATAGCTACCTGAACCAAACAAGCAACGGGGAAGATTCATCCCTTGGCACCTGACCCAATTGCCATTAACCAAACTGTACTTCCAAATTGCGAAATCAAAGTATTCACGACCAAAGACCAAAAGTTCATTCCCCACGGTTAACGACTCCTTATCAGCATGGTTGAAGCATTCATCACAAGGGATCTTGGGTAAGCTCATCCATTTCCTTCTCAGAGGGTTAAAAGCTTCCCAACCTCTTGGATCACATACTATGTAGACCCAGTGCTCAGAAATACCCATCTTCTTCCGTAACTCATATAGGTACCCACTCTTAGTCAAAGAATTGAACCTTGTGTTGAGGCAAGCAAGAGAAGCATAATCTGATCTTTCAACCCAAGCAAGACAATTAAGAGTGATATCATCATGTAGACCAGGGAGAAGAGAATCACTTGAATCAGCACGGCTATGGCGACCACTGTCATCATAATCTCCTCCCTGAAACTTCATTTTTGAAACCATATATGCCTCTTTTTCTCTTTCGATCTCTGTACAATATTCAATTAAGGTGCTCTTCGAGGATGTGGAACAGCACAGTTGCTTCAACCTATTTGTCCATAGTAACACCATGTCAATAAATTTCCAGTTTTCACAGAGTTCATCAATGTAAAGTAAATACTTAGCTCATGTCATTCCAAAAATCTTTAATCTATAAAATGACAATTACAAGTTGACTGAATCTGAACATCAAAATGGTCACTTAAATTTTCATATCAATCAAAACTGCAACAAATTCTCAACTTGGGCTCCGCTTGGTTCACTGAAGATGTTTGTGATTAAAGACATTTCCAGTGATTTAGACTATGTATGTGAGAAAAGCTTAGCTAATCAAATAGCCAGCAACTGCCTAAATCACCGGAAATATTTCTTATCACACATTTCCAGTGTACCTATCACTGTAGCAAAGCCTAACGACTAAACATGCAGAACATGGAAATCAGTACACACATGCATAGGAAACATGCAAACATTTCAGGTGATTTAGACATATACCAACCATTACATTCATGTACGAACAAAGATCATAGCTAATCCAATCGTCTAACAATTACCTAAATCACCAAAAATGCCTCCACTTACAAACATTTCCAGTGTACCAGGTGAAGCCTTAAACATCTAAACATGCAGAACACGAATAAAAAATAAATAAAATAAAGCACAAACAATCATAACGAAACATGCATAACAAATGCAACACTTATCACAAAAACACAAAAAAAGAAGTGAGTTATAACTCGCATACCTTCGTACTGCTCTAAGAGAACCCAGATACCAATACCCATTATTTGCTCCTCATAATCCAAACGATCTCTTCCTCCTCATAACTCCCGATCCACAAACTTCTTGCACCCCAACTCAAACAACAATATCAACTCCAATCACAGCAACACCTCAACCTCAAACTCCAACAAGATTCAAACGCTTCGTCTCAAACCGATTCGATCAAGAATCAGATCGAAAGCGCTATTAGAGAGAATTCCACCTTCTCGGATCAAAATTAAACAACTTCTCGATGAATCAGAGTTCAAATTACATTCAAACAACAAGATCTGCGATCAAATCACGATCAAAACCAACAAAATCAGGCGAATTACAACAACGAATCATCATCAGATCAAATGTAACTAAAATCATATAATTACAATCGAATTAAGCAACAAAATTAGATTCTTACAGATCAATTGTGACGATTTGGGTCCAATAACCGAATCGAAATTCCCAAATTGGGGGAAAAAAAATCTGAACTTTGATCGATTCTGCGAAGAAGAGTGATCGAAGATGATTCAAATTTTGACGAAATTTGGCGAAATTGGACGGCAGCTTTGGAGCTGAGAAATGCGAAATAATTGAAAAATAATAAAAACTGAGAACGAAAGAGAGGAATTCATCTCTCTCTCTCTCTCTCTGAGTTTTTTTTACTATAAATGAGGAAAAAAATAAAACTACTTGAACAGAGTGAGATTGTGAGAGAGAGGGAAGAGTTACACCATCATGTATATGCACCTAGCAAGTATATGTGTGCACATCAAATGTGTTGCTTACACTTGGTGAGTTGGTATTGGTATTTGTCTTGGTAGAGAGCCCTTTTACGGTTGCGGGAGGCGGCAGTGATCGGAGTTTCGTGGCGTTGGTGGTGGTCGGAGAGGAGGTGTTTTGTGTGTTTTTAAATTTTATTATGGGGAGAAAAGCTTCGTCTAGTAGTTTTAATGGGGAAACAGTGGGAGTTTTTTGTGTAGTAGTTGAGAGCTGTAACGACAGAATCAAGCAGAGAAAGTTGTTTTTCTGACAGATGTGGCGTGGTCTTAAGCCATTTGTTATTATGAGGAAACATCATAAATCTCGTGTTTATTCTAAAACCGTACGTTATTTTGAAGCAACATAATAATAGTAGGAGTTCCTTGTTGGTGGTTGACAACTGTAACGCCAAAACTAACGAAGGAAACATTTTTTTAGCAAAATTGGTTAATTTTAAGCCATCAGTTACTCGTAAGCTACATCATAGGTCTCGTGATTATTTCAACCGTCCGCTATTTTGGAGCGACAATTATTTTGAAGCAACGTCGTAAAGTGCGAGTTTCTTAATGGTTATTGATAGTTGTAACGACAAATCTAACACAAAAACAATTTTTTTAGTAGGTTAACTTGTTAATCTCAAGCTGTCAGTTACTTTGAAGAAACATTATAAATCTCGTGATTATTCCTAGTTGACCGTTATTTTGAAGTAATATCATAACAACGGGAGTTTCTTAATGGTAGTTGACAACTGCATTGATAGCAAAGGGAGCGGGTTCTGCTAGGGTTGTTTTCAGATCGGATCGGAAATGAAGTTCTTCAAAAAAAAATTAAATTTTTTCAGATATCAATATTGCACTCTGATCCAATCTGATTTTTTTTTCAGAAGTTTGAAAATTATTCTGAATTCGAAGAAATCAAAACTTTAGGAAATTCGAAAAATTCGGATTAAAAATTCTGAAGAATTGGAAATTTCATATAATATTTGTAAAAATAGTAAATCATTGGTTTTTTCATATGTAAAATTAAACGTAATGTTCCCAAATCAAAATATTCAACCCTTACTCATACAATGGTAACATCACCACATCTCCATCTAACAATTTTTTTTTATTAAACTACAAAGAATACATTAAATATTAAATAAGAATATTAAGAAAAATTAGATCGGATGTTATTCGGAAGAATCGGATCGGATATTATTCGGAAAAATCATATCATATCTTATTCGGAATAGCAAAAGGCTATTCGATTCCGATCCGATATTTTTCGGAAAAAATCGTAAATTAGATTTTCGGAAATCGAAAAACGTAAAATAGGGTTCAAAATCGGATCGGATTTTAGAAAAAATTGGAAGTTCGGACGGCCCTAGGTTATGCTATAATTGGTTAATCTCAAGTCCTATGTTATTCTAAAGCAACATTATACTTGTGATTATTCCAAGCCACCCGTTACTTGTGATTTTCCTAGCCATTTGTTATTTTGAAGCAAAGTCACAACAATGACATTTTGTTTATTAATTGAAGAATAAGGATTAACCAAAATTTCTTCCATAACTCAGAGAAAATGTTATTAAAGTTAAAAACGTTGAAGTATTATTAGAACTCGAGGTTACATCTCAAAACCAATTAGTTATGAGAGGAGTTGCCCTAGGATCTTATATTTTGAGGTGCAAGGCTACATGTTCGATGTGGGACTATTTATCTAAACAAGTCTTTGCATATTAGGGGACTAGAGGTTCCAAGGATTCGCGTGAAGAGAAGTTGCATTCTATGATACCATATTAATTGGATGTTACAACTCAATGCAATTGACTGTGAAAAAAGTAGCCCCATGAGTGTATATGTTGAGTTGCAAGACTTGATACAGCGAAGTAATATCTCAACATTGTAAGTCCTAGTTAACGTTGTGTTTTTATCCACGATCTTAAATGGTGATTTTTTAAGGTAAAAGAAAATATCTTTGGATAGAAGGGGTAGAAATTACTTGGAATAAAAACAAATTCGAATGACCTATTCAGTGTTGGGCTAGTGGTTTGGGATCATCTCTTGGAGAGAGGCGAGAGTGGTAACAAGTTCGAAATCCAACACAGGGGGTTATATGCTAAGATTTATCTTGACTTAAAATGGAGCATGCGGCTTGTGGAGGCGAGCCTTGAAAGACTAATTAGGAGAATGATGAAAAATGATAAAACCAGCGAACTTCCTAATTCCAAAAAAAAAAAACAAGAAATACTTGGATAAGGTTTGTAAAACAGGCATATTACAAATTGCTTATGATAATTCTATTGGAAAACTTTTAAGCACAAAGCCCCTCAGTGTGAAACATTTATTCTCAAAACCATATTTTACGACCACTGGTGGACAAGCATACGGTTAATATTTCATTGCATAAAATAGCCGGAACTCATAATTTTTTATCCGGAAGTGCTAGGGAATTATTGATACCCCTGTCATATTAATACCTATGACACGACGTTGTTGTTTTTTTTGTTTTCCAAGGCAAGCCGGTTTTATATAGAGTCTGTAACCCTATCAACGTCGCTTTATTCATAAAGAATTAAAGTAGAAGCGATATCATTTTTATCAAACAAAAGAAGAAAATCATCATCATCATCGCCATATTCACATCCTTTTCACCGGCTCGGCTTCACTCTCCCACGTCTACAGTGTTGTACGCTTCCTCTATCAACAATTCAAGAGGGAGCATCCACGACGTCGTGGTAGGGGCCTACAAAAGAGTCAGTTTATGCGGTGGAGGCCCACCAAAAACAGTTCTTCCCCTCCCAACAATTCCATTATTAGGCTAGTACAAGAAAAAGAACGATGATGGGCAATATAAAAAAACCGCTTACCCTTCATTAGATTTCTAGGGAAAATAATGCCGTTAGGTACGACATCACATTGTTCGTTTTAAAGAGGTTTGAGAAAACTAAAAGTTTGTTTTTAGAGTCCCTGCTTTGAGTCTCCAACAAGTTTACATTTTACAAGATGGTAAACATAATTTTAGTAAAAGCCTGATTAATCGAAATGGAACATATCCCCACTATAGCAAAGTACTGCAAAGATAGCTAATCACACCTTAACCAGTCATCTTTCCACCGAAAACAAACATGAAAATTTTACATTTGATAGTTATCCATAAAATATGTATATCGTATCAAAGCAATAAAATCTCAAACTTAATTTACTGGAAAACAATTTCTTTCTGTATATCAAAACAATCATCACGAAGCTCCATCACACTCTAAAATCTATCTATTTTACCAAACGTACATTACTTCGATATTGCTTGATTTTTGCTCCTGTCACCACTATATAAACAATTTTTTTTTTTTTTGCAAGCACTATATAAACAACTTGATATAGAAGGCATTAATTTTAGTAAGTATTATCAGTCATGTCAGAATCCTTTTTGCTCTCCTTCTCAGGTTCTTGCTGCTCTTCTGGCTGTGAACTACTACGCTTGCACCGGCATAAAAACTGAGGTAAAGGGCCTTCTTCTTCAACAACCCATGGGTGTTCAGCAACAGCATTCAAGGTCAACCTCTCCTTGGGATCTGTAATGTATTCACAAAAGAATGGGCATGAGAAAATAACAAATATGAAGTCTTGGACTTTAATCAGGAAACAAAAACATGTATCCTTCACTACATGTCTACATGTATATTTTAGGCACAATGTCTGCTACACATTTACATTTCCAAGCTTTTTAATTTACCCAAATTTAACGGCTAGAAATTGCCACAAATGGGCATGTGAAAATAACAAGCTATAATGAAAACCAAATTACCTAATGTTAAACCAGAAACAGCTCTAGTAGTCATAGAAAATTCACGATGTAGAATCTTAGAGCATTTTGAAGAAAATCTAGAATTCAAAAGTTAAAATCTGTTTTAAGGAATTTCATCCATAGATTTTTCAGAATTTTTTGAGAAAATTTGAAGTTTGTAACCGTAACTTCTGACATATGTATTTGGACCTTTTAGGCAGGTTTTGAAAAGCAAAAAAATATATTTTATAACGTGAGCCCTCTTTCACTCTTTGTAAGCAGCTCTTTAATCAGTTAAATAAGTTATTTTGTCTCGTGCCTTATCCATAGCTTACTCTTTATGACTAGCTAACTTCATCCATACAGTAGGATGGAGGTATACGACTAGTAGGATGGAGGTATAAGACTCGGGTTATGTAGATATAATTTTATTTTCACCACATGAGGTACATTGATACCTCCAGCCTCTAGGGTGTCTACCAGCATTATTAGTCTACATTCAAGTGCTATAGGCCAAGCTTTATGCATAGAAGCTCTATTTTGATATTTCTTGCATAATTTGCTAGCCTTAACATTCTATGTTTCTGTATGTGCTTTAACCAATTAGATGAGTAAAACAAAAAAACTATTTTGACTATGGATCATAAATGTGCGTGTTCTGAGAATGGGGTATTTTAACATGTATGCCTGCAGCGTTTAATGTAAGAATTATAGTGGATTCCGGAACTTAGTTTATTTTAGTAGTAGCTCATTACATATTTGCAAAAATGCTTAGGATAACAAACTTATTATTATTATCTTAATGGATGACACTAGTAAAGTTAGACCATAGACTACTGATGACCAAATTTTGGGGATACCAACCAGAAGAAACAAAATGCCGTGAAGGCCAAGAAAGGAAGTTTTCAAAGTAAGCCGCTAACCTTTGCAGAGAAGTCCTTCTAATAAGTTCTTCAATTGTGGATTGATGCTCTCTAGGGTTACTATGGGGTTATTAACAATCTGAAAATATAGAAGTAAGATGAGATCATCAACGAGTTGTTGCCAAAAGTAAACTTGAGAAGGTGAAGCGGTTATGGTTGAGGGAAAATTAATAAAGAAAAACCTTGTCATATGTATCTGGAAGTGTATCACCAAGAAATGGGTATTGACCAACCACCATACGGTATAATGTAACACCTACAGCCCACGTGTCTGAAGCTTTGCCATGATAGGTTAGCCCTGCTCACCAGACGGAGAAAGAAATCCAAGAAAATCAATGTCACCATTCTAAAAGTGCTCGTTATTCTAGAACATACATAAGAAAATTGGTCCTCACCTAAACAACATTCAGGTGCAGTGAAAACAGGAGTCCCAGGCGATCGTCGAAGTTCATCATTATCGTCCTGTGCATACAGTTATGAGACTCAAAGTTTGCACACGTAAATGGTTACTTGAATGAAAAAAAAAAAATATACTTCCAATCCAGGACCACTTGACGTGGGATACTTAATGCCAAATTGGTAGCAACAACCACTAAAAATAACGTATGCATTTAATATGGTCTCTTTCAAGGTATTCTATGAAATATTTCCAGCACTTTCTTACATCTCCTTTAGATATACAATTAATTGCTTATATAGCACCATATCTAAGACAACCTAGACGATATATATAGTTCCCTTATTAAAAGTATTTTATGTACAAACCCCTTATTTTACAAATAAAGAATATCAAGTAGATAGGTCACGTTTGCGCACAAAAAAATACTTGCATCGTCCAGTCCAGTATGATGCTTTTACGATACACAATCCAATCAGTCATGGGTGGCATAAGGCTTTAATTAACTCGGGATATGAGGGGAGATTATATAGCCTCGACACAACTCCCCAAATAACCCACTCTTGTAAGCCCCAAACCCCAAACTTGCTAGTTACAATGGTTATTTCACATAATACCCACAGGGCAATAAAATCCTTATACATATCAAAACGACCTAGCTACTACTATCTGGAAAGCTTTATCATATCACTTTTCAGTTTAGACACTTAAGAATTTAAGCTTCCAGCCCATTAGTTGATGAAAGCTATAACCTCGTTCACCACATTGAGGCAATATGTTGCCTTTTAAAAGCCAATTATATCCCTCACAGCCTTTCCCAATTAAACATTCCTCCAATACAATCAGAGAAAGTATGTTTGGTGGTAAAAGTTATGTGCTCATATCATGATAAAAACAACTCAAATACGGCTGTTGGACCGTAAATGAAGAGCAAAGTAGCAGTAACATTACCTCAAAGACCTGACTGACACTGAAGTCTCCAATCTTCACCGTCCCAGTACTTGTAACCAAGAGATTATCAGGTTTAATATCCCCGTGCACTATGTTCTGTGATAATCAGGAGAAAGTATTAGAACTCTACATAAACAAATTCAAATACGATGAAAAAAACAAAAAAAAGTGTGTCTCATCGTCTATGAATAACCAGATTGCATAAACCACAATTGCTTAATCATAAAAGGACTTTTCAGGCAAAGGACTTGTTATCCCTAGTAGCAAATACTCGAACCAAATATTATGCGAAGATTGCCTGATTTTGTACCTCCAATCTGTTTTTACCTTTTAGGCACGTTAAGCAGGGTTCATTGAACATAAATACGGATCACTTATTTTACCACTATGATCAGGGGCAGAACCAGGAATTTATGTTAGGAGGGGCTAAGACCGTCGGGGGTTCGGGGGCAAAGCCTCGATTATTTTTTGGGGGTGTTACACCATATTTTTGAGGCTAAAGTTAGCTCCAAAAATACCCTCGAAGCTATACACAAGGTAATTACAATAAGTAACAAAAATTGCCCAACTATTCTTAAAAGGAAAATTACTCAACTCAGGTTAACTATTTATAGGATAATATTTGAATTCATGAAGGAAATAAAACCAAGTGATGACACTATTATTCATGGGACTATGGTGATTCTCCTAAGTCCCTGTCTTAGAGAGTAACCCAACCAAAACTCTTCACAAAGAGTCATCTACACCCCTACCTTTCTGCTAAAATTACATGTTACAACCCCTTTCTATAATCCAAAATATAAATTACATGTTAAAGAGAGAAGGTCCCAAGGAAGAAATTTCCATTTGTCAAATGGTGAGAGAGAGAAAGTTTTGTCAGTTGTAGAGAGAAGAGAAAGTATCTAAACCATTGGTCAAGGTCACATATGGTGGAGTGAGTGTCGTGAGCCAGTTTCATGCAGTAAACTATAACAAGTATTTCTTTGCAGGTAAACTGGAAGAGAAAACTATAGACAAGTATTTCTTTTCAAATCAACCCAAGTTATCATCAGACTAAGATTACAAGATTTTTAGTTGGCCTTGTCATTAACATGGAATACCAAATAATACAGACTACAAACACTTTTTACACTACTTAAATAAGCAGAAAACATGAATATCTAAGGGTCTGATAAGCAAAGTTATCATCAGGTATCTAGTTCTCCTATAAATATATTCATATATTTTCTTTGCAAGATATATGCATGCATACTCCTTACGGTTTAACATGAGAACAGTTAGTGCTAGTAAGTTGGTTCATACTTCCAATTTTCACATCATTTAACTCCTTCGAGAGATAGCAAAATAAAAAGAGCATGCTTTTTTTCTACATATTTATTATATACTGATGCACCAACTAAAAACATTATAAAACAGCAAATAATAGCACACAAGGATGGCAGCAAAAAAACATAGTTTTAATAACAGAGCAACGACTAAAAGCACACTTCACTTGTACTTACATGAGCATGGAGGTACATGAGACCTGCAACAATATCTCGAAGGTATTTTCTAGTAGTCTTTTCCTCTAAGCTACCCGACGGACCAGAACCCTCACAAACCAATTTGCCTTCCACAAATTCCAAGACTAATAAAGGAAAACTTTAGACGTTAGTGCAAAGCAACTAATATCCTCCTTCACCTTAGTATTCGATCTTATACTATTTTGACAAAAGCAAAACAAGAAATAGTTATAAAAATAACAAAATGGTATAGAGAAAAGATAGTATCAATTACCCATGTAGAAGTGATCAATATTGGGGTCGTCAATCACTTCAATGAGATTGACTATATTGGGGTGGCCCAAAATTTTCATTATCAGTACCTGCAGGGAAAATAAAATTTATATATTTATCCCCATTCATGAAATTACAATATCTGGTTTGGGAAAATACCAAAAGATAAGCACAAACCTCGCGAAGAACATCAGTCATAGCAGTTTCAGACGGTGCTACACGCAACTTTAATAAATGAGACTTGTGAAAAGCCTGCAATATAGATATCTCATGGTTAGACAAAATATACTGTAAAACTATACTAGTTATCTTCAAGATAAGAAGTCGCATTAGCACAAAATAGGCATTTGCCAGTTACGTTGGAATGCCCATGATAACATTAGTATTTTTATACATGTAGCTATCAATATTCCAGCACAGTTTCTTATGCTTTCAGACTACTTGCTACAGATGGAAAAAAGAATGTTATGGAATCGCCATATTCCAGTATGCAGGCTTCTACATCGCGGAAAAAATAGAAGCAAGACCTTAATAGCATACTGCTTTCCGTCATTTTTGCTTCTATACAAAACCTGTTCCACCCAAGTCAAAAGTTGGAAAAAGTAAGAGAATGGAAAATTTCATTCTAACGAACATATAAATAAGCTAACATACGGTCAATAAACCTAACTTACCACTTTTCCATAGCTTCCAGACCCAATTCTACGCTCTCGAACGTACTCATTTACCATTTTATTTCCATCGTCATCCTGACCATATAAAGCCATTAATCAATACTAGAAAATTTATAGTAAATAAGATCATCCTCATAATTGATACACAACTTAGACCCACGCTCTTCTGTAAGCTGAGAGGGCAATGTGGCTTATGCTAACTACTTTACATGATTTGAATTCAGTAACTTGAACAGAACTTTGTTTAGAAATTATGTAGTGGTAGAGCGATATATTCACTAAGAGGTTGTAAACACAATTTCAGCCACAAAAATGTCTCCTTGAAATGAAATGTCTCAGCATTTTATACAAGAACTATAGTGCTTATGATTCCGTTCAACTTTATAGCTAAGCATATTCAAATCGAGTGTTTCACAATGCTATTGTCTGATTTGGTGGCTTACTACGCTGCCCAAATACAGGTATGAACATACGGGAAGTGTGGTCAAAATTATGTATTTTATAATATTTTGGATATGAATATGGATGTGTATCCGGTGAAGCTTCCAATATCTTCAATGTTAATAATTATAGCATGCACCAAGTATTAAGAAGATGCATTAGTTAAAACTATAAAGATTTAAGTTTGAGATCATCACTAGAGTAAAACTGGTTCATTATTAGTTACCTCAGAGCGAATAACCTGACGAGTTTCTCTGACGGGAATATCCCTGCATATCATTCCATTTTGAATTTTAAGTAAGAGAATCTCTTCAGAATGTTTTGCACGGCTTTGCAGCTTACCGTCACATCCATGTAACGAATGGGTAACTTCACCATTATATAAACCATCCGCGTCTTCTAAATGTTCATCCAATAATAATTCCTGAGAAAACCGATTTCCAGAACTAGAAGTAGGTCTCAATGATCTTTTGGACTTTCGTATAAATCCAAAACAGCTACAGCAGCCCATTTCTGTTAGTCTTGAGAATAAATCACTTTTGGAGAACATGTGGAACTCCAGCAAAAAGGAATAACGACGGAATAACTATAAACAGAAGTATCGATAGAGCAACAAAACTGAATCCCCGAACCTGGAAATGAAATGAAATATATACTTCATATTAAAAATCAATACATTCCTGTTCTCCTTCATATAAAGAACTACTCAAATGGGTTTTCCAATCAACCTAAATTTAGTAAGTTGACATCAAACTTATTCCTTAACGCAATGTGAAACTGCAAATCGTGTTTTATAAATGAGAAATTTTAAATTGAAGAATACCCGACTTACATAAAAATTCCACAAACCAAAACATCCAGTTCATGTTTCTCTATAAGTTAAATTACATCCACCCATCCACTTAACTAAACTAACAATAATTTTCACATTCTAGGATTCAGAATTATCAGTTAAGATTCAAAGCAAACTAGCATATCTACAAATCATAAATATACAGTACAGGAAATAACTTTAGATCATATTTGGCATTCAAACATCTTTAATAAGTTAAGACATAACTGTACAGATGTACCTCATTTATCAATTAACCAAAGTGAATTTTTTTGTTACCAAATGCCTATTCGAACAGATAAAGGTTGCTATCGAAAAATAAATAAACTTTTAGAGAATCCCCCCTTCCATATTTTTGTTATTAGACACATTTGCCGCAAAGGAAAATATGCTTCAACTGGAATATGAAAATTTTCTCGCGAATAACATAACTACTAAGCATACAAAAAAAAACATCAAAACCTAATACCTGATTAAGTATCAAGAGTAACAATCTGTGGTTATTCCAATGGATGCCATTCGCACAAATGACTGAAACAGCTAATGAAATCGATGATGCCCTTGCGATTCAACACTAACATATCGATCCAAACTCTCTCCAATTTTTATACAAACATTACCACCACCATCAACAACACTATCTCCTTGGACCTATTCAAACAAACAACAATAATAAAATAAAAAACCCCAATTGTTGAAATTCGAAACATGACAAAAGTTTGACCTAGATATATTCGACGACATCATCAAGCACGAGAGGTAATAATACGGGATAATGCAAAATAATCGAGCGAAATGTTACCTGTGATTGAGATTGAGATTGAGATTGAGAGGAGAATTGTGAAATTTGGAACCCTAATTTTGTTGATGAAACCCTAATTTAATTGAACAGTGAGATTTGGGGGGGCGTAAGATAGATAGGACTCTAAAGTGCGCATGTAGGTGCACGCGTTGACAGTTAGTTAGTTAGTTAGTTAAATCTGAATTTTAGGTAGAGGATCTACCTAAAATTTAGGAGAGTATCCTGGCTGAAAGTGCAAGAAATGTATAATAATAATTAGTAATCCGGTGACTGGAGGGAAAAACGACCACGGGGAACTCTAATTATATAGAGATTTGAAGAAGAAAACCTTGATTGAAGAACTCATCAAATCCTGGGAATTATCAGGGGAAGAGAGTGAGCGAGAGAGACGAGAAGAGGGAGACGAGTGAATTTTTGAGAGAGAGAGACTGAATCAATGGAAGAGATGAGGAGAGGTAGAGATTTTTTTTTTGGGATAGAGAAGACATAATTTTTGGAGTCCCATCAATTTATAAAACGCCACCTAATGCGAAATACTCACTTCAATTGTTTGATTAGACATCCTATTAGGGCGGTGGAAAACCAGTGGTCCCCTTAATCATGATGTAACCACTCGGGAAACTTGCCGAGTAATAAATGACTAACCCGAAGGTAAAAAAAAAAGAAAAAAATTGGGATGTGGTGGCTTTGTTAGAGTCGAAATTGTAAAACTTTGAATGAATCAATCGCTAAATGGAAAGCTTGGGGTTTAACTTGGGACGTCAGATCAGAAGCGGCATTATGAAGGCTAGCGATACCACTTTCACCATCAGAGTCGTTTTAAGACTCTCAGTGGTGGAAAAAGTGGTATACCACCCCCTCCGCCCCGTGTTGGGTTAGGAAAACAACTCTCTCTCCCCCAAACCGGATTTCAAAAAAAAAACCAAACTTTACCAGTCTCTTCATACTATCAACGTTTGCAAGCACCATCCCATGGTTTACAAGGTGAGAAATAGAGCCCACGGAGAGAGAGTTTCTCAAAGAAAATTGTCCTAGGATTATTCTGGTCGGGGAACGATCGGAGTTTCTGATGGCAGCATAATTGATCAGGCAAAATCTAACACGGAGAATTTGTATCATTACATGCACCTGTAATTCAAAATGTAGGGAGAAGCCATTAGAGATTGAGCTATGAACACTAATTGTAAATGACTTTTACCATGGGCATCTATAATTAATGGCATTAGAAGTCGATAATTATAAGAAGCCAAAGCCAAAGCGGGACACAATTATTCAACCAACATGGGTCAAGCATGTCTAAAAGTTTAATGTGACCAGAGTCATGGAATTGAACATCTTGCTGGATTGCGTAGACCCAACGGAGGCCAATATCTTTTTGACAAAGACACCTTTCTGCACTTAGTAAGAGGTCCTAATCAGGGGCGGAACCACATGAAGACACCTGAGCTATATCCCGTAGAATCTAAAAACCCCAAAAAAATTAATATTTTTGTACTCCTTTTGACTTTTGTCGAATTTTTGCATGCCAACTACTGTTATTCTCATTATCATGAAATCACCCCGTAAAAGTGACTATTCTCTCGTAGGCAGTACTACAATAACCTTAAGTATTCTAATAATACCTTGACAAAATCAATCTTTTAGTGACAACGGTCTGTACAATCCGATTACATTACCATGAATTGCCGCCGTCAAGGCAACTGAAATAGAACATATTTTCACATTGTTTTGTTCTCGTCGGTCCAACAATCATCTCCGAAAGGGGGTCTCCTATGAATAAAAAGGTCATACAAAAAAAAAAAAAAAAAAAATCGCAGCCCAAACTATTTAGCCCCCGTAAAACTAATTCCTGATTCCTTCCGCCCCTGGTCCTAATTGAGATAAGTGATGTCCGCTTTTAGGGATTAGTCTTGCACTTAAGCTTAAAGCTTGATAACGGTATCAGCTTTATCATAAAACAACGGTTAATAGCCATGGATGGGTTTCCATTGTCATCCTTACTTACTATCCTCTCACAGAAACAACACCCATATTATGCATATTTTCCCCGTTTATATTGCGACAACCGCAACCTTAAGAAAAACTTCCCAGAGACCATAACATTTAAGCAGATTAAGAAAGCATAAACGTAAAAACAATCACACAACAGAAGACACTTTTAATGCGTTTCACCCTGTATGTAACAAATTCTTTATTATTGACGAACAAAAGAAGGAACATCATACACCCGTTTGAGAATTCTCATTAAAAGAACAAATACCGCTAAATCCTTCCCGCAGAATTACCATCTCATTCACTTTGTGAAGTAAAAAATAAATCAAAACAATATGATATACAAGCTCAAAATAAATATACAACATCGAAGGAGTCAACTGTATATATGTGCTATAATGTCAACCCGCCTTTCACGGATTGTTCTAAACACAATGCCACTTCAGAGATGGTTGGTCGTTGTGAAGGATCCTCCCTTAATGCAAGTTCTGCAATCTCCGCAAGTTTAAGTAAAGGTTCAACGTTTCTCGGAAGATCAACGTTTCGATCAATAATAACAGCTGCCTTACCTTGTCTGATCAAGGGGACTGCCCAATCAACAATATTCAAGGGGTCATAGTCCTTGTCAAAAGCCTTTCTTCCGCTGAGTATCTCCAACAAAACTATCCCAAAGCTGTAAACATCACTTTCCAAATCTCCATTTAGTTCTTTATTTCCGCTGCTCAAGAGGCCGAAATCTGCTATCCGTGCGCCCCATTCTGAGTCCAAGAGAATGTTGGAGGCCTTAACATCACGGTGAACAATGGGAGGCATGGCCTCCTTGTGAAGGTAATCAAGTCCCCTTGCGGCTTGCATTGCGATCTTGAACCTTAAGTTCCAGTTAAGTGGAGAGAGCTCGCCGTGAAGGTGATCATAGAGTGTCCCATGAGGCATAAACTCGTAAACAAGCAATCTCTCCCCCATTTCCGGACAGTAACCCAACAAGTTTACAATGTTGCCATGCCTAAGTTTGCAGAGAGTCTCAAGTTCCGCTTCAAAATCTCGTCCAGTCGTGTGGATTATTGTTGCGGCATTAGCCCTTTTTACTGCAACGTGTTGTCCGTCTGAAAGAATGGCCTTGTAAACAAACCCATAGTTTCCCCTACCAAGCTCATTGAACTCCTTGAACCCGTTTGTGGCGTCTTTAAGCTCTGAGAGACGGAAAACTTGGGCAACCCCGACAGATGGTGCTCGTGATAGAGGGGGAAGCGTGTCTGTATCGTTATCAGCTTCAACTTCTTTTTTCCCGATACAAGTACATTTGGTTTTTCTTTGGTCTTCCTGTTTAGGCGTGATCATACTAGGAAGAAGGCACCATGCCAGTAAGACCAATGTGAATCCCGACAGGGACGAACCAATAATCACCACGAATTCCCTCATCGAGGAATGTTTGTCCTGTTGCGCTCCAGGCGAAGAATGAAGCCTGCAAATGTCAGAACAAGAGCTATTTTGGCAGAGCGAACACTGGGTGCACACCCGATCAGCATTCTCTGTACAAACACTAGACGGGAAGAAACCTTCGGAACAATTTGATCCACAAGGAGAACAAATCTTGAGATCTTTTCGAACACACAGGCTCGTCAAATCAGGCACATTGAGGATACTAGCATTAAAAGCAAACTTACCTTCGACACATGAATCAGAGGTGCAAAGGCCTGGACTACATAACTGCAATGGTGGACTATAATCAGGAGATGAACCTTTCGCTCCCCAACAATCAAGTATCAAATCATTTTCTCTAACCCCACACGTGATAAAATCCGAAGACGCAATTGCTAAGAAACCTGAACCTTTGGGAACTAACGACAAATCATAGTTCCCCCAACATTCGATCCCATGGTCATCTTCACGAATTCCGCAAAAATGTTCAGCACCGGCAGTTAAAGCCATAAACCTGTTTTGATTGGGAGTACTATTAGACGAATACGAATACGGGTTCCCCCAACACTTAATCTTACCAGAAACATCTGAAATTCCACAAACTGAATCTCTACTTGACGCTAGAGATGCAAAACTCTCTGATATCGTCGTAACCCCCAACATAGTCGAATTTGGTCCCCAACAAATGATCCCCCCTTCTCTAACTCCACCACAACTAAACCCCTCACCAGAAACAATCTTCCTCAACACAAGATTATTCACATTAGGATTTAAAAACTCCGACTTATAAACGAAAACTGAATCATTTCTCGAATGACGACTAATACCCCAACAATCAACGGTACCCGAATCCATATTAGAATAATAAGATCCTCTAACAGCACAAACATGATCCTTTCCAGCTGCAATATGAGAATAAGCAGTGTACATATACATCTGAGGGACAAGATCTGTACCTGAGCTAACCGAATTCCAGCAATACGGTTGAGACATGTTCGCGACGAGACCGCACATGAACCCTTCACCACCTGTAAGAGCTGCCAATGGAGGAAGAGAACTAAAGTAAGCCGAATCAGACAATGACGAATTATTTTTCTCCCAACAAAACACTTCTTGCTTCCCACTCGCATCAATAGCACAAAAGAACCCCTTTTCTCCAAATGCAGCAGAGATCGACCCCATTGAGCCGAACCCCGCGACAGAGATCGGGATTAAGAGTACGAGAATAAGCTGACAAAACAAGGAAAACTGGAGTTTCATCTTCATGGGTACTCTGGAATATGTTTCCTTAGTGGGTTTTCTCACTCAGTTGAGACTATGGGTTTCATTAACAAGTATGGGGTGTCTCCATTTTTACAGTTATGAACCTTGAAAGAACTAGTAGCAGTAGTAGTAGTAGTAGAGACACTAGTAGTGGCAGTGGTAGTTAAAAAACAAGGCCATTTGTTTGTTGGGTTGTGTACTACACTGTTTGGTGCACCTACTGAAATAACAAAACCAAGATCAAAATAATCGAAAAACTCAAGTTGATTCGTTGTATGTTCATGCAAAAATGTAAAATATTTGTTTGAGACTCATTGATTGTTTGAGCTCATCATTTAGTGTGATTTGCTTTCTCAAACAATTGGAATGTGTGGGGTAACTAATACTAAATACTACTACCCCAACTATATTATTTAGCAGCTAAGTTTAGCTGTTAAACCTAGCTGTTTACAGAGGCCATATTGGGAATTTATTTTGGGGGGCCGATTGTTTTTTGGTACTATTATTTCATATATTTCTAGAGACTATTTAATTTCAGGATATGCTTGAAAACACTGGAAAGGGTTCACCAAGCTACACACAGTCTGGGTTTCTTAAACTCAGTTTGGACTTCTTACACGCACCCTGCTAGAGCGAAAAACAGTTAAGTTAGACTAGCAGCTTCCAAATAAAATTTAAAAAAAATCGGATTAGCAAAAACCACACTCTGGTATAATAAAGATTATAAGAATCTGTGAAGACCATTTTAGATTATTTTGGAGTGATCAACAACAGCTCACATGGGGAAAGAGATGAGCTGAGTTAGTTTGACTTCTTGTGAGGCTAGTGGATATTACAGTCCTCATTTTTGTAGTGTTTTACACATTTCATATCATGAACTTTTGATTAATGAATTTTTTTTAAGTAACTTAAATTGATGTTAGTGAAGGTTGGGGGCGGAGGTGACAAATGCTGATAACAATATCTTATATAGCTAAGCCGCTGGAGACAAGATTACATGGGGTTGGACCCCATACCCACAAATACAAAAACTATTCTAATAAGAGACCAACGAATGTGAAGATGGGGGAGGATGGAGATTTGTGATTTCTTGATAGTGACTGTTGAAAAAATTCTAATAAGATGCAATGGTTTTCGGTGTGGGGGTTTATATGAAGCAGTATTATCGTTGATCTGCACCGAGGTATGTGTAGAGGCATAGAGGCAACTCCATCAAAGGTGCATAAGGTTGTTCATTTGGGCGTCACAATGGCGCTCAAATAAGGGAGATAGGGAGAGAGAGAGAGATAGCATACACACAGGCTGTAAGGAAGGTGAAGGTGGCTGCAAATGTTGGCCATGGGAGTTGAGTCTTTCCTACAAAAAACCAACAATTATGTCTGTCTACTGTACTAGAAGACCACACTTATGACAAACAATTAGATACATTAGCTTGGCAATGAAATTTCACAAGATCTAAAAAGATTTCCTTCTTTCTTATGGTACAACAGGGAAAGTGTTATTACAGTCTTCGATCCTCTTATGTATTCTAAATTCCACAAAGCCACCCATAGTATTTGTTTACAGCCGTACGGTTCATCACGCTGATGCCTCTATATTGTTATTATTATTATTATTACTATTATCAATAGTAAGTTAATATTATCATGTTGAGGGCGTAGAGATGGTTATGACATATTATATAGAACAAATGCAACTTAAAGACAATCTCAAGAGATATTCAGTCATAATTTGCATGTAATAGATCCGAAGTAATAGGTTCTTGGGGCCACCGTATAAGCGCTGGTTGCTAGAGACCAGAATTCGAAATAAAATTAATGCTTCAAATGCTGGTAGTCAATTATGCAAAATAGTCCAAGATAAAACTTAGGATAGCTAATACCCTAAAAATAATAGCTTTAGCCTAGCCATTATGATAGAGTGTTAGGAACATTTATACGGGCCATGATTTTTAAGGATCTCCACTAGTAAAGGGTCTTTATTAGTCCACAAGTTTTCTATAAAGCCAAATTACTAAAACTATGATACAGTGTTAGGAACATTTCCACGGGCCATGGTTTTTAAGGATCTCCGCTAGTAAAGGGTCTTTATTAGTCCACAAGTTTTCTATAAAGCCAAATTACTAAAACTATGATACAGTGTTAGGAACATTTTCTATAAAGCCAAATTACTAAAACTATGATACAGTGTTAGGAACATTTCCACGGGCCATGATTTTTAAGGATCTCCGCTAGTAAAGGGTCTTTATTAGTCCACAAGTTTTCTATAAAGCCAAATTACTAAAACTATGATACAGTGTTAGGAACATTTTCACGGGCCATGATTTTTAAGGATCTCCGCTAGTAAAGGGTCTTTATTAGTCCACAAGTTTTCTATAAAGCCAAATTACTAAAACTATGGAACTAAAAGCCAACTGTGAAAAAAAACACTATTCATTTGTGCTAAAATGACTTAAAAAGGGAATGTACTTCTTTCCTTTTTCTTTTTCTAAGCATATGAAGCTGGAAGAATCATTAGATGTAATTATAAAACAAAACAATATGAGATTCATTTATAAGAAAAAAGACAATAGATTAATTAGAGAACTAAGTAGCAATACAGAAAAACGAAAAATCTGCATATTGAAAAAGAATTGGACAAAGGTACCTATAAGCTATCTCCTAGCTAGTACTGATATATTGGGAAATCGTTGATTAGCTGTTGGTTATTAATAAAATCTTCGCCCTCTGTAGTAGAAGAATCATCAGAAGGAGTCAGTTCTTCCTCGCCAACCATTTTCAAGAAGTAACTATGCCTGCACAAGAAGAAATTTAGAACCACAAGTAAGATGATGAATTAGAATACAAAATTGGTGGGCTATTAATGATAATCTGGAGGCGAGTATATACCATCGAGTGTCCGCAGTCAATTCAGGGTGGAAAGCAGTTCCCAGTAAATTTCCTTGCTTTACAGCTACAATCACTTTCTCTTCTGTCCCATTGTTCTCCTGAAATCCATAGTGAACACCCAATTAACATAATAATAATAATATCACCCAAATGCAGCAAAACAAATTACAATCTTAGAGAGGTCACATAATGAAATTTCGTAGCTTTTGAATGTGCGGTTATTTAATATGAAATGGTTCCACGATAAGTTTATTTTGGTTCTTGAAATAAGTAGAATATTATTTACCTAATATGACATGAGCACTTGTCCAAAGTTGCAATAGATATGTAATTCAGATGTAATAGGTTTGTAATATAAAAATATAATTGTTGGACAAAAGTTGTATTTGACATATAAACCCTATCCACATGGAAACCATCTTTGGGCCACTTGAAAGAGATATGGACATAAGGGGTCTTAAATGTGAAGCACAATCTTATAGCTACACTATAGGCATCTTCCCAACTTCAAGAAAGGAGAATAAATAGGCATGAGACTGCATGTTATGCATCTGGACTCTTCTGTCTTCCATTTCCCCCACATCCTCCACTCTAAACAAAGAGAGCATGGCATTCATATACTCCGTGGTTAAACCCACCTTTTACCAAATGTCAAAGGATTGGCAACTAGTAAAACTCTGTATCAAGAGGAGGAAAAAAAGGATCCGAAAAAGGAGGCATGCTGAAAAAGATAAAAGGACAAAGCACTCAACAAGAGAATACATTAGATCACTTCTAAGACGCTAAAAAAGCCTTTCTCAAAGACATCACTCTGCACTATTCAACCAACACAACTTGTAACCACAAATTGGTACATCACAGCTGTAGAAATTAAAGGGAAGAGATTTATTCATAAAAGATTAATTCAACTATTACATGAAAGGCCTATATATACACTAGGGGGGAGCCCTCGAGAATTTTTTTAATATATAGTAATGGTGTTTTTGACATTTTTCTATGGCTACATTGCAATATAAACACTTTTTTAGCATATAAAAGATACAATAAATTAATCATTACCTGCATATACACTGAAACCTAGATAAATGCACACCCTTGGGATGCCAAAAAATGTGCAAATATAGAGGTTGTGCAATTATATAAATGACAATTAGAAAGAATTTGAATTTTGGGACCAAAGTTTTTTGTGTATTTAGAGAGGTTGTGCATTTATATAGGGTGTAATAAGACCGGTTTCACTGTGCATTAGAGCCTTAGAGCATCCACAACATCCTCTCTATGATACAGAGTACCTTTGAGGAGTTTCAACCCAAATTTGATGTTGTGGATATAGCATACTCCCCACAAAAAGGAGCCACATCACAAAATTAACTACCTAAACCACTTTAAATTAGCCATGTCTAAAAAGAAGAGGTAAAAATTAATTTTTTTTTTTTTTTAACTTTCCACATCAAAAGTAGTTTTCCACGTAATATAAGAGTACTACGTATTATTGAAGATGAGGGAAATTAAACCAAGGACCAAGCTGTCAAAACAAGTAGACCCAACCACTGAGCCAATACCTCTGTACTGTCCAAAGTTAAGTGGTGTCAATTATACTCTACTACCAAAAAAATTGTCAGAAGCTAAACGAAAAATGACGATTTTTTTAGAAAGTGAGTGGGGTCATTTAACCCCACTCATCCCTAGCTCCGCCCCTGTATCCAACATAACTATTAATTCTACTACTTCTATTAGGAATAGGAAACTCCTCATTTTAGAACCCTCTTAATACTATTATACTCTGCAACACTCCCCCTCACGTTGATACGGACATATAATGTTCGTATCAAAGTAGATGATAATAAGAAAAATAAATAAATACTGCCTTGTGAAATAAAACTTTCCCTAAAGCTGATAAAACTTTTGTCAGACCATTCTTCTATAGCATAAAACACTTCAAAGCTTCACATATCCCTTGTGAATCGGCAGTATTTCGACTTGCCGTTTTTCTCACACGTACTTGTGAAATCAGGCGGCACAAACTGACTTGACATATTTTTTTACTCGAGGGTAATGTAAATATCTTGAAGAGACACATGGGTAAGAGAATCAGTAGAGGAAAAATATCACTTGAGGTAATGTAGATGAAAGATAATCACTTGAGGAAAAAGAAAAACCACTCAAGGCAGAGAAGAAAAAAAATACTCTAGGAAGAGAAAGTCACTCGAGGACTAGAAACCATAACCGTGGTAGAAGAAATTTAACATCTTCACCCGATTCAAATTAATAAATCACATCTCGCGATAGGAATCAATTGAAAAAGACCGTATCTCTCGAGAATAAAACATTGCATCTCAATTTTGAAATTTATACTTGTGAATTTGGCGAATAAGATAATCACTAGAGGAAAAGATAATTACTCTAGAAAAGAATCATTCAAGGAGAAGAAAATAACTCAAGAAAAAAAAACCAAAAAAAATTCATGATCGAGGTGAAAGGTAGTATAACATCTTCATCCAATCCAATTAGAGTAAATTGCATCTCAAGATAGAGACCAAATAAAATAAAAGATCACCTTTCACAAAAACAAGAGAAAATCGAGTGTAAAATAGATAGAAAGAAACAACATGATTGGTCAAACATTAGATGGAGATAAACTAGATCCAATTAGAGTGATACCGCTGGGACCTAAAGATGATCCATATGTGCATCATCGCACATTGCCGTAGTCATCACATAAAAAATAAGCCCGTTGTCTTCAAACATCTCCACTGTACTCACGTTATATATATATATATATATATATAACCAATAAAAGAGATGGATCTAATCAAAATGGCTAATTATAACTAAAATTAAACAAAAATTAAAATTGCAGCTGAAAGAAAACTAACCCAGAGTATGACCCTAAGTTCCCTCTAATGGCACTTAGACACCCTCAGGGGTGTGTGTGCAGAGATTGTGAATACTTATCAAGAACAATATAAACAAACTTTTATTTATTATGGAATACTTATGAAATACTTACAGAGGTATGAAGGTGGTAGCTTATAAACATAAACTTAGAAGTGGTAGCTTACAAACATATCTTAGAACTTAGAGACTGAATTATTCAAAACGTACACACAAATGAGCTCTCTGGCTTCTTATATAGATGAAGATGGATTCCAAATGGTTTGAAGGCTGTGTAATGTTGTCCAGCTTGGAGTTGTCTGGTGGAAGACAAGGTAAGTGGTCTTCAGGTCCCAAAAAGTGGTCGGTCCCACAAAATGGTCTTCTTTTGACTTTGGAAAAATAATGATGGTGGAGGCATGCATAGTGCGTTCGGAGTACGATTCCTTCGGAGAAGTGTGTTGTGGGTCCCCTATGATGACGGCTTGTGTTGGCATACTAAGTGCTAAAGTACTGAGTGTTAAAATACTGTTGGGAATGGGAAATGAGCTGGCCTTGGAGAAAGTAGTCAGGCATGATCGAGTCCATTCTACCATGTTTGTTCTGGATGGGGAAAAGGATCTAGAGATGTTTATGGGGCCAAGTCCTGGTTGAGGCTAAAATAGGAAAAAAGGGGTGGTTTGTTCTGGGCGGATAGTTCGGCTTCTTCTTCCTGTTTGGCACATGCTAGGCTGAGTGGCACTTGTTGCTGAATAATGTTGTGCAAGAATTAGCCATTAGAGGGTCTGAATAAGGGGCCAATGACACATAGTTGCCTTCTGCATAAATTTGGTGGCGGGTGTTCCATGGTTAGAACATTTTGAATGTTGCAAGAGCATAAACTCTGCTAGTTGGGTTGTTGCTGTATCTGCGGGAAGCAGGATACCTGTTGAGGAGAGATGCAGGATAGTGGCTTGGAAAAGTAGAAGAATGAGTAATGATATTTATCGAGTGGAGACTCGGATAATAACATGTTTTGTGAGATAAATTAACCTATTCAGGAGGAATAGTGTTAAAATCCAGGTAAATTCTATCATTAGAGAACATAATTGTTTTAAGGTTAGCAATAGTATGAAAGAGAAGAGGGGGAAAACCTCGGAGGTCCTGGGTGCAAGTGACTTCCAAGACGGTGATAAAACCATTTTTAAAGAGCCATAGTTTATCAGGCTGGGGATGGGTACTTCTGATTAGATATCCTAGACTGCCATAGAAATTAATAGATTTTAGGGAAGATCCTGGAGGGGGAGCAGTAGAATAAAGATCTTTACTGCGGGCTTCCCAGTTTGCCAAGTTAATTCTGATTTGGGGATAGTTGAAAGTTTAGGGTGGTGAATTATGTCCAAAATTTTAATCGAACGTTCAATTTTAACCAAACTGACAGGTATCAACGGATTTGATGTGTCTTTACCAGGAGCCGTTTGCTCTGGACTAGTCTTACTAATTCCCCGAGTAAGATTGGTTAGAACCAACGGATCGTTGGATTTATAGTTATTGTAAGCCAGACGATGCGGCTTATTGTTTTCTGGTTAAATATACAGTTTACTCAAAGATGTTCCACAAGTCCTGTGGTGAGTCCAAGAGTGATGTATGCCTCTAAAGTGGGATAGAGGGTTTTTGGAATTTCTTATGAAATGAGCTAAAACTGTCATTTTCATAGAAAAATTACTGTTGTTAGTAAAGGAAATAGTGCGATGGATAGGATAAGATAAGACTTCTTGTCCTTGTCATGCAGAGTGGACTCTGTATGAGACTGTTCAGTTGGTAAACAATTCGGTTATTGTCCAGCTGGGACCTATGCAGTAAAATTGTATGGGGTTATGTAGTAGGTAGGTTATCTACCATCATTCAAATAGGGCCGGAATGAAGTTGAAGTTATGTTCTTGAAAAGGACTGAAAGTTATTATGAGTAGTAATGAAGTCAAAAGTAATATCATGGCCTTGAAAAATACAAATTATTCCTGTTGGAGTAATACTATGTAAGGGCATAAGGAGATTGAGAAAGGGAGCACCTAAAATAACCTGTTGTTGTAAATTTAAATTCCTGATGCAAAGAAATACATAAGGAATATTCTGGTTATTATTACAAATAGAAACGTGCAAAATTTTATATTGACTATTCATTCTAGTACCTAGCAGAGGTAAGAGATTGAGTAGTTTTTTCAAAATACTTGGTAGGAACCAAGCCTTCTTGAATACGGTTTAAATCAGCCCCACTATCTACAAGGGCAATAACATTAATGGTATATTCATGTTGGATAACAAGAGTAATTTGAATGTACCATTTTGGAGATGATATTTTGTGAAGAAGATGGAGATGAGAGTTATTTGTTTTCTCAGTCTGTTGACTAACATAAGCAGTGGTTAGGATTGGCTGTTTGTCCTTTTGTTCGAATGCCATAAGAGTATCATACTTCTGAAGAGAAAGTTTGATATTTATGATTTCAGATTTCAAGTAATTAATTTCTTGATGTAAATCTTGAATGGTGATAGGTTTAGCAGTCTCCATTCGTCTGAGGACATCCTAGAAATTATAATAATTATTTGTATGGAGTATAGGTGCTGGATTGGGTTTCGGATTATCCTGGATTAGCTGTTGGATATAGAGATTTAGAATTTTAGTTATAATTTCTGGATCAGGGATTTTATCAATAATGGATATCAGTTGGCTTTGGTTTGTGGTTAAGGTATTGAGCTGTAAACCATTCATTTCCACAATGGCTTTCTAGTAATCCGGAGGATTGGATCAAGAACATTTATCACAAGGTGTTTCGTCTATTGAAGAGGAAACACTGTGGTCAATATGGTTGACTGCTTCGGAGTGATCAGAAGAACTGTCTTCAGAAGTGGTGTTGAGCAAGAGTTCACTTAGCTGAAGTTTTAATCCTTCATCTATGTGAAGTGCTTGTAGTTTACGTTTGGTGGCACACTTGTTGGCCAAGTGTCCTTGTCGGGTTTCAGTTTGTTTGGAAGAGCTGGTATGAGGTAAATGCCGTTTACGTTTTCTATGTGTTTGGTAATAAGAATCATTCTGATCCTTATATTTTCTGTTGCGACTTTTTCTCAAGCGATGAGACTGTTGTCTGGTATGTGGGCGGTGTTTGCTAAGATAAGTAACAGGAAGGTCATAGGCAAATTGGTGACAAAATTCGCCAATTTCCTTTTTCCCTGTTAAATTCTGCTTTTTACGCTGATAATGGAGTTTGAGGTCATTACAGATACTCAGACCTACCTGGGTACAAATACTAATAAGATGACCAAAAGTATAGTTATGATAAGGTATATAATTACCATCATACTGGTCTTTGAGCTTCTGACGAACTTTAGCAGCAAATAATGGTGGAAGACCATCAATGAATATGGCTTTCCAATGTTTTGCATTGGCATCACTGCGTTGCATGACCTTGCATATATAAACATCTTTATACTACCTAAAATGGGTGAGAGGACATCTAAGGCTTTGTAGGAGTTCTCTATTCCTTTCATGTCGTTGTGGTGAAAGACCCACAAAATGTAAAAGGACAGTTTGGACAAGGGTGTAAACAACATCTTTTATAGGGATAGTACTAGTTCCTTCCCTTTTGATAGCTCCAAAAATTTATATCTTCTGATCATGAGTGAGAACATTGTCCCACCAGCCTTTAAGACTGCCTGTGAATCCATTGGCAATAAATTTGGAGACATTGTCGTCTTCATTGCCAACAGTTTTACAGATACAGGCATACATAAGCATTTTATGAATAATTTCATAAATTTGGTATTCTAATAAACCATCAATATTCCATTCATAAATGGTACATCCATTATAAGACATTTGATTTTTAAAAGAATCTTCTTCGAATAAAAGATCCTGAGGGGTAGGTCTTTTATAATATGTTTTTAACTGGATGGTTCATATTTAATTTTATGAAGATTGGCTTCAACAGCTTGGATGTGAGTTTCTGATTGATCATCAGAGGTTGCTTCGGATGCAGAGGTTTTTTCCAGAGTATTAACACTAAGCTTTTTAAGTCTCTCAACCAAAAGGTCAACAAACTCAGAATCCTAGGAATCTGATAGCTTAAAGTCATTGACTAGGAATGTGGGTTTAATATCAACACTATGTGTACTAGATGATGTACTAGCTGTATCCATGTTCCATGATATTACTGGTACGTTGGATGTGATCTTCGATACGATTCAACTGGTTTCCTATTGTTTGAAGGCTGACATTAGTCCAATTATTATGTTTGATAACGAGATTAATATCAGTTATTTGATTGGTAGGAAGGCTTGGAGTTTGGACTTCCTTTGCTTAAATGGAGAGATTCAGGGGGAGGGTGGACATATTGGACTTCTATGTCATCTGTTTTAACCCATGTCTTGGTGAAATCTTCTATATTACTGATAATGTATTGAGGACAAGGATACCATGTTGTGAACCAGTCACAAAAGAATGTGATCTTTTGGCTTCGTTCAATCTCACGGTAGTAAATGTCTTCAATAAGGTGTAATTTTTCTCTTGTAAAAGTCTGAAAATACCATTTTTTGAAGTCATCATGACTGGAAGTCATGAATTCGTTACTGATAAACTGGTGAATAATAGAGTTAGGGCTTAAATCCATAAAGAATCTTTAACATAGAAGCTAGCTTCTGATATAGGGGAAGTAGTTTGATCTACTTCGGACCTGGTACTGGTAGAGGGATCATTATAGATGACATGCGGAATCTGTTTATCAAAGTCTAATTCCCTGAATAATGGGTTCAGATGTAGAATTTCTAGAAACCGAAGGTCTGGAAGAAGGGCAGGAGACATAGTAGGGGATGTCGTCCTCGTTGGGTATATGTCTACAAGACCTGCTCTTATGGAGGGATAGTTTGATGGGATGGGATGCAAAGGTTACCTCTACGTCTCCATAAGGGGTTTGGGTGATTTGGTTTACTTGGTTAGTAAACCTAGGTCTGGGGACTACTGCTCTAGGTAAGACCCATTCAGTAGGGATACTCAGTTCATCCTAATTTATAAGTTTGTTAACTGCAATATTAGTAGTTAAACAGTTACTATGAACTGCAACAGTTGAACCTGGTTCACTCTTCAGAATAGCTCGAGGGCATAAGATATTCATAACCTTATAGTGGATTCTATAAATAACGGCTATAACTTCTGCTCCAGGGATAAAATCATATCCCTGTGTCTGGATTCGTAGACTAATAGCATCAAACATAGACTTATCGGTAAAGGATAAGATTAAGTTAGGATAAACATCAAAATAAACTGGTCCATGACAGAGGCTAGTTTGAACGATTCCCATAAGAGATGATTTAAATTCTCGACTCCTCTCATCTCTGAGATAGGCAAGAATACTAGAATTGATCCCTAGGATAGTCAACGGTTTGAATGCTACTTGGATGCATCCAACATGTAAATAATTATATTTTTTAAGATATCTTTCAATATCATGAAGATTAAGTAGTTTCAAGGTATGGCATTCACTGTCAAGAGCCATGGATTGCTCCATAATCTTGATATTATCTTGGTTAATGAAGTCGAACATACCTTTTTTATATATTAATTTGGACTTGATAGCTGGTATAGTCCATTGATTCAGTTGCTGGGTTTGTTCAAACCCTATTAATTCAGAGTTTTTTATAGATGATTGGTCCTCGTGAAACCTATTAAGTTCATCCATATGTGAAGGATGGATCACATAGATATGTAAATCCCATATAAAAATTTCAGTATGGTTACTGCTGATCTTTGTTCCTTGACAAAGATGTTTAAGCAGTGTAATCTTAGTAAAAGGTATCAGTATGGTGACTGCTGGTCTTTTTTCCCTGACGAAGGTATTTAAACAGTGTAATCTTAGTGAAAGAATCAGGTACGCGTCTGTCAACGATTTATCGGCTAAACGTCCACTTCTAGGACAACAACGCCATACGCGACTTGGGTGACGTACCATACCTAATTTGTTCACCAGACTAGGCTGAGAAAATATCATCAATCAAATAAATAATAAAAATAATAAACACACCGGCATCTCTCACCAGACTAGACTGAGAAAACATCGTCAACCAGAAAAAGAAGATAAACAGTAAAGCATACCTAGTTCGCATATGATATTTATCATAACCTACGCGAACCAAAAAGATTAGCCACACATGGCTCTGACACCAATAACAGTAAGCTACAACTGTTATTTTGATGTTTATCCCAACTTAACCTTGTCAGAGCCATAAATTTTTGTGTCAGAGCCACAAATAAAAGAACCAGGGCTAAAATCCATATGTGAAGGATGGATCATATAGATATGAAAATCCTCATATATATATATATATATATATAATAACTAAGTAGGCATACTGTTTATCTATTGGTATCAGGGCCATGTGAGGCTAAACATTTCGGTCACATAGGTATGTTTGATTTTATATAAGAACTAAGTAGGCATACTGTTTATCTTCTTTTCTTTGACAAACATGTTTCAGAGTATGTCTGATCTGGAGATGAAGGTATAGGACGTCACCCAAGTCGCGTATGGCGTGGTTGTCCTGAAAGTGGACTTTTTTGCCGGTAAATCGTTGAGAGACGTGCATCTGACAATTTGAATCAGATTATATTACTTAAGCATATTTATCAAGGAAGATGATAAACAGTAACCATACCGACGTCCTTATATGACATTTCCATATTTATGTGATCCATCTTTCACATATGGAAGAAATGAATAGGTCTCATGAAGACCAATCATCTGTAAAAAACTCAGAATTAATTGGGTTTAAACGAACTCAACAACTGAATCAATGGACTATACCATCTATCAAGTCCAAATTAATTTACAAAAAAAATATGTTTGACTTTATCAATCAAGATAATATCAAAATTATGGAGCAGTCAATAGCTCTTGACAGTGAATGCCATACCTTGAAATTACTTAACCTTACAAATGTGGAAATGTATTTTAAAAAATATAATTATCTGCATATTGGATGTCTCCAAATTGCATTTAAACCTTTAACTCTCCTAGGAATTAATTCTAGTATTCCTGCATACCCCAGAGAAGTACAGAGTTTAAATCATCTCTTATGGAAATTGTTCAAACTAGTCTATGTCATGGACCAGTTTATTTTGATGTTTATCCCAATTTAACTTTATCATTCACGGATAAGTTTATGTTTGATGCTGTGCGTCTACGAATTCAAACACAGGGATACAATTTTATCCCTGGAGCAGAAGTTATAACAGCTATTTACCGGATTCACTATAAGGTTATGAATATTGTATGCCCTAAAGCTATCCTCAAAAGTGAACCAGGTATAACTGTAGTTGTACACAATAACTGTTTAACGACTAATATTGCTGTCAACAGGCTTATAAATTGGGATGAGCTTACTATCCCAACATAATGGACACTGTCTAAGGCAGTGGTTCCACGACCTAGGTTTAACAACCAGGTTAGTCAAATAACCCAAACTCCTAATGGAGAAGTAACATTTGCTTCTACTCCAATCAAACTCTCTCTTGATAGGAGTATGTCTTACAGAATGGCAAGAAAAGAAAATATTCCTTACCAGGTTTATTGCCCTTCTTAGCGGCCCTCTGTGTCTAGGAACTCCACATCTGAACCTGTCCTTAAAGGCATTAGGGTGTCTGATCAACAGATTCCCCATGGAGTCTATACCGATCACTCTACCAACACCAGGCCAGAAGTAGAAAGAAAAAGACCTACATCTCCTGTGTCTGAGGCAAGCTTTTATGTTTAGGTATTTATGGATTTAAGCCCTAATTCATTAATTCGCCAGCTTATCAGTAGAGAATTCATGTCTTCCCGTCATAAAAAATTTAGGACATGGTATTTATAAACATTTAGTAGGGAAGAATTGGCTCTAATCAAGGAATTATACTACCTTGAGATTGAAGATATTTACTATCATAAGATTGAACAAAGCCAAAATATCACTTTCTTTTATGACTGGTTCATCACATGGTATTCTTGTCATCAATACATTATCAGTAATATAAAAGATTTTACCAAGACATGGGTAAAAGCAGATGGCATAGAAGTCCAATCTGTTCACCCTCCCCCCTGAATCTCTCCATTTAAACAAAGGAAGTCCCAACTCAAAACCTTTGGAAGCCAATGCCTTTGCCCATCCTTCCAATCCACTAACTGATATTAATCTAGTTATTAAACAAAATAATTGGACTAATGTCAGTCTTCAAACGATAGGTAATCAGCTGAATCGTATCGAAGATCACATCCAAAGTAACAACATTGATACAGCCAGTACATCTACATCCTCTCGTACACATCATGCTGATATTAAACCTACATGTGTGGTAAAAAAATTTAAGTTATCAGACTCCTAGGATTCTGAATTTGTTGACCTTCTGGTTGAGAGGGTTAAAAAACAGAGTATTAATATCTTAGACAAGGCCTCTTCCTCAGAAACAACCTTGGATGATCAATCAGAAAGTTACATCCAAACAGCTGAAGCTAGTTTTCATAAAATTGAATATGAACCATCCCAGTTAAAAACATATTATAAAAGACCTACCCTAAGGATCTTTTATTCAAAGATGATTCCTTTCAAAATCAGATGTCTTATAACGAACATACTATTTATGAATGGAATATTGATGGTTTATCCAGATATCAAATTTATGAAATTATTCATAAAATGTTTATGTATGCCTGTATCTGTAACACTGCTGGCAATGAAGACGACAATGTCGTTAAATTCATTGTTAACGGCTTCACCGGCAGTCTTAAAGGTTGGTGGGAAATGTTATCACTCACGATCATAAGATAAAAAAAATTGGAGCTGTAAAAAAAGAAGGATCTAGTGCTCTCCCTATCAAAGATGTTGTTTATACCCTTGTCCAAACTATCATTTTATACTTTGTAGGTCTTTCCCCACAAAGACATGAAAGGAATAGAGAACTTCTGCAGAATTTTAGATGTCATTCTCTCACCCATTTTAAGTGATATAAGGATGTTTATATTTGTAAAGTGATGTAGCGTAGTGATGCTAAGGCAGAACATTGGAAAGCCTAATTCATTGATGATCTTCCACCATTATTCGCTGCTAAAGTTTGTCAGAAGCTCAAGGATCAATATGATGGTAATTTTATACCTTACCATCACTATACTTATGGTCAACTTATTAGTATTTGTACCCAGGTAGGACTGAGTATCTGTAACGACCTCAAACTCCAATATCAGCTTAAAAAACAGAATTTAACCGGGAAAAAGGAGATTGACGAATTTTGTCATAAATTTGCATATGATCTTCCTGTTACTTTTCCTAGTAAACGACGATCTCATACCAAACAGAAATTTCATCCCTTTGGAAAACGTCATCACAGAAAATATAAGGATCACAATGATTCTTATTACCAAAACCATAAAAAAAGGAAAAAATATTCAACTCATGCCAACTCTTCCAAGCCAACCGAAACCTGCACTTGTTATAAGTATGGTAAGCAAGGCCACTTAGCCAAAAAGTGTGCCACCAAACAAAAATTACAAGAACTTAACTTAGATGACGGTTTAAAACTTCAGCTAAGTAAACTATTACTTAACACCACTTCTGAAGACAATTCTTCTAATAACGAAGAAGCTGTCAATCACATGGATCACAGTATTTCCTCTTCAACAGATGAAACACCTTGTGACAAATGTTCTGGATCCAATCATCCGGATTACTGAAAAGCTATTGTGGAAATAAATGGTTTACAACTCAATATTTTAACCACAAACCAAAGCCAACTGTTATCAACTATTGATAAGATTTCTGATCCAGACATCAAAACTCAAATTCTGAATCTCTGTATCCAACAGCTGACCCAGGATAATCCGAAACCCAGTACGACACCTAAACTCCCTGTAGATAATTATTATAATTTCCAGGATGTTCTCAAAAGATTAGAAACTTCTAAGCCTATTACCATTCAAGAATTACATCAGGAGATTAATCATTTAAAAATTAAAATTAGAAGTATCAAACTTTCTCTTCAGAAATATGCTATATCTTTTGAACAACAAAATCAACAACCAATCATAACAAATGCTTCTGCCAGTCAACAAATTGACAAGACATATAACTCCCATTTGCATCTTCTTCATAAAATGTCATCCCCCCAAATGGTATATTCAAATTATTCTTATTATCCAATAGGAATACACAATCCATGTTATTGCCCTCATAGACAGTGGGGCAGATTTAATCTGTATTCAGGAAGGCTTAATTCCCACTAAGTATTTTGAAAAAACTACTCAATCTCTTACCTCTGCTAGTGGTAATAGAATGAATAGTCAGTATAAAATCTCGCATGTTTCTATCTGTAATAACAACCAGAATATTCCTTCTGCATTTTTTTTGCATCAGGAATTTACAACAAGTTATATTAGGTGCTCCTTTTCTAAATCTCCTTATGTCTTTACATAGTATTACTTCAACGGGCCTAACTGGTACTTTTCAGGAACATAATATTACTTTTAACTTTATCAGTAATCATAATCACTTGCAATCTTTTTCAGAAACATAACTTCTTCAACTAAGTGCCTGCCTTATCAGAATTATGGTAGATCCTTTATCCACTACAGAAACCCATACAGTTTTACTGCAGGGGTCCCAACTGAACAATAACCGAATTGTTACTGCAGAATCTACTGTACATAACAAGGATAAAAAGCATGGTCTTATCCGTCGTACTGTATCCTTTACTACTAACAATAACTTCTCTATGCAAATGGCTGTTTTAGCCCATTCACTCAAAAATCCAGTAAACCCTCTATATCACTTTAGAGGTATCCGCCATTCTGGGACTTCCCACAGGACTAGTGGAACTCCTCTGAGTAAACTGTATATTCTACTCGAAAATACTAAGCATCATTGTTTGGCTTCTAATACATCAATCCAACACTTTGTTGGACTTAACCGATCTTACTCGGGGAAATAGTAAGACTAGTCCAAAGCAAACGACTCCTGGTAAAGACACATCAAATCCGTAGATACCTATCAGTTTGGTAAAAACTGAAAGATTGACTAAACAATCAAACATTATTCGCCACCCTGAACTATCAGCTATTCCTAAATCCGAATTAACCTTGGCCAACTGGGATGCTCGCAGTAAAAATCTTTACTCTACTGCTCCCCCTCCAGGTTCTTCATTAAAATCTATTAACTTTTATGGCAGTCCAGGATATCTAATCCGAAGTACCCATCCTCAGCCTGATAAGATTTGGCTCTTTGAGAATGGTTTTATCAGCTTAAAAGTTACTTGCCTCCAGGACCTTCGAGGTTTTCCCCCTCTTTTTTATCATACTATTGCCAACCTTCAAACTATTATGTTTTCTTACAACAACATTTACCTAGATATTAACACCATTCCTCCTGAATGGGTTCATTTACCCAATAAGACATGTTATTACCCCAGTCTCCACTGGATTAATATTGTCACTCATCCTCCTACTTTCCCTAACCACTATCCTGAATCCCTGCTCAATCGATATCCTGTTTCACGCAGATATAGGGACAATCCAACCAGCAGAGTCTATGCTCTTGTCACCTTCAAAATGTTCCAACTTTGGAACACCTGCCACCAGATTTATGCCGAAGGCAACTATTTATGTATTATTGGTCTGTTATTTAGACCCTCTACTGGCCAATTTATACACAACATTACTCAGCAACAAGTGCTACTCAGTCTGGCTAGTGCCAAACAGAAGAAGAAGCCGAACTATTACCCCAGCAAAAACCCCCCCTTTTTGTATACTTCCAATCCCCTCAGGAATTAACACCTCGGACATCTCCAAATCCTTTTCCCCATCCTGAGCAAAAATGGTGGAATGGACTGGATCACGAAGGCTGACTACTCTCCACAAGCCAGCTCACAACAATACTTTAGCACTCAGTATGCCGAAACAAGCAGTAATTATCAGTGTCCTTATCTTGTGGGACCCGTATAATACTTCGCCAAATGATCGCACTCATAACGCACTACGAATACCTCCATCATTTTTTTTGAAAGTCAAAAGAACACTATGTGGGACCAACCAATCACTTTGTGGAATCCATCAACCACTTTGTGGGACCAGAAGACCACTTTGTGGGACCCAAAGACCACTATTGTCTATATAAAGAGCTAGAGAGCTCAGTTATATGTACGCCAATATTTACGCTTTCATTTTACACTTTCATTCTCCACTCATGTTTTCTTCAATTCTCAGTTCTCAGTTCTAAGTTTTAAGTCTGTACTCCAATATTTATGCTTTCATTTTACACTTTTATTCTCGACTCTTGTTTTCTTCAGTTCTCAGTTCTAAGTCTGTACTCCTGTATGTAAGCTACCACTGTACATCTTTGATGCCATCTGTGAAAAATAAAAGCGTACATAAAAATGAGCTCTCTGGCTCCTTATATAGACTAGGGCGGATTCCAAATGGTTTGAAGTCCGTAATGCTGTCTAGCTTGGAGTTGTCTAGTGGAAGACAAGGTAAGTGGACTTCGGGTCCCACAAGGTAAGTGGTCTTCGGGTCCCACAAAGAGGTCGGTAGGTCCTACAAAGTTGTCGGTCCCATTGCTTTTGACTTTTTGAAAAAGAAAGTTGGTGAAGGCATGCGTAGTGCGTTCTGAATGCGATTCCCTCGGAGAAGTATTCTATGGGTCCCACAGAGTGGAGAAAACTGATGATTTCTACTTGTGTCAACATCCTGAGTGCTGGAGTACTGTTATGATGTATGATTGAGGCGATTCCACCATGATTGCTCAGGATGGGAAAAAGGATCTGGAGAAGCTTCTGGGGCGAAGTCCTGATTGGGGCAAAAATAGGAAAAAAGAGGTGGTTTGTTCTGGGCGGATAGTTCTGCTTCTTCCTGTTTGGCACATGCCAGGCTGAATGGCACTTGTTGCTGAATAATATTGTGCAAGAATTGTGAACCACTAATACATATATAGTTACCTTCTGCATAAATATGGTGACGGGTATTCTATGGTTGGAACATTTTGAAGGTTGCAAGAGCATAAGCTCTGCTAGTTGGGTTCTCTCTGTATCTGCGTGAAGCAGGATATCGGTTGAGGAGAGATTCAGGATAATGGTTTGGAAAAGTAGAAGAATGAGTAACAATATTGATCCAGTGGAGACTGGGGTAATAACATGTTTTGTTAGGTAAATTAACCCACTCAGGAGGAATGGTGTTAATATCCAGGTAAATTTTGTTATGAGAAAACAAAATTGTTTGCAGGTTAGCAATAGTATGATAGAGAAGAGGGGGAAAACCTCGGAGGTCTTGAGGACATGTGACTTCCAAGACTGATAAACCCATTTTCAAAGAGCCATAGTTTATCAGGCTAGGGATGGGTGCTTCTGATTAGGTATCCTGGACTACCATAAAAATTAATAGATTTTAGGGAGGATCCTGGAGTAGTAGAATAAAGATCTTTACTACAGGCTTTCCAGTTATCCAGGGTTAATTCAGAATTGGAGATAGTTGAAAGTTCAGGGTGATGAATTATGTCCGAAGTTTTAATCGAGCGTTCAATTTTTACCAAACTCGCAGGTATCAACGGGTTTGATGTGCCTTTACCAGGAGTCGTTTGCTCTGGACTAGTCTTACTGTCTCTCCGAGTAAGATCGGTTATAACCAACGAATCATTGGAGTGATATATGCCTTTAAAGTTATATAGATGATTTTCGGAATGTATGAAGAAATGAGTTGAAGCTGCCATTTTTATAGAAAATTTAGTGTTAGTAAAGGAAATAGTTCGACTGATAAGACGAGGCTTCTTGTCCTTGTCATGCAGATCATTCAGAGTAGACTCTGTATGAGACTGTTCTATTGGTATAATAATTCGATTATTATTCAGCTGGGATCCATGCAATAAAACTGTATGGGATTTTGTAGTGGGTAGATTATCTACCATGATTCAGATAGGGTCGGAGTTAAGCTGAAGAAGTTATGTTCCTGAAAAAGACTGAAAGTTATGATTAGAAATAAAGTCAAAAGTAATATCGTTGCCCTAAAAAGTACCAATTATTCCTGTTGGAGTAATACTATGCAAAGGCATGCAAAGGCATAAGAAGATTGAGAAAAGGAGCTCCTAGAATAACTTATTGTTGTAAATTCCTTACGCAAAGAAATACAGAAGGAATATTCTGGTTGTTATTACAGATAGAAACGTGCAAAATTTTATATTGACTATTCATTCTATTACCACTAGCAGAGGTAAGAGATTGAGTAGTTTTTTTCAAAATACTTGGTAGGAACCAAACCTTCTTAGATACATTTTAAATCAGCCCTACTATCTACTAGGGCAATACCATGAATGGTATATTCATGTTGGATATAAGAGTAATTTAAATGTACCATTTTGGAGATGATATTATGTGAAGAAGATGCAGATGAGAGTCATGTGTTTGTTGACTAACAGAAGTAGTGGTTAGGATTGGCTGTTTGTCATTTTGTTCGAATGTCATAATATTATCATACTTCTAGAGAGAAAGTTTGATATTCATGATTTTAGATTTCAAGTAATTAATTTCCTTTTGTAAGTCTTGAATGGTGATAGGTTTAGCAGTCTCCATTCGGCTGAGAACATCCTGGAAATTATAATAATTATCTGTAGGAAGTTTAGGTCCTGGATTAGGTTTCGGATTTTCCTGAGCGAGCTGTTGGATGCAGAGAATTAGAATTTGAAATCTAATTTCTGGATCAGGAATTTTATTAATAATGGATATCAATTGGCTTTGGGTTGTGGTTAAGGTATTGAGTTGTAAACCATTCATTTCCACAATGGCTTTCCAATAATCCGGAGGATTGGAGCCAGAACATCTGTCACAAGGTGTTGCTTCTGTTGAAGAGGAAACACTGTGATCAATGTGGTTGACTTCTTCGGAGTTATCTGAAGAACTGTCTTCAGAAGTTGTATTAAGTAAGAGTTTACTTAGCTGAAGTTTTAATCCTTCATTTAGGTAAAGTTCTTGTAGTTTCCGTTTGGTGGCACACTTGTTCGCCAAGTGTCCTTGTTTACCACACTTATAACCAGTGCGAGTTTCAGTTTGTGTGGACGAGCAGGCATAAGCTAAATGCCTTTTACGTTTTTTTATGTTTTTGGTAATAAGAATCATCTTGATTCTTATACTTTTTGTTACGACTTTTTGTCATGTGGTAAGATTGCTGCTTGGTATGTAGGCGGTGTTTACTAGGATAAGTAACATGAAGATCATAGGCAAATTGGTGACAAAATTCGTCAATTTCATTTTTCCCTGTTAAATTCTGCTTTTTAAGATGATAATGGAGTTTAAGGTCATTACAGATACTCAGACCTACCTGGGTACAGACACTAATAATATGACCATAGGTATAGTTATGGTAAGGCATATAATTACCATCATACTAGTCTTTGAGCTTCTGACGAACTTTAGCAGCAAATAATGGTGGAAGCCTATCAATGAATCTGGCTTTCAAATATTCTGCATTGGCATCACTGCGCCTGCATGACCTTGTAGATACAAACATCCTTGTACCACCTAAAATGGGTGAGAGAAGGACATCTAAGATTCTGTATGAGTTTTCTATTCCTTTCATGTTTTTGTGGTGAAAGACCCACAAAATATAAAAGGATAGTCTGGATAAAAGTGTAAACAACATCTTTGGTAGGGGCAGTACTAGTTCCTTCTGTTTTGACGGAACCAAAAATTTCTACCTTCTGATCATGAGTGAGAACATTGTCCCACCAGCCTTTAAGACTGCCTGTGAACCCATTGGCAATAAATTTGGCGACGTTGTCATCTTCATTGCCAGCAGTTTAGCAGTTTTACAGATACAAGCATACATAAGCATTTTATGAATAATTTCATAAATTTGGTATTCGGATAAACCATTAATATTCCATTCATAAATGGTACGTCCATTATAAGCTATGCTGTCAGGGGCGGGGCGGGGCGGGGCGCTAGGCGGGAGAATGTAAATTTCTAATATGTGCAATATGTGTAAATTTGTAATATGTATAATATATGTAAATTTGTAACAACAAAACCCCCAACAGATTGCAAGTCCAATTAAAAAAAAAGTCACCCATAAAACTCCCAAAAACGGACCATGGGTGCTTCTTTAGGTGCCGCGGCAATCAATCTGTCACGACATATATAATGACATGTATTTTAAAATAGGGCGTTACAACAAAAAAAAATCTTCTTCAACGCCATTTTAGATTGCTGAGAGGGTCACTCTGATTTTGTTAACGTGAAAGTAGTATTGAGCAAATAACTACGCCCTTAGAGCATCTCCTACTCGGACTAATACTATTGGGCAACTCAGATTCAACTCCAACTCGACTCAAAATCTGTTAGAAATGCTCCAAAACTGTTGGAAATCTACATTGACTTGGAGTTGGGATGGGAGATGATGCGTCACCAAATTAAACGACACAAACACAGAGATAAACATCGCTCACACCAAGAGATGTCGTATTAAACGGAACAAGATACTCTCTTCGGCATTTAAACAAACACCAACCGAACCAAAACACACACTCTCTCTCTCTGTACTGTAATCTTCAATCATCAACAATGAACCAAACCTTAACAAGTTCCCAATCCTCTCTTATATTCTATCAAGAACACCCAACAAACCCACCTCCATTAACATCTCATTGTCCTCAACATCATGTTCTAGGGCATATCCAGGTCAGCCACCTCAGCAGTATAATATGTCTCAGCAATCATATCCCGGCTATCCTCAGCAACAAACTCGCTATGATCAAACATCTGTAACACCAACACAACAAACCACCACCACTTAAGGCGGTGGATATGATTACTACAGGCAACAACAACAACAACCATCAATGGGAGGATCGTCAGCTTCAGTGACGGATAACACTGGCTACAATTACGGTCAACCCCAAGCCCCTGTCTCTAATTCCAATCAACAACAGAACGTATATGGGGGTCCTCAGCAAGGTTATTCGCAAGATGGGTATGGTGGTGGCTATGGTCAAGCACAAGTTGGATATGATCAAACCCAACAATGATATAACTCTGTACCTACCTATGGAACTGTTGCTAACTCAACAACACTGCATCATCATCATCATCATCGCTCGAGATCGCAGAGCCAGAGAGAGAGAGATCGCAGAGCCAGAGACAACAGAGAACGCAGAGAGAGAGAGATCGCAGAGCCAGAGAGAGAACGCAGAGAAAGAGATCGCAATTGTTTTGTTTAATTTTTGTTTGTTTTTCTTTTTAAGTTATCAAATGAGCCAAATTATTTGGCAAACACGAAATAAAAAAAAAAAAAAAAAAAAGCCTTTAAGAGAGCGCCCCCGCCTAGCGCCTTGAGAGAGGCGCCCTGTTCTTTGAAGCTCCCTAGGGCAGTAAAATGGTAAGGCGGGGCGGGTAGTTGAAATTTGGGCGCCCCGGCGGCGCCCCTGACAACATAGATTATAAGATATTTGATTTTGAAAAGAATCTTCCTCAAATAAAAGATCATGAGGGGTAGGCCTTTTATAATATGTTTTTAACTGGGATGGTTCATATTCGATTTTATGAAGACTGGCTTCAACTTCTTGGATGTGGTTCTCTGATTGACTATCAGAGGTTGCTTCTGATGCAGAGTTTTGTTCCAGCGTATTAACACTAAGTTGTTTGATTCTTTCAACCAAAAGGTCAACAAACTCAGAATCCTGAGAATTTGATAACTTAAAGTCATTGACGAGAAATGTTGGTTTGATATCAGCATTATGTGTACTAGAAGATGTACTGGTTGTATCAAGGTTGATATTACTAGTACGTTGGATGTGATCTTCAATACGATTCAGTTGGTTTCCCATCGTTTGAAGACTGACATTGGTCCAATTATTCTGTTTAATAACCAGGTTAACATCAGTAATTTGATTGGTAGGATGGGCAAAGGCGCTAGCTTCCAAAGGCTTGGAGTTAGGCTGCCCTTGTTTAAATGGATAGATTCAGGAGGAGGATGGACAGATTGGACTTTTGTGCTATCTGGTTTAACCCATGTCTTGGTGAAATCTTCCATATTATTAATGATGTATTGATGACAAGAATACCATGTTGTGAGCCAGTCACAAAAGAATATGATCTTTTGGCTTCGTTCAATCTCATGGTAGAAAATATCTTCAATAAGGAGTAATTGGTCTCTGGTAAAAGTTTTCTAGTACCATTTTCTGAAGTCATGAATTCATTACGGATAAACTGGCGAATCATGGAATTAGGGCTTAAATTCATAAAATTGTTAAACATAGAAGCTTGCTTCTGATAGAGGAGTAGTTTGATCTACTTCGGTCCTAGTACTGGTAGAGGGATCATTATAAATGCCATGAGGAATCTGTTGATCAGAAAGTCTAATTCCCTGAATAATGGGCTCAGATGTAGAATGTCTAGAAACCGAAGGTCTGGAAGAAGGGCATGAGATGTGATAAGGAATGTCGTCCTCGTTGGGCATCTGTCTACAAGACCTGCTCTATAAAGAGATAGCTTGATGGGACGGGATGCAAAGGTTACCTCTACATCACCATCAAGGGTTTGGGTGATTTGGTTTACTTGGTTAGTAAACCGAGGTCTGGGGACAACTCTAGGTAGGACCCATTCAGTAGGGATACTTAGTTCATCCCAATTTATAAGTCTGTTAACTGCAATATTAGTAGTTAAACAGTTACTATGAACTGCAACAGTTGTGCCTGGTTCACTTTTCAAAATAGCCCGAGGACATAAGGTGTTCATAACCTTACTTGGCTAATGAAGTCAAACAAACATTTTTTGTATATTAATTTGAACTTGATAGCTGGTATAGTCCATTGATTCAGTTATTGGGTTTGTTTAAACCTTATTAATTCATAATTTTTTTATAGATAATTGGTCTTCCCGAGACCTATTAAGTTCATCCATATGTGAAGGATGTATCACATAGATATGTAAATTCCATATAAGAATGTCAGTAAGTATCGTTACTGCTGATCTTTGTTCCCTGACAAAGATATTTAAACAATGTAATCTTAATAAAAGGTGTCAATATGGTTACTGCTGCTTTGTTTTTTCTGACAAAGATGTTTAAACAGTGTAATCTTAGTGAAAAACTCAGGTACACGTCTGTCAACGATTTATCGGTTAAACGTCCACTTCCAGGACAACAAGGTCGTACACGACTTGGGTGACGTCCCATACCTAATTCTCTCACCAGACTAGGCTGAGAAAACATTTTGAACAGAGAAAAAAGATAAACAGTAAACACACCTACTTCTCTCACCAGACTAGGCTGAGAAAACATTTTGAACAGAGACAAAAGATAAACAGTAAACACACCTACTTCTCATATATATATATATATAACACCACCAATCATACCTTCATAAAGAACCATCAGTCAAGGCCCAAGGCCCAATTGGAGGCCCAATTGGATCTGGACGGGTTGATTTTGCTATAACTCAACACTCTAATTTAAATCACAACATAAGAAGCATAAACTGCCATATATCACACCTAAGGTGTATACAGGTTTTCACACCAGAGAGAAAGAATCAAACCCAATAACACATCCACAATGAGGCACATCACATGTATCACCGCCAACTTATAAGACCATGGCACTACTGGAGGTGATATACCAAATTCCCATCACTTTCTGATCGCTACATGACCCTTTCTCAAAACAAAAATAATCTTTCCTATCGCAGGGATAGAGATAACCTACAGCAAGATCGCAGAAGATCGTCGGAGAGACTACCAGCAAGACAGCAATACCAATCGCATTACGCATTACCATAGGCAAAATCATAACTTCATATTCAAAATCCCCGAACTATTTGAGTTGAGTCGAATCTCGAGTACTCCCTTTCATGGTTTTTTTTATCCCGAAATCCCTCTCAATTTTGAGGAAATTATACTCCCAATAAGACTTAATTGCAGATGTAAAGAAATAGAGCACAAAACAGGTATCAACCAAGGACAATCAAAATCAAATTCCAGATGATATTGGCGGATATATACAAGGAATTTGATGATAATCCTAACATGGTTACAAACAATATAACAAATCACTGCTAGAAGAGATCTCCAGAGAAAATAACCAGAAGATTGGGATAGTAACAACAAACTAGGGAAGTAAAATCAGCTATCCGGAGGAAAGAACAAGCAAGTTATAAAGAAAAGGAAAAATCTAACGAACCAATCCCTTTAACAAGAACGAAAAATGCTCTTTACAATCAAAGGAAAAACGGAGAAAAATAAAATAAAATATTATCGGATTTTTTGAGTAATCCGGCGACGCCGGAAGCGATGAACTGTTACGTTGTCTTCAATAACGTAGCCGCTCTGAAACCATGTAGAAATTAAAGGGAAGAGATTTATTCATAAAAGATTAATTCAACTATTACATGAAAGACCTATATATAGGTAACATAGCTACTAATTCTACTACTCCTATTAGGAATAGGAAGCTCCTAATTTTAGAACACTCCCAATACTACTATACTTTCCAACAGGCTAACATATTATACTATCTTGAGGCTGTCATAACAAAAAAGCGACCTAACCCTATATTATACCTTCACTAGCAAGCTCAATAGCCACATGGCTTACATCCAAGGTATTAAATCTCGAATCGGATCGGACCAACACGGGCAAATTACTTCGAGATCAGTCTGATCCGATCTGAGTTAGACGGAAAAATAGGAAAAGTGGCAACTTAGATCAACTCAGACGAGTTTGGTGAGTTGTCTCGGACCGGTAATAAATTACTTACGAAATAGTAATAATCGCTAATAATTTATCTATTTTATGGTTGCCAATACTAGATCTTAGCCAAATAAAATAAGCTAGAAAATAAACAAGAAATAAACCTCTGCAGATTTTAAATAGGCAGCAAGAACTTCGACATCAGCCCCCGTTTCTAGAACTGCAGGAGCACGGATAAATATTCCCCGAAAATGTGCAGGCCCACCTTCTGTAGCTGCAAGTTCGGGTACTGAAAGCTCTGCCTCGAAGCTCTGAATCTGAAAAAACAATGGTCATCATTGGAGACTAAAGTTTTTAAATAAAGAGTGAGTACAACAAAAGAATTTTGGCATGATGACAAAAAGTTAGGTCCCGAGCTGATCCCCTTCTGAAATGATTTATCAGTTAAAATTCAGACTGGTCTGCATTGTTAACATACTATTTTTCGAAAACTATTTCATTGTCTCTTCCTTGGGCTTATTAATATCAGGTCGAACATAATAAACTTAAATCCTACATCAGTCAGATAGTTGATAGTTACCTGACTTCCAAAGAAATTGCGATGGACAGTACAATCTAGTCCCCCAACGAGCTCTTGCCCTCCCTCTTTTTGCCCTGAAAAGAAAATTTCAGGTTTCAATCTTCAAACCATTTTGATATAGTGTTTTCTATAACTGTTACTACTGTAAAAAAGACTTCGAACTAGAACAGATAAACTCACCAACAGCTTTGTTTGCCAAGAAGATAAGCCCTGCACAAGTCCCCCAAACAGGTTTCCCTAGTTTGACAAACTCACGTAAGGCGGGAAACTGCAAATTTAATGTTCAAAAAATTGTTATGGCTTTACTTTCAAAAAAAGTTCTAGTAAAATAAACTAAAATCATTCCATTATTTACAAGCTTGGACATTTTGAGAAACACCTATCGAGCAAGATAAAAACAAAGTGTCTTTTTTATTTTATTTTAAAAATGACTCGACTCTTGCCACTACATCCGCAAATTTCTAAACTGCAAGAATCCAGTTCCTCGAACCATTTATGAACTTTATCCTTTTCATCGGTGTACTAAAAAACTTGATTACGCCAAACAGGTTTCAGGGTCGAACGTCTTTAGGGAATGTTTTTCCCACTCACTACATTTTTTTTTCCCTTTAAAATTGTGTTCCGTCTTTGTTCCATCATCCCCCCTCTCTCCCCCATAAACCAAACTCCATCTTCTCCCTCATCTCTCCCATTTCGCTCCCCCTCAAACCAAACTCCGTCTTCTCCCGGTACCATTCAATGGTTTACTAGTAACATCTTTACTTAAGGGGTAACTGCAAGTATTACTCTTTTTTTCAATTAATTATCATTGTTCCAATAATGAACAATCAACTCAAACATGTTCCACTAACTTACAAGCTTCAACATTTTTACAAATACTCTATTAAGCATGAAAAATCCAAACAAAAGCCGAAACCTGATTGTCACTGTTTCCCTAAAACTCAGTCTAAACCAAACAAACCCATTTCATCAAATTACTTCTACAATACAACATAAATAAAAAAAGAATAATATCACTTCTACAAAATCCCACCCCAAACAACTCAAACCCAATTTACAAAATCACTCAGTTAGTCTAATATATCACTTTCCACACTATTTTTGATCAATTCAATTACATGGGTATTGCTGGAAACTAAAAATAACCCAAATTTCATCTAAATAACCTGAAAAAATGTCCAAATAAAATAAAATTACCAAATAAAACTGAACCCAAAGATAGTAATACTTACCAGGTTGTGGTATTCTGCTAGTTTTGCCATGGTGGTACTCTCTCCTCCAGGGATGATGAGTCCATTTATACTGTTTAACTGTTCTGGTTTCTTTATCTCCACCCCTCTCACTCCAAGCCTTCGAAGTACTGCAACAACAACAACAACAACAATAGAGAATCAATGTTATAGAGCTTCAGTCAGTCAGAGAGAGAGAGAGAGAGAGAACCTGCGATGTGTTCGTTGTAAGATCCTTGTAAAGCGAGAACGCCGATAACCATGGTTGCCGAGCAAATACTTGATAGAGAAGAAGAGAGGGTAGATGATCGAGTGGTCTCTCTCGCTCTCTCTCTCTAATGGAGTCTAGACTTTGCTAGAACACCAAAGAGTTGCAACACAACACTGATAGAAGGTTTTTTAGCCGTGGATTATGGGTGGTTATGCAATCCTTAAATAAATTAGTATATACCGTGGTGGCATTGGGAAAACGACCAGAAATGGTGGCAGTGGTGTTGCAGCAGCAGTTGAGGTCGCACAAGTGGTAGATCTTGTAAAAGAGTTTTACAGAGTAGATGTCTGAAGAAAAAGAAACAAGAAGGCGAGATGTAGATATCGGAGGGGGAAAAGAGAGATCAATGGAAGAAAAGAAAAGAAAAAAGTGATGTAGGAGATTGAAAGAAAGAAGACAATTGACGGACATTGAATTGCTTGTTTTTACTAGTAAACCTTGGGTGGGTGGCTCCCCCAAATATCTCAATGGACACAACAATCATTTCAACATTTGGATTTAATCTATACTACTAAAGGAATAGCTATGTCATTAGAATAAATTTTGGCTGTTGATCACCTTACCCTACACATGTTGAGAAAAATCTATACTTAAATTTATAACACAGCCGTTAGATAATGAGTATTATTTAGTCTACTCTCCCAATTTTTTTAATCCTAAAATACCCCTATTTTTGGAAGTACAACATAATTTAACGTATATACGAAAATGGTCTTGTAGGAAGCCTAAATACAAACCTAAAACGCCAAATCGTAAGGCAAACTACCAAAATTTCAATATCATCTTCGATTTCTCTCTGATTCGGCTGAAGACTCCTCTCTCTCTCACCATACTTCTTCTCAATTAGGTTTGAGACTCTCTCTCTCTCTCTCTCTCTCTCTCACCGTGAGAATTGGGGTTTCGCATTGTTGATGCCTATTTTGTGTATTGTGTCTGGGGTTGTTGTTTCAATTTTTAGGAGAAAAGGAGTGTTGTCTGGGGTTTGATGTTTGGGGTTGGTGATTTGGGTATTGTGTTTGATGTTTCAATACCCCGGACAACAATACAACAATTTTGTGTATTGGAACTTCTTGTGTTGCTGCAGGTTCGTCGATGAAGACCACACTTGTTCGTCATTCATCCCCCTCTCGACATGGAAGAAGAAGGCAGGGATTGTAGCAAAACTGATTGTTGATGCACTCCTCCAACGCTTTCTTCCCCTCCCGAGATGTCGAATCGAAACCGCCCAAGCACAGGTTAGACTCTTACTCTTGTTAATTTTGCTCTTAATGTTGCATTTTGGACTACTTTTGTGTTGCAATTACTTTACTTTTCTACATTTTGGCTGGGGTAGCTTGGGAAATCAGCAATGTCGCTTTATATTTGCAAATGTGCGAAAAAATATGCGCTTTTTGGCATTTGAGCTGTGAGTTGTAGAATTAGGTGAGTGTTGCTCGAATTAACTTCCCCCAGTTTGGGTTAAGTCCTCATTATTATACTGCAGGATATCGCAAACGTAATAGAATTTTGGTTGTTGGGGGAGTGTACAGGATTCCACTTGCCCTTCGGTCATTGGAGGCCTATTATCAAAAATTGAAGCCACGGATTATTTGAAATGGGATAGTGTACTTGAAAGCCTTTATTGTGCTTTGAATGACGAAGGTCTTGAAAGACTTAATCGAGCTTTGTTGACAAACTATATATATTTACCCTGTTAAGTCCCCATTATTATACTGCAGGATATCGCAAAAGTAATAGAATTTTGGTTGTTGGGGGAGTGTACAGGATTCCACTTGCCCTTCGGTCATTGGAGGCCACGGATTATTTGAAATGGGATAGTGTACTTGAAGACCTTTATTGTGCTTTGAATGAGGAAGGTCTTGAAAGACTTAATCGAGCCTTGTTGACAAACTATATATATTTACCTTGTCTTCTCAAACCCTGTTTCTTATTTTGTGGTATGTTTCCTGAAGATCATGTAATTAAGAGAATGAGATTAATTCATCTTTGGGTGGCCGGAGGTTTCATCAAAGAACATCTTGGAAAAAAAAAACTCGAAGAAGTTGCAAGCAATTACTTTGGTCAGCTTATAGAGAGGAACATGCTCCAAATTCATGAAAATGCATTTACGGTCCGGTTAAGAGCATGTAAACTTCATGATCTCGTAGGAGAGCAATCAAATTGGATCATGAGGCTATGGGAGGGTAATAAGTTACTCTTCGAAATTACATTTGCAACATATCATTGAAATCTTTTTTGCAGATCTAACTTTATTGTGTTTGCTCCAACTTCTTTCAGGTTTATAGAGGAATGTTCCCGAGTGGGGAGACGGTGGCAATCAAAAGAGCACAACAAGGATCTATGCAAGGTAGGGGTGAGTTCAAGACTGAAATTGAGTTACTTTCAAGAGTTCATCACAAGAACGTCGTTGGCCTTGTTGGTTTCTATTTTGAGCAAGGAAAACAAATGTTGGTCTATGAGTTTATTCCTAATGGGACGCTGAGGGAAGGCCTGTCTGGTAAGATCTTCATCCTCCTTCAAAACAATTAAAGTTTCTTTATTACTTGCAACTTCAATATATATATATTCTGGAACACACCAATTGTGTGTAGGGAGATCAGGTATCTATCTGGATTAGAAGATGAGACTTCGCATTGCTTTAGGCTTCGCTAGAGGATTAACATATCTTCACGAGCTTGCTAATCCCTCGATAATTCACAGAGATGTCAAGTCAACTAATATATTATTGGATGAAAAATTGACCGCAAAGGTTGCAGATTTTGGACTTTCGAAGCTGACAGCGAAAAGGGGCATGTATCCACTCAAGTTAAAGGTACACTAGTGAGTATTACTATATCCACTAAACCTCTCCCTTTGTAACATCTATTATGTAGTACATTGTTGCATTTGAGGTTTCTCAAGGCTCTTCGACATCGACAAACCTGTTCGGGTTTAGTTCAGATACGTAATTAGGAAATTAATTAAAGAGTCGTTCTCCTAATGATTTCACCTTGCTGCAGGGCTATCTGGATCCTGAGTACTACATGACTCAATAGTTGACAGATAATAGTGATGTTTACAGCTTTGGTGTAGTAATGCTTGAACTCATTTCTGCTAGGCAGCTAATTGAGAAAGGAAAATATATAGTTCGAGAGGTTCGGACGGCATTATATAAGAACAGTGAACACTACGGCCTAAAGAAGATCACGGATCCAGGAATTAGGAATTCCGGCATTCTTATTGGTTTTGAGAGATTTGTAGAGTTGGCCATGCAGTGTGTTGAAGAATCAGCGGCAGAACGTACATCGATGAGCGATGTGGTGAAGGAGATTGATAGAGGAACTAGAACTGACGACCCCACTGCTTGTAAGATGCATTACTTGTAGGACATCAACATATGTAAGGACAAGGATGGTCTCGTCCTCATCGAAATTATTCTCAGACATCACATATGTAAGGACATATATGTACTTACATTTCTGGCAGGTTATTGGATACCCCTTTGTTGACATCCTTCCAGGATCTTTCATTGAGGGCCAAAATAAGGATGATACGTTGGTTTATCCTTGGATAGAATCTCCTCAACATGAAGATCATCCCCAGAATAACCCATTTCTTATTTCGAATACCTAGAAAAGGTTATACATTTAAAGCTTCTATCCTTCTAGTAGTTGCTTAAAATGAAGGTATTAGAAACCAACATCTCTCGCCATACCATTCCAATACATTGTACAATTTGACTACATATATATCCACCTGAAATGGAGATATCTCTTTACTTCAGATTTTGTGGGGGCTCTTAGACAAAGCAAGTGAGCCCAATGAGGTTGAAGCGGACTTAGTGCCAAAGTTAAGTCCCTTGAAGCTTCTTTGTAGTAGGGATAATGGAGTGTCACATGGAGAAAAGGGTGTTCTTCATGATTTGCTTTAGTTCAATCAACATAAATGATAAAAGCTAGCTAAAGAGTTCTAAACAAGTTAACAGTGAAAGAAATGTCTGCTTTTTTTTCATCAGTTAGCTTTTCTTCTTTCCCCTCTTCATTCATGCATGGCTTCCATTGATATAATACAACTTTTCTTTAATTTTTGCAGAAGAGAAGCTTGGCTGCATGGCAAACAAAGGGATTATGAAGGAAGAGCATAAACTTAATTATTGAAATCCCCATATTTCAATGTTGATTTTCTCTTTATATTCTACTCTATTTATAAAGTAAAGGGGTCACTTTATCATTTTACAAAGTAAAAGGAAAAGGGGATATATCAAAGTGTATTTAGTAGAAACATGTTGCTAATTAGTTTGAAACCATGTCTTTCTTCAAATATTTGTTCCTCATCTCTTAGTGGATCCAAAAAGAAGGGACCACTAATGGACGACGATAAACTACGAGTTTAAGTGCGCATTAAACATGACAAGTTAAGTCTATTGTTGGAGTATATATGTTCTTATTTTCAACAATTATTTCCGCACACCGTGACAAGTTAAGTCTATTATTCATGCAGTATGTTTATATTAGCTACATTCAGCGTAAATATTACACAAATGCAAGATATCACATATATGTCATATTGGTATCTTTCTATATGCATTAGAGAAAGGTTTTTTATTGATGCTGAATGTGTGCAACCGGCTGATTTTGTTCCATATCATGCAAGATAAAACAAAGCACGTGCTTGACCTGGTCACAAGAATGAGATTTGTAGGTTATAACTTGAAGCTCTATCTCTACCAGCCTACAAAAGCTTTATTACGAGGTTGCCGGTGCAAGTTACACATGGAAACAACATTTTCTCCTCACTAATACTTATGTTTCCAACTTTTCATTTCTAGAATCTGGATAATTCTGATTCAAGAACGTTGTATTAGGAGTTTTCTCATCATGTTTATTAGCGCTGAATTATGAGATGCTTCTTCGCATGTACCTAACCTGCTTCCCAGCCTGCAGTTGAGTTACTATTAATATACAACGTCACCAAACTTAGACAATGGTAATCCATATACGACCTTAAAGGTTTGGAAACATGTGTCGACGATAATTGCTAATGTATTAGATAAATGACGGGGTACTGTCATATACATTTTCTAAGAGGACCTAAAGTCTTAGGTTGTAGTAGCTCTAAACTGTAACATTCAGTTTCAAAATTTATGAGATGAAATCAATAAAATTATATTCATTCAGTATTTTATCTGTTATGTTGGATTTGTTTTCTCCAGATTTTCTTCTACATTAAATGTACAAGATAAGCACTCCTATTGTCGTATCATGCCATATCTTATATTACCTGCATTTTCGATTTTGCATAAGTGTTGTCACTCATCCAATTGAGCTGGACTAGTTGTCTACTCTTGCTCAGTAATATGTTGGAGCTAAACCTCATCGGTGTTCCTTACCACATTTCCTATGGTGATAGATTTTCTGGTCATGTTCTTCCATTCGGATGGCAAAAACCGGGGGATGAGCTCAACGAATGGGATGGGAACAACAATATGTCTGGGGACGAATCTCATATGCATTAAAGGCAAGGTTGGGGTTATAATAGGCACATGATGAATGGTTCGGGTTGGGGGGGAGGTATAACCAGATATGTGGAAGGGGCGGAGTGGAGTAAATACGAGGTGGTGCCTTCTACATCCTAGAAAGTCGAAAGTCTAAAGTTGGTCATTCCATTAAAAGGTTGCATGGTCAACCCACAAAGAAAGTATGAGATAAACCTATCTGATGATGCTCTTCCAGCAAAAGATATAATCTAAAATTCTTGTGCAACTTCTTCCTGTGAGATGTCACCCGAGCCTCCTAAAACACTGATGGACAATACTCATCTTTTGCTAGGTTTATCTTTCTAAGCTTGACATCTTAGTAAATCTTTCAATCCGGAGTTGTATGAGCAGTGCCTGAGCTTATTGGATATTGAAGGAAGTTTATATTAGATCTTACCAATCCGAGAAAATAAATATTTGGCGAGAAATCGCGACGGAACTACATAGAAAAGATTGAAATTGTTAAGAAAGATTTGGGTTTATTTCTATTAAATTTCTCAACTACGTGTTGTTCCTAAAATTTTGTAATTGAAGATTTGATTTTTAGTATATTTATTTGTTTTTACTTATTAATGGATTTACGTTGTTGGAATTGTATATGTAATGGTTAGTATGCATTAAGTTAGGCTAGAATGTATCTTTGAATTATGCGGAAAATCTCTTTGATGGGATTGAATTTATATAAGATTGTACGCAATATTGAAGGCAACAAAAGGATTGTACGCATAATACCAAACTCCAATCTACCATGAATTGAAGTTAATTACTGTTGAAACTTGAACAAATGATCTATGCTTGAAATATCGGCTCTATTATTCTTAACTGAAATATTAAACTATTTGAGCACATAGGTCATCATTTTACAAATACTTGTAGGCACACGCTCGCGTGTGCCCAACTGCTAGTTGAATATAAGAGAATAACGAATGATAGTTAGGAGTCTGGATTTGCCAACCCCCTCTGAGGAGGGTTGGCACAACCCTCTCTCTCATTGGCTATAGATTTGCCGGTGTTAAGTGAAAGACTTTCATTTTTCTAAATTTCTATATTAGAGCATCACATGTAGCCTAGCTAAAGTAAAGCTAGGAAGATGAGTTGGAAAGTAATATTTGAAAAAGTCTAAAAAATATACTCCTCCAAAACTACTCGAGGTCAACAAAAAAAATATGACGTGTTAAAAAAAAAATTGAATTTCGGTTTTTTCCTCCAACGTGTTTCACTTTCTCATCTCTCTCTGCAAGTCTTTCTCCCCCTCATTTGAATTTTATTCAAGAACATATCACCTGCCATCAAATTTAAAAAATCACATTTATCTTCTCTAATTAGTTGCCACCCAAATCCCCAAATAAGCACAAATCTTATTCAACTCTACTCTCAATACTTAAATTTCTTAGTGAATACTTAAATTTATTGGGTTTTAACAAAAAAATTCAATTCTTCTAGGTTTACGCATACTTTATAATGTCTTATGATTCGTCATCCGCTGATGATGTCATAATCCTCACAGGCTTAGCATATGGAGAAACTGAAAGGATTCAAAACGAAGGTAAAAAGAGGAGTCGTCGTAATGAGTCTCGTACCTCCATGTGGCGAGAACGAGTCGCAGGAAATGAGAGACTTTTCCGTGACTACTTTGCAAACCCTCCTCTTTATAATGATATTCTTTTTCAAAGAAGGTTTCGAATGAGGCGTTCACTCTTTCTTCGCATTGAAGCTGCAGTAGTTCAACGTGATTCATTTTTCGTGCAACAAAGAAATGTTGTTGGTATCTTGGGGTTTTCCTCACTTCAAAAGATAACAGCTGCTTTAAGAATGTTTGCATATGGAATAGCAGCAGATGCCTTGGACGAAAATTTAAGGATCAGTGAAACTACCGCAATAAAAAGCCTTAAAAGGTTTTGCATCGCAATCGTGGATGTTTTCGATGAAAAGTATTTGAGGTCCCCTAATGATGACGATGTCCGCCGATTGCTAGCTGTTGGTGAGCAACGTGGATTTTTTGGAATGTTGAGGAGCATTGATTGTATGCACTAGGTGTGGAAGAATTGTCCAACCGCGTGGCAAGGGATGTACAAAGGTCACGTTCATAAACCAACTATCATTCTTGAAGTCGTTGCTTCATATGATTTATGGATTTGGCATGCTTTTTTTGGAATGCCTGACGCTCACAATGACATAAATGTCTTACAAAGGTTAAATCTATTCGCAGACCAACAAGGTCGTTCTCCTTCTGCAAATTACCAAATTGAGAAGAACAAGTACTCGCATGGATATTATCTGGTAGATGGAATTTATCCTACATGGTCAACACTTGTGAAAACGATTCCATGTCCGTGAGGAGAAAAGTACAAACATTATTCTCAAAACAAGAATCGACAAGGAAGGATGTTATTGAGAAAGCTTTTGGAGTGCTCCAAGCACGATTTGCGATTGTAAGAGGACCTACGCGGTTTTGGAGTCCCAACGATCTTGAAAATATCATGAAAGCGTGCATTATAATGCATAACATGATTGTAGAGGATGAGCGTGGCCATTACAAGAACGACTTTATTTATGATGAGAACGACAATGTTCCTTATGTTACGATATCTCGTGATCACATTGCACCTTTCAATGACTTTCTAGAGAGGCATCTTAATATCCGTGATGAAGCGCAACACTCCCAACTTCAAACTGACATCATCGAATATTTATGGGCAAAACGGGGCCAAAGTTTAGATGATGATACTGCAAGTGGTTGACAAGGTTCATCTAATGTTATTTATTTTTAATTTACCAATGTATGTAGTTTCAAATTAAAATAAACGCATGCGTCAAATTATATGAGCAATGCTACTTCAGAAGTTATTATAAAATGGCATAAACAATATTTTATTAGCTAAAAGAAAATTTTATTTATGGAATTCAAAATGTTGTACAGAGAAGAGAAGGGCAATGCCTACATCAATGCAATATTAGTAATATTGCATGTTAACTAAAGGTGCAATACCCCTTATGTACTTGAGTAATACAATGCCTACTCCTAAGTAAGCTCGAACTCTCTTCATTGTTATCAGAAAATAGAAACCCGAATTCAACATTGTAGTAAGAGCACGTGCAGTGATTAACAGATTAGACTAAAACACTTCAGAGAAACAAATGATCTTAAGGGTTCAGACGCATGCATCAACGACTGGGGATTCGAGGCATGCATTCCTTTCTTCTTCTTTTACTCTTCAACATTTTTCAAGAGTACGCTCTCATGCATTATTCTCTATTTCTCGGTGTAGTTTGCCCTCCTGCATAACTCAATCTAGTGATCTGATAGTCATTGATCTTCTGAACTGTAAATCATACAACTTGCAACCAGGGACTCATTTCTCCAGCTTTCTGATAAGAAAAAAATGTATAAGAAAAATGTATTCTATGACAATATCTCATATATCTCCAAAAACATAGACCCCCCTAAGTTTAAGTCTTATTTAGGGAAATCGTCTGCACCGCATTAGAATAACATAGCAAGGTTAACTCGTTAGATAATTTATCTCAAACAAACTGCCAGTTATGCAATCCAAAACTAGAATATATACGACTATATAATGTTCCCAAGAATAAACTACTTACTATCTTCTTCATCATTCTTGGTATTGTAACGCTTTTTATGAGCAACGACCACATGCTTGAACTCAATTATTAACTCCTTAATGAACAATTGAATGATCTTCTACATCAACAATGCTACTTGAAGAGCTAAAGCAAGTCTGATATTGATAGAAAATAAATAAACTAAAAGTAAAGAGACAAACCTCCAGCATACAGCTCACCCAGATTTCGGATTGCATCTATTGTGGCTAAAGAGATCTGGGGAAAGCTTGTACCCGGGGATGGCACGTTGCCCCCTACTTATGGTCTGTGGTATGCGAGCCTCAAACCACGTCGATTCATCACCCATACCTATTGCCCTGCGGCCCGCCCATACCACCGACCATCCTACACCCACCGACCCTACTCCCCCCCTGGCACACCAAGTAATGTGCCTTCTATAGACACGACCGAGTTTCTAGCTTAGTCGCAACGACACATCGCCACCCGGTCGGTTCGCCCCACAGTACTGCGACTTTCGGGCCCCAGCACCCGTAGCAGACTTCGGAGCCAGGTTTGGCGACGACTATGCCAACCCCCAACAGTGACACCCACCATATAGCCCCGATGACCCATCCTACCCCATGGTCATAGGTACCAACACTACAATGAACGATACCACTCCTGCAACGATAGATTTTAAGACCGGTACCCCGGTACACCTTCATACAAACCAACTTATGCTCAACACCACGAGAGCCACTTTAATGAGTCATCTACCAGGAGTGGGGTCACCGCCAGACGGGACAATGGCATCAGCGACCAACTGCTATCAACGACCAACTTCCATTAACGGCTGCGCCCGTAGAGATAACATTCAGGAATATGCAAGGTACTGATCCTACTAGGCAGTTAGCCAAGGAGACCCTCTGCCGGATCCACAATACACCTTTCACAGCGGCCATCTAGAGCTATGTTATGGGCCAGAGCTACTCCCGTCCGAAGATAGAGGCCTTTACCGGGAGTCAGGACCCCGGCCAACACCTTTCCAAATTTTAATACAACATCGACTTGTAACATCAAACGGATGAGCACATGTGCCGCCTGTTCCCCTCGACCTTGTCTGACGGGGCCCTAGCCTGGTTTTAGAGTCTCAAACCCAATTTTATCTTCATATTTGAGCAGCTCTCACTAGCTTTTATCCAGAAGTACCTACACAACCGCAGTCAAAGAAATAGTTAGCCGAGTTGTTTTCTTTGAAATAACAGATTGGCAAAACAACTGACTCCTTCCTCATTTGGTTTAAAAGCGAGCTCACCCTTATTGAACGGGTTGACGCACCGACTGCCTACCTTGCCTTCATGGGTGCCTGCCTTCCCAGTTCTAAACTCCACGAGGCCTTACATATGAAGCGACCCAAAACTCTCGAACACCATTACGAATTTTTTTAGAAATACCAGAACATGGAAGCAAATAATCGCGGATCCACCTCACAAATTGCCACCCTCCTGAGTACTACTTCCGCCCCTTTGCTAGTCGCTCATCCCGATACTTTTAAATACCTGAGAGACTAGCAATGTGACCTCGACGACGGCAGGAACAAAAGGCGCATGGGGCGTGATCCACGTGATAAAATAGAACCCTCATGGGATGGAAGACAGAGAGCCCCATACTAGAAACGGTATTCCCCCAACGACTACACCCTAACATGGGCAGACCTCCTTCTCGCCGTCAAGAATAACCTTGACTATAGGAAACCGTACCCCAAACTGGACCGTCCTGGCTGCCCGTACTGTGCACACCACGACGTCCATGGCCACGCCACCGAGGAGTGCTATGATCTCATCAATATGACTGAGACTTGGTTCTTCCAAGGGCGTTATACCCAGTACCTCAAGTGACCCATCCCACCTGCTGATAGACTACCTTGTAAAACACTCAACCAGCCCGCGACAACCGTACGGTCATCTAGTAGTGTGTGAAATGATCCTGGGGGATCTCAACAGAGCACCATCCTGTAATGCAGTCTCCAATTCCACAAGGCAATGTTATTGCCTCACTGACAATCATCGTACAGTATTGAAGCGGTCACTGATACACAACACGAACATGCGATCTACTTTATTGATCAAGGCCTCGGCTTAGTCTCCCATTCGCATAAAAACACTCTAGTCATTTGAATTATGATTGGGGTATCCTCGTTAAGCGCATGCTGGTCGAATCTGGCAGTGGTGCTAACATCCTATATTACGGTGCCCTCCAAAACATGAACATACAGGATTGCCTGGCACCGTCCAAAATAGAGATCTCAAGATTTAATGGGTCTACTGACTGGGCTATGGGGTAGCTCGTTACTTAGGTATATGTCGGCCCAGTCGTGGTACCCACCACGTTCATCATCATTAATAGCCCCACAGTCCATAATAACGGCATCCTGGGACGCGATTGGATCCATGCCATAAAGGCAGTCCCCTCTTCCTACCACCAGGTACTACGCTTCCCCACAAAATTTGGCCCATACCATATATGAGGCTGCCAAGTCACGGCCCGTATCTGTTATGCCAACTCTCTTCAAAACTTAATGAATCGTGAGACTTCCAAGAAAAAGGGGAAGAATATCACCATTGTGGTGGACTCGGCCCCTGTTCCTTGATACCAAGATATGCTAATGATGACAGGTATACCACCCTCTGATCAGAACGATGCCGTTATAAGTGCGTTCAACAGAAATTGGACACCACCTCTCATGGAACCGGTCGATCAGATTAACCTCGACGGCTCCATAAGAATAACGTATATTAGGTCCTTGTTGACAGGTGATGAGAGATTGGACTTTATCACACTCCTCCAGTAATACAAAGACTTCTTTTCTTTATCGTTCGATGAGATGCCGGGTATAAACCCCGAATTGGCCTATCATCACTTGCACGTTAACGACAAAGCTACCCCCGTTAAGCAGAAACCACGCCGAATAGCCCCAAGGTTACAAGGGTCCATAAATGACAAGATTTAAAAGTTACTGCATGCAATATTTATCAGACTCGTGGGCTGCCCACGCAGGGTAGCCAACGTGGTGGTCGTCCCCAAGAAGAATGGGAAAACACGAGTCTGTATCGAAATTACCGATCTCAATCAATATTGCCTAAAGGATAGCTTCTCTATTCCCTACATCACCAGACTAGTCGATTTTACGGCCGGATACGAGTGGCTGTCCTTCATGGACGGTTACTCCGGGTACAACCAAATATTATTGGCAGTCGAGGACCAAGACTGTACTTCATTTACCACTGAGCAGAACCTGTACTGCTATACCATCAAGCCTTTTCAGCCTGAAAAATGTGGGTTTTACTTACCAGCGCATTGTTACCACCATGTTTGAAGAACTGTTGGGGAAATTAGTTGAAGTCTACATTGACGACATGCTCGTAAAGAGTAGGCTAAGCTACGACCATCTCACCGACCTCGGGACCGTCTTCACAAAGCTGCGATCCTAAAAGATGTGACTGAACCTAAAGAAATGTAGCTTTGAATTTTTATCGGGGAAGTTCCTTGAACATCTAGTCACTCAGCGAGGAATTGAGGCCTACCCTGATCAGATCCGCGCCCTCCCCTGTATGCCATCACCACGAACACTGAAGCAAGTTCAAGCCTTCGTGGGAAAAATTGCCTCACTCAGCCGCTTCATTTACAATGGTTCCTACAAATGTCGTTCAATATTCCATTGTATCTAGGATAACAAAAAGTACCAATGGAACGATGAATGCGAGGCAACTTTCCAGAACATGTTGCGATACTTGGCCACCCCGCCCATCCTCAGTGGCCCAAAAGAACATAAGCTACTACGCTTATATCTCAGGAATACATATGAATCCATCAACGCAGTCCTCATCCATACGGATAAGCACACTAAGAAACCAGTCTACTACGTTAGTAAAACCCTCCTAGGAGCAGAACTGTAATACTCTACAGTGGAGAAATAGACCCTTTCCCTGGTATACGCCTCACAGAAGTTATGACCGCAGTTCCAACCCATATAATCACGGTCATTACCACCCAACCATTACAAGGGATATTCGCCAAGAAAGATAAAACTCGCCGCATCACAAAATGGGCAATCACTCTTGGGGAATTTGACATACGCTTCGAGCCAAGGGTCGCTGCCAAAGGATAGGCGGTTGCCGATCTCCCCATTACCGATGACAACTGGCACAACCGGGAGGATGGGGACCACGACACTCATCCGGATAATAATGAGCTGACATACACTAAGGGGTGGTGGCTATACACGGACGGGTCTGTCAACGCGGGTGGCTCATGTTTGGTGATTATGCTGGTTACTCATACTGATGACAAAATTGAGAAAGCAATACGGGTTAACTTCCCCCTCAGTAACAACTAATCAGAATATGAGCCATTATTGTGTAGGGTAGATTCAGTGTTGACCCTGGGCGCAAAAAAAAATTCCATCTTTACCAACTCGCAGCTCATTGTCAACCAGCATAGCGGGACGTTCCAGGCCAGCAGCAAAATGTTTGACTACATGGAAATTTTAAAACAACGACTAAGCAAATTTAGAAAGGTCAACCTCGAGCACATTTACCGAGGCGATAATAAGTACTTGGATGCCCTCGCGTACTTAGCAAGAATCGTCGGTGACAGACTCAGGGTAATTCAGGTGGAGATCCTTGACAAACCGAGAGTACTTGAACACCCGATAACGGCTATACAAACTGATAGCTCAATCACCCCCGATTGGCGCCAGCCTTTCATTGACTTCCTCGGGGTACACCACATTTTTCCCGCCGACCGGTCGGCCACTAAGAGCCTCCACAACATAACAAGAAAATACACGGTCATTAATGACAAACTCTTCCGGATGAGCCTGTACGCTCCACACCTCACATGTATCGCTAGGGAAAGGGTTTACAGAGTCATCACGGAAATCCATGAAGGCGTCTGCGGGACACACACAACAGGTCGTTCAATGTTGATCAAGTTCGAACACAAGGATTGTACTGGCCCACAATGCGACAAGACTTCATAGCGTATGTGCAAAAATATGACAAATGTCAGTTCCATGGGAACCTTATTCACACACCTACCATCGACCTGCACACAGTCGCTAGTCCTTGGCCATTTGCAAAATGGGGGCTAGACATAGCCGGGGCATTCCCCATGGCGAGTGGGAGGTGACAATGGTTGCTCGTCACGATGGAATACATAACCAAATGGGAAGAGGTGATACCCCTCGCTCGTATTAGGGAGGAAGAGGTGATCACCTTTTTATGGAAGCACATCATCACACGGTTCGACATCTCAGTAGTTCTGATGACCGACAATGGTACACAATTCGTGGGCAGCAAGGTCGCAGAATTCGTCCGACCTTACACATAAAAATCTTTCCCTCCAGCCACAAATACCCCTAGGGAAATGGGCAGGCCGAGGTCACTAACAAAGCAATAATCGATAGTATCAGTAAATGCCTGAACGCGGCCAATGGCCGATGGGTCGATGAGCTGCCCCACGTCTTTGTGGTCCAACCGAACGACGTTGCAGAACAGTGCGGGCTTTACCCTGTTTATGCTCACTTATGTCTCTGATGCAGTACTCCTTACCGAGGTCATCGCCAATACTATGAGATCCCTAATTGCTGGCAGTGAAGTCAATGATGAACTCTACGCAAAGATCCTTGATCTGATAGGTGAAACTAGAGAGGAAGCATCCTCCCGCAGGCTCAAGTATCAGGACACTCAAGATAAACTATAGTAGATGGGTGATCCCTCAGAAGTTCTGCACTAGGGACTATGTCATGAAGAAGGTCTTCCCTACAACTCATAATCATCACAAGGGTAAACTCTAGCTTAATTGGGAAGGCTCAAACCTCATCTCCCGCGTAGTCGATATAAACGCTTACTACCTACTCAATAGTGACCAACAAGAGCTCAAATTCCCATGGAACGCGATGAACCTTCGCAAAGGGAATTAGTAACACACTGATATGTGTATATATTCACCAAAATATAGCCAACTAGGGCACCCTAGGGACATGCTACCCCTAAACCCTTACTGGGCCTTAAGCGACCGCCACCCTAACTGTGACTCTGCGACGAGTAGTACGATTCTCCCTAGGATCAGGGTTAAGCCACTCCTACCAACTTACAATGATGTAACCACACCATCGCCAGTTTCCCTACTATTTTACAGAACCCCTTCCGGTCAGCAACAACGCTAAACGACATACCCCGCTAAAACTAATAAATAAATTACTATAAATCAGGTGAGTCAACCATAAAATTATTGGTAATCCAATGCGCAAGGATGAACAGTTCCCGGCCCACACGGATCGTCACGCCAACCAGACACTTTTGTTACCAGCAACGCTCCATGATCACAACGAAAACATAGAGTTCAAATTCAAACAGCAAGAAAGAGGATAGCCAAAGTTATTTCTCAGTCCACAACAGGTCCTCTTAAATAGGGGTAAAAGGGGAGACATATATCATTAATAATTGGACCCACCGTAATGATTTTTCACATCGCTAGTAGTGACAGCTACTGCATGCCACAAGTCTTTCAAAATAATAATTACTCTTCTTCCTTCCCAAGGCGCTGACAGTCATAATGTCATACACCTCCCAATATAACAACCCACAGACACATGACCACTCCACCTCAGCTCTCCCTAACTACAAGTAAGACCTGAGGGGGGGGGGGGGCGATTATAGGAGTACGCTCCCACTAGCAACGAGGTGGAAGGTTGCTGAGCGACCCTACCACTAAAAGTAGGAATACTCCATCTAGTACTGACCGGCTAGGTCATTCTACGAGCCCCCTTCTAAAAAAAAATAGGTCCATGGTTGGGACTCGCCTAACGACCATAGAGCCGCCGCAAGCACAACCAACGACAATCCCGTAGTTAGCCCCCTGCCCGCGTAGAAATGTAAAAGTACACGACCCTGAAGGGACATCTTAGGAATTTCTCAGGGCACATCAGCAGGGGTACTTCTAGGTCAAACCTTCCATATAAGTAGAGGTGAGGAGTAACCTAAAAAGGATCTTCTTCTTCTTCTTCTTCTTCTTCTTTTTCTTCCGCCTCTTTTCTTTCCTCTTCTAGTAACAACTAGCTAAGTCAAGGAGACAGAGAGAAACCCAGAAAGAGTCATGCGGCGCCCTCCCCCAGCGGAAAGTATCAAGCCCAAAATGAATGTACACTCATTGCTATTATTGAGAGAAATCGTGGGAATACACTAAGGTTGTTAGTACACCATTGGGAGGTCACTTTAAATTGTCAAAGTAGTATTGTCCAAAGATGCAGAGGGATCGCAATGAGATGCGGAAGGTTCATTATCAATCAGCGGTTGGTAGCCTTATGTACGCTATGATTTGTATGATACCGGATATTGCCCAAACAGTAGGAGTTGTTAGTAGGTATATGAGTAATCTAGGCAAGGAGCATTGGAGAGATGTAAAATGGATACTTAGGTATCTAAAGGGGACTCAAGATATCGCATTATGTTACAGGGGTTCTTAGATATGATTACAGGGTTTTGTTGATTATGATATGGCGGGTGACATTGATAGGCAGAAGAATACTAGTGGCTTTGTATTTATATTTGGAGGCGGTGAGGTTACATGGGTTTCTAGGTTGCAGAAGATTATAGTTTTGTCTACGACGGAGGAAAAATATGTTATGGCTACGGAAGCATGCAAGGATATGGTTTAGCTTAAAGGGCTGATGAAAGAGCTTGGTAAAGAACAACATTCTCCTAAATTGTATAGTGATAGTCAAAGTGTTATACACTTAGCGAAGAATTCGGCTTTTCACTCTAGGACCAAGCATATTGATATTCGATATCATTATATTTACTCGCTCCTCGAGGATGGTGTGTTGAAACTTGTGAAGATTCATACTAATGTGAATCCGGCCGATATGTTTACGAAGGTGGTAACTTTTCAGAAGTTGACGACATGTACAGCTTCTGTGGGTCTTCATGATTGAAGATCCGGGTAGTGCGAGCAATTCATTTGGAGATCTGGAGATGGGTTATAGTAGATTCAATTTCAAGTGGGAGATTGTTAAAGGTGAACTTGATTGATGGTCATTCAAACGGGCTGGAAGTCATTCGAACGAAATGCTTGCTTTTTAGATTGAAAACTTGGTTCTGTCAAAGTCATTAGAACGAGATGCTTGTTTTTAGGGTTATAAACTTGGTTTCGTCGAAGTCGTTCGAATGAATATCGCGTTGGCTGGTTTAGTAAGTTTGTTTTGGGATGTTGAGTTTGCCTCGAGATCTATTCTGTTTGTAATAAGACTCCAAAGTATATAAGGGAGACTTTGGTTATTTGTTAGCCTCTTCTGGTGAGTTTAATTCTAGAGAACTAGAGTTTGAGATACTCTATTACAAAGCTTGAGGAAGTTTGGAGAAGATCGTGTATAACCTATTTGATCATAGTGAATTATTCGTAGGGAGTAGTTTTTCATTCGCAAGGGTTTTTCACTTTTCTCGTTTGGGAAATTACTTGCCCTTGTGAATTGTTCTTTGTTTGATCATTTACTTGTTTGGCATATTCTGGGTATCGTTCTTGGTGTAGAAGAGAGAGTAGCTACCTCGATTCTCAACACCCTTAAATAAATTAATACTGTGTTTTGTGATGAGAAATATTTATGTGTACTTATACATATACTTATTAGCTATGTTGTTATTATGTGAATTTGAATTAGTTCATTCTTAGTGGACTCTCATAGCTGACTCCCTAAGCTTTTGGATATGTAAGAGCAACTCAAAAAGTCAAAGTTGTTATCAACATGCAATGAATTATGGTTTATACTATAATTATTATCATAGTTGAATACATAAATCATCCAATGTATGTATTCACTTACATATATTGTTATCAACGTGCAATGAATAATGCTTATGTTATGGATTCTCATAATTGTTATCAACAGGAAATCTGTTTACTAACTTGTTTTCGAACATATGTTGGATCTTGCATATATTTGTAACAACCTATATTTGATCAGTAATTTATGATCACCTATAACATTACAAAAAAATCATCAACATAATAGTATTTGCTAACTCTCTATCAGGAGCCTCTTTACATTATTGACTTCAAGCATATTTAGGAAAAAATAAACTACTTCGTAATGTTTTTCAACAAAGCTTATGAATCTATTTAATCCATAGAGATATCCAACATTCCTTCCTCGATTCTCTTTGGGTTATAAAACACATTTATTTGAGTGAATATCCCTTCAACTCTTAACATTTTGATCAACATTTATAATAATTTAAAAATTGCCAACATATATAACAAAATTTAAAATTATTATAGGCACACGCTATCACGTATGCCCTATTGCTAGTAACTCCTGAAATCTTTAATGTTTAAAACTGAAACTTTGGATATAGATTCACCAAGGTCTCAGGAAGCTGTAGTAAAATTTTCAGAAAATATGATTGAGTTTTGAGTATAAAACTAATCAATAACGAAAGAGTATACTAGTTGTTTTCGTTGGGAAAGTTTATAGACCTCAGAGTTGTGAGCAAGTTTTAATGACTTTGCTTTCTGATTTGAGAATTGGCTTTGCTTCATGGGACATAGGCCCGGTTTTCTGGTTTTGTTGAATTTTACAGTTGTTCAATATGATTTTTACATAACGAGATATGCATGTTTTAAGAAAACTACTAAAAACTGAAATTTTACGCCATCGTGAATTGGTTTGGAACTTACCTTTGGTTTTATAAAATAAGTAAAAATTCACCTTGGGTATTTGGTGATCAATCCAAGGTTAACAAACTAGTATGGCATTTCAAAAAGGTTTTTGAAAGGGGAAATTATTTATTAAACTTTGGATTTTTGGACAGGTGAATTAAGAAAATATGATTTCTTTTTGGATTGCATGAGGGGTGAGATGCGACCTAGTTATATTGAGTGAAATAAGACCACCTTTCATAGTCATTCTACTTGACTAGGGTTCTGTTAGTTCACCAATGTAGATAGATTAGCCACCCTAGGGTTGGCCTCTGAAGTTCATTGATATATGTAGAGTGGTAAGAAGCCTATCTTATCAACAATGTGTACTAGGATAGTTTAGGATGAGCGATAACCTAGAATAGAAATCCAGACTTGTAATAATGAACACAACGTTAAATATTTGAGATATAACCTGACCAAGTGATAAAATGACTTGTCTTGTCATATTCTAAGGGGATAAGTAAACCGACAAGGGCACCAAGGAATGTTGATAGGACAAGAGTGGGGTTAGAACATAAGCTAAACATCGTACAAGACATGAGATGTCACCGCAAGGTTTAAAGAACCCGTACCGACTAGGGATGTACTTTGTATGTCCAGTTTCCCTCGCAAGGGGATTCAGCCTAGTCGACCCCAATAGAGGGCCTCTGTAAAGGGTACAACAACACGAGGTATCTGTCTCGATAGCTACGCTATCAAAAAGTGGCTTGTATTGGCAAGGATTATCTAACCTGATAGCTTTGGCTATCAAATAGTAGCATGTATGAACATTGGTTATCTGACCTAATAGTGTGGCAATTATCAAATAACATTCTATATGGGAGGATCTTGGTTGATTCTAATGATCATGTAAGCTACCTCGACAATGTCGGTTGTCAAAATAGTAGGCCATCGATGACTTAGATACCTTATGTCTCTCTTGAAGATTAAGAATAAGGGAATAGGCCGTGTCATCTTGGTGAGCTTTAGTCGGTGTTTTAGGGTGTGATACTAATAACTCACTAAAATAATAAGGGAGTGAATAGGGAGGTAGCTCGATGCGGATTGCTGAACTAGACAAGCCACCTAACATTCATTACCTCATTATCATATTATCTTTATAGTATATTTGCATATTCTATTGATTTTTTACTGAGTATACCTTACATTGTATATTATTATGCTATAGAATCTAGACGTGATCATTACAACTATAGTTGATATTGGGTTTACTTACAAGAATTTGGGGAGTTTACTCACCCAATCCAATACATTTTAGATACTGGCGTCGATGACAATGGACTAGTTGAGTATTATGAGATTATAGGTGATTAGACAGAGGATTAGAGGTAGGTTGGAGATGGAGGCGACTGATATCATCGGAGTTTCTAGACTTCAGAAAATCCTTAGTCATAGATTGGTTGTATATTAGAGTAGAGTTAGACTAGCAGTATTTTGATGCATATATTGGTGGGTAACTTTTATCATGTATATATTCAAGCTTTACTTATGTATCATGTTGAGAATCGAGGTAGCTACTCTTTCCTCTCTGACAAGAACGATACGCGGAAATCGCCAACTCAAGTAGTAAATAAACAAAGAACAATATAAATGACACGAAGATTTTCCCGAATGTGGGAAATTGAAAACCTTTGCAAATGAAAAGCCACTCCCACGAACAATTCACTATGATATCAAATATGTTATAATGATCTCTCAAGCTTCTCAAGCTTTAATGGAGTCTCTTCAAACCCTAGCCTCTCTAAGATTAAACTCACACAAGATAGGCTAACAAAATAACCTAAGTCCCCTTTATATAGTAGGAAACTTAAAATACAAGTAGTACGGATCTCGAGGCAAACCCAACGACTCAGAATAACATCTAAAGCAAACCTACGCCAAGCTCGTTCGAACGGCATCCAAGCCCGTTCGAACGACTTTGACTCCTAGGCCAAAATTTCAGGGAGTTGTAAAAAGGTCGTTCGAACAACTTTCAACCTCGTTCGAGCAACTTTACGATAATTGGTCTTTAGCCCTAGAAACATGACAACTCATTTGAACGGCATCCAAGACCATTCAATATCAGTCTTCGACAATTCCATTCTTCACATTCGAGTTCACACCCAACAATCTCCCACTTGAAATCGAATCCTGTAACCCATCTCTAAATCTCCAAATGAATTGTTCGCTCTACTCGGACCTTCAATCTTGAAGACCCACAGAAGTTGTACATGTCGTCAACTTCTAAAAAGTCACCACCTTCGTAAATATATCGGCTGGATTCACATCAGTGTGAATCTTCACAAGCTTCAGCACACCGTCCTCGAGGTGCGAGTGAATATAGTGATATCGAATATCAATGTGCTTGGTCTTAGAGTAAAAAATAGAATTCTTCGCTAAGTATATAACGCTTTGACTATCACTATACAATTTAGAAGAAAATTATTCACTACCAAGCTCTTTCATCAACCCTTTGAGCCAAACCATATCTTTGCACGCTTCTGTAGCTGCAACATATTCTGCCTCTGTCGTAGACAAAACTACAATCTTCTGTAGCTTAGAAACCCATGTAACCGCACCACTTCCCACTATAAAAATGAAACCACTAGTACTCTTCCACCTATCCATGTCACCCGCCATATCAGAATCAACGAAACCCTGTAAGCATATCTAAGAGCCCCCATAACATAGTCTTAGATACCTTATTATCCATTTCACAGCTCTCCAATGCTCCTTGCCTGGATTACTCATATACCTACTAACAACTCCAACTACTGGGCAATATCTGGTCTCGTACCAATCAAAGCGTATATTAGGCTACCAACCGCGTATTGATAAGGAACCTTCCGTATCTTATCGCGATCCTTCTGCGTCTTCGGACAATAATCCTTTGATAATTTGAAGTGACCTCCCAATGGTGTACTAACAACCTTAGCACCATCCATGTTAAACCGCTTCAGTACTTTGCTGATATACTCAGCTTGAGACAACTTCAATTATTGCCGCTTTCTATCCCTTATAATACGCATACCAAGAACTTGTTTTGCCGTACCCAAGCCCTTCATAGAAAAATCCCAGGATAACTGTTTTTTCAACTTGACAATTTCTCCCATGTCAGCACTTGCTACCAACATGTCATCTACATATAGAAGTAGAATAATATACGAGTTCCCCGTATTCTTGATAAAACAACAGTGATCTGCATTGCTCTTCGAATAGCCATTTTTGGACATGAACTGCTCGAACTTCAAATACCACTATCTCAGCGCTTATTTCAAACTGTATTAACTTTTTGTAAGCCTACACACAAGATCATCTTTCCCTTTAACCGAATACCCTTTTGGCTACTTCATATAAATTTCTTCATCAAGGTTACCGTGAAGAAATACTGTTTTGACATCCAAGTTGCTCAAGATACAAATCTTCAACAACAACTATACTCATCGCAACCCGAATAGTAGACATCATGACAACAAGAGTTAAAATCTCACCGAAATCAATGCCTTTTTCTGCAGAAAGCCCTTCACCACAAGTCTAGCCTTGAATTTTCTTGAACCGTTAGATTCCTACTTTAGTCTGTATACCCACTTGTTGTGCAATACTCTCTTCCCTTTTGGTAACCGGACTAAATCCTAAGTTCGATTAACTGATAATGACTGCATCTCATCATCTATAACAAGCTCTCACTTGCTCTTGGCTTCCACATCTAAAGCCTTCTTGCAACTTTTAGGTTCGCCACCATCTGTAAGTAACAAGTGATTTAAGGAATTAACGTACCTTGCCAGAATTCTTGCAACTCTCGGCTCCTTTCGAAGTACTATTAGAATGTCTAGATCATTAGGTTCCTCGTTTTGATCTGGTGCATCAGACTCAACAACGACTTCTTCATCATCCCCTTGAGAGGGTTCATCATCTTCAATGTCGACACTTTACGCTACTTCACTTCAAATCATTTCCAAATGTACATTGAAGTCTTTATATAAGACTTCCTCATTGAATGTAACATTACGGTTCCAGATAACTTTTTGATTCTTCGCATCCCAAAACTGGTACCCAAATTCATCACCACTGTATCCAATGAAAATGCACTTTGTCAACTTTGTATCTAACTTTGTCATTGTATCTATATTATCAAGCACATATGAGGTACAACCGAAAATACGCAAGTGATTTAGGCTTACCTCTTTACTGGTCCATGCTTCTTCAAGAAGTCCAAAATCCAAAGCCGTTAAAGTCCCTTTGTTAATCAAGTATCCTGCCGTACTTACCGCATCCGCCAGAAAACAATTTGTTTGGCAATCCAGCGTCGAGGCTCATACTCCTCACTCTTTAATTTATTGTTCGGTTCATGCGTTCTGCAATACCATTTTGTTGCGGTGTTCTAGAAATAGTCTTCTGTCTCTTAATCCCATTTGATGCGCAAAAGTCTTCAAACTCATTACTACAGTATTCGCCCTCGTTATCTGACTTGAGACACTTCCGTTTCAAACCGATTTCATTTTCAACTAGAGCCCTCCATCTCTTAAATTTATCGAACACATCTGACTTGTTCTTCACTAAGTAGACCAACAGTTTACGAGTAACATCATCGATAAAAGTAACGTAATAATGAGAGCCACCAAGAAAAAATACCTTGGTTGGCCCTCAAGCATCAGTGTATACAAGATCCAGCATTCCGGGTTTCCTTGATCTTCTAGATAATTTGAAACTAACCTTCTTCTGTTTTGCAAGAACACACTCTTCACAAAACTTGAGATCAACCTCAGCAAGACCCTCTAGCTTTCCCTTTGTTAACATTATCTTTATCCCCTTCTCACTCATGTGACCGTGCCGTTTGTGCCACGTACTTGTATCAATCCCCGGAGTGGCCACACAAATAGTAAAAATTTTACTTTACGTTGTATACAACGTTCCTTGTCGCAAGCCTCAAGCTACCAATATAGCTCCCTTTATAACCTTCTAGAAGGTTATATCAAAGGTACTCCCATATCTACCATCATCCGCCAATTTGCTAACCGATATAAGGTTACGCCCCAATTTTGGTACAAGTCGTACATTCTGTAAAACCAACGTTCCCCCTAAAGGTAACAACAACCTAGCGTTTCTCTTTCCAGTAATATTGCGTGCACTCTAATCTGTAAGAAAAACTGTACCGAAGTCGCCTTTAACAAAATTTATTAGAAAACCTACGTTCGCAGTAGCATGGAAGGAGGCGCCCGAATCAACAATCCAAGATTCATTAACATCGTCATACGATAGTAGTAGAGCCTCGTCAGAACTAACTTCCTCAGTAAGGTTCATTGTATCTTTCTTTTCTTCGTTAATCATCTTAGAAGAAGAAGAGTTACAATCTCGCCTGAAGTGACCCTTCTTTCCACAAGTCCAACATGCATCGGGCGGCTTTGACTTTCCTCTTGATTGTGATCGACCCCTTCCAAATTTTGGCATTTTTTTTGTAAGACCTCACTCTTTCCTCGACGTTTCAACATACTGCCGATTGAACTCGAAGAGGGTTCAGATATTTTATGTCTATTATCTTTACTCATAATCAATGAGACTATAGTTTCAAATTTGATGTCTTCCTTCCCCAATGAGTTACTCACAGCTATAATGAACCCTTTCCAGCTCTCAGGCATCTGCCCTAAAAGAGCCAACGCTCTCACCTCATCGATAAAAGTGATTTTAATGGATTCCAGTTGAGCATATATGGTATTGAACTCACTGATGTGAGCTTGCACACTGTCATTATCCTTCGTCTTCAAAGTAAACAAGCACCGTAAAAGGTGAACCTTATTTTCTCCGGACGGTTCCGAGTACATAGCGGATAACGTCTCCATCAAACCCTTCGTAATCGTAACTTTAGAGGTCATGTGTAGAATCTGAGATGACAACACTAACATAACTGTTCCAAGTGCCTTGCGATCCAATCGCACCCACTTAGCACCATCATATTCTGCTGGCATCATCTCAACTCCACCCAGAGGTAAATCAAGATCCTTCTGATAGAGATAATCTTCTATCTGCACATTCCAAAATTTGATCTATTGAATTTTGCGATCTTCAACTTCTCTTGATCGGCCATCACTCTTTACCACACAAGCCCTAACACTCGCTCTGATACCAATTATTGAGAATCGAGGTAGCTATTCTCTCCTCTCTGACAAAAACGATACGCACAAATCGCCAACTCAAGTAGTAAATCAACAAAGAACAATATAAAGGACACAAAATTTTTATGGAGGAGGGAAGTGGAAAACCCTTGCTGATGAAAAACTACTCCTTACGAATAATTTACTATGATATCAAATAGGTTACAATGATCTCTCAAGCTTCTCAATCTTTAATGGAGTCTCTTCAAAACTTAGCCTCTCTGAGATTAACCTCACACAAGATAGGCTAACAAAATAACCTAAGTCCCATTTATATAATAGGGAACTTAAAATACAAGTAGAACGGATCTCGAGGCAAACCCAACAACTCAGAATAACATCTAAAACAAACCTATGCCAAGCTCGTTCGAACGGCATCTAAGCCAGTTCGAACGACTTTGACTCCTGGGCCAAACTTCCAGGGAGTTTTAAAAGGGTCGTTCGAACAACTCTCAACCTCGTTCGAACGACTTTACGGTAATTGGTCTTCAGCCCTAGAAACATGGCAACTCGTTCGAATGGCATTCAAGCTCGCTCGAACGACTTCGACAATGTCAGTATTCGAAAATTCCATTCGAGTTCACACCCAACATATCATATACGCTCTTAAATATAAATATCATGGTTCCGGTTATGTGACACGCTTTATTATTATAATATATATAGTTAGACTACAGGATTGTTGTTAAGAAAAGTTTTTGTAAGTTAAGATTTTAATCAACTTGGAGTAGTGAGGAACCTAGCCAACTCCCTCGAAAGGGTCTTTTAACGCTTGGCGTGGCAGGGTGTCACATTTGCCTCTCTAAAAACATGCAAAATACTAAACTATTCTAATTTTGGTATGATTTTCATGATGCTTTGGAGCATGAAAATGCAGTCCCGTGGTGGCACGCAATTGTCATGGATGTAAGAAACCATTAGTTTAGAATCAGTTGCTAAAGAAATCTTGAGGATGCCACATCCATACCCCAGCTCCAAGCCTCGTATATTTCATGATACACAACTGAAACCCTTCTACTAGCTCCATTATAACTGAATAGACTTTCACCATTTGCATCTCTAAAAAATACCTCCATGGCCACCCAACTGATCTGTGTAATAACCATCTATGTTGAGCAGAATAATATCTCCAACTGGTGGGTCCCACTGGCACAATACTCTCCTGGGCAGACTGAAACTTGGGGACAGCTCCCTAGCACGACAAAGATCTCTATTGCTTGGACAGTCATCCACATTCTGAAGGGTATACTTCATTCTTGTAGTCACATCAAAACAGAACTGCTTGAACACAACATTAGGAGGGCAATACTCATTTCTGAATATAAACCCATTCCTTGCTTTCCAAATATGGCAGATAAAAGAAGAGAAGGCAGATCAAAGAATTATATAGCTGACATGAGTTTTCTAAAGTGAACATATCCAGTTTATCTTTCCTTCTAGACTCTGGATGCTTCTCACTCTTTGGCATTTGTATAACACCCTTTCCCACATCTGGAAAGCATAAGGATACTCCAAGAAAAGGTGGTTAATATTCTCAGGATAGGAGCTGCATAAGCTACAAATAGAAGCAGTGAGGATTCTTCTTTCAACTAGGAAGCTTTAAGTAGCCAGACATCCAGTCAGCATCTTCCAAGTTATAAAGCCATGATTGGGCACCACATGCCTCTCCCAACACAAACTAAAATGTTGCACCATAGGTCTGGCAGTTCTGATCTTGCCATAATTTGAAGCCACAGTATAATTACCTTTAGGTAAGGGGATCTAAATTATCCTGTCTGCATCTTTACAATAGCAAGAAATAGGAGGTCACTCTTGTATAATGTTACTCACTGTGTCAGTGTGCTGAAGATGATGAGGTATATGTCGAGCTCCATTAGCTATAACATTGGAATCTCTGGCTGTGAGGTTCAGGTAGGAGTTGGGTTTCAGTTCAGGCTTGAATTTCTCCTTCAAAATACCATTCTTGTACCAAGGATCCAACCAAGACCTAGTAGAAGAGCCATTACCAATCAGATGTAAAGTGAACTTTTGAGCTTGCACCCTAGACTGCAGAATCATTCTCCATGCCCAAGAATAGTCTTGTGGATTTTAAGGGTACAAGAGTTTCTACCCTTTATAAGATAAGTATCCATCCACTTAGCCCAAAGATCCCTTTGTTTAGAAGAAATTTTGTAACTCTGTCTCATGATAGCAGCATTATTCCAAACCTCCAGTCTTCTTATCCCTAGGCTCCCCTCCTTAGCAGGAAAACACAACTCACTCCAAGCCTTGGGAATACTTTCTTTTTAGTCTCATGGCCATGCCACATAAATTTAGCACAAATAGATTCAATCTTATCAATAACTACTATTATCGCTAACCGACGGCGATATTTTTTTAAAAGCGATAAAGGCGTGCCTTCGGCACTACACTTCTGTAGTTGCCTGCCTTTGGCACTACCCAAAAAAGAATTGTCTAAAATTGCCAATAAATAAAATATTTCTTTTATCATTTTAGCTCAACCATCTCGAAACTCATTCAATTTCACAAGAAAATTTGCAATCGGTAGGTTTTACAAAAAAATTTGGCAACACTCACCCAGTTTTATAAGATTATAAAACCACCTACAAACCATTTCATACACCTGTATACAAATCAAAGAAAAAATTGGGCTACAATATCCCATTTATAGACTACTATTTCATAAACCTGCATAACAATCGCGGAACATTGGGCAACACTTCCCCACTTTTAAAGTCTATAAACAACCTGCAAATTATTCATAAACCTGTATAACAATCATTCAACACAAGTACACCATACAATATGCACAAAAACACTTTTATGTCATGTCTTAAGTTTTTTATAATATCAAATAACTCCAACTAAAGAATGACATAAATGATATAGTTCATTATTACAATATAGAGAAGACGGAAAAGAATGTGATAAAGAAGGCTAAATTCAAATATTACAACTTCAAAACTGCAACAATTTGTGACAACCTATTATACTATTGCAGCTTGAATGATAATGACAAATGTACACCTGGCTTTCTCCTACACGTATTTTAAATAAATTTATCAGTTATCTAAAAATTCAACTCGGATCTAGAAAATATGTGATGCTCCTTAGTCTACCTAAATAATGCGTGAACATAATTTAGCCAATTACACAACATGGTACATGCTTATACGTGACTATAGACATTTCTAATACAATGCATGTATCTTTAATCAAATAACCGTTTGCTAGATCTATGAACTGGCGAAGTTTAAAGAATCTATGTCAATCCTAATTAGTAGAAATGGAGCATCCAAACCTAATAAACAGTAAGCAAAGACATCATAATTCATGCATGTAGCAACACCTCCTAATTGCTCAACAAAATATCAAATTGAAATCGCAAGAATGAACTTCATCAGTGTTTGTCGTGTTGAAGCAGCAATGGGGACTGTTTGATACATTTGCAAAAATATTATGAGCTATACTGGTTTCATGTCTCTGTAAATATTACGAGCGATACTGGTTTCATGTCTCCAGAAATTCAACATTCGATAGCCTTAGTACATCAAAACATATCCATATCCAAGTTACATCGCACCTTAGTATGTCAAAACTGATTGAAAACATATTTATAGTTTATGAGCTGCATCAAGGTTTAAACTTTAAGCTATTGGTTATCCTAGAGTAATACTCATCAACTTAGTACACGAGTGATCTTTCATGATAAAAAAATATATTTGAGTTGATTCTGCAAGCTTACGAGTTAACAACTTCACATAGCTTCCATTAATATCTTATAACGGCTAAGATTTCTTACTTGCCTTTTTACTCAATGCAATAATCCATAAAAATTAATTTTTTACAAGGCCAATTCTGTGGTCTCTAATGCCCACAGGAGGTGGAGGAGGGCACTTTTAGATACAACAATTAATCCACAATACGAATGGAGAATAACCCAATTAGAAGAATAGTAGGAAAAATACACAAATTGTCGGGAGAATTCTCTTTTAGAGCTTCAATTGCTCAATTAATTTGATTACAATAGAATTACTCCCAAAACCATAAGTTTCTCTCTCAAAACTTCGATTGATCTAACATGTTCTTCTCTTGCCTAGCCTTGCCCTTTATGAGGGTTACAAGTTACTAGTTACAAAACTATGGCAATTATACCCTTAAATGCCTAAAATAATAGGCTGAATCACGTCTCTATTCGAATAGAACAAGTCTCTGTTAGAACAAAAAAAGTGCATGGACAGAACACTTAGACAGGCGTTTCTTCAAATAAACATAAAAGTCTAATCGAACAAAAAGGAGTGTATTCGAACAGACTTTAAGAAAAGTCTAAAAATGACCCAGATCCTCCTGGATCATGGTTCTCCCCTTTAGGAGCCTTGAGCTCTTGCTCAAGCTAGAACTAGAGATGTGAGAATACGACTATGCCCATTTCCCTGCTGTACCACTTTGACTTGCTAGGTAGTTGACCTCTTGTCCCAACTCGGAACGACTTAATACTACCTCGTATTTAGCATGAACTTTCCTCTCTAGAATACTATCCTCCTGCAACGGATCATCTCTTTCCATCCATAAGTCAACAACTGACAGTAGGTGAGTGTCGATTGTAGAGTCTTCATCTATAAGAGACAGCTCAAACAGCTTCAAATGCTCGGCATTAAGCACCGAATACATCTTCATGAAAGGTGGCAAATCCAATTCATACTCACATGTCTTGCCTTGGAACAATTTTTGGCGAAACACACTACGCCCCTTGGGATCATCATATCATGCAATATACTCTTACAGAATAATAGGTTGTATCTGTTAAGTTATGAACTCGAAGCTATGTTTTGTCAAGACTAGAAACTGGTTAGATTCGTTCGAACGATATTGTTGTCCATTCGAACGAAGAGTCAAGCTTGCTGGAATTTGGCCCAGAAGGACAAAGTCGTTCGAACGGCTTTGTGACTCGTTCGAACGAGATTGGCGTTTAACATTTTTAGAAGTTCTCTCCGGTTTAGAAGTTTAATTGTGAGACGTAGAAGTTTGCCTCGAGATCTGTACCCACATAAATTAGAAGTTTCTAATCTTGGTGTGAGCCCTCTATTATATAAAGGGGTGCTAGGTTATTGTATTAATCATCTTGTGAGAGTTTAATCTTAGAGAAGCTTTAAGGTCATTAAGCTTTGAGAAAGCTTTGAGAGATCATTGTAACTTGTTTGATTTACATAGTAAATTGTTCGGGTGTGGTTTTTTATTCGAAAGGATTTTCCACTTCCATCCTCTGAAACTTTTGTGTGTCTTATTGTTCTTGTTTGATTCTTGTTTATTCTCTTATATTGGTGTTTCCGCGTAATCGTTCTTGACGAGGGGAAGAAAGTAGCTAACTCAGATTCTCAACAATTGGTATCAGAGCGAGCGTTTAGGGCTTGTTATGGTGAAGAACGATGGCCGATCAAGAGAAGTTGAAGATCACGAAGTTCAATGGTTCTAATTTTGGAGTGCGGAAGATACAGATAGAAGATTACCTTTATCAGAAGGATCTTGATCTACCGCTGGGTGGAGTTGAGATAAAGCCAGTAGATTTCAATGAAGCTAAGTGGACGCGATTGGATCGCAAAGCGCTTGGAACCGTTAGGTTAGCGCTATCATCTCAAATTCTTCACATGATCTCCAAAGTTACGACGACGAAGGGATTGATGGAGACATTGTCTGCTATGTACTCAGAACCGTCCGGGGCAAACAAGGTGCATCTTTTACGGCGCTTGTTTACTTTGAAGAAGAAGGACAATGGTAGTGTGCAAGTTCATATCAGTGAGTTCAATACCATACATGCTCAACTGGAATCTGTGAAAATCACTTTTACCGAGGAGGTGAGAGCGTGGGCTCTTCTAGCGCAGATGCCAGAAAGCTAGGAAGGATTCATTACAACAATGAGCAACTCATCGGGGAAGGAAGACATCAAATTTGACACTATAGTCTTATTGATTATGAGTGAAGAGAATAGGCGTAAAACATCTGAATCCTCTTCGAGTTCAAACGGTAGTATGTTGAACGTCGAGGAAATAGGGAGGTCTTACAGAAAGGGGCCAAAATTTGGAAGGGGTCGATCACAAGGGAAGTCTAAGCCGCCCGGTGCGTATTGGACTTGTTGAAAGAAGAGTCACTTCAGGTGAGATTGCAACTTTTCTTCTTCTAAGAAGATTGATGATGAAGAGAAAGATACAATGAACCTTACTAAGGAGGTTAGTTCTGACGAGGCTCTACTACTATCGTGTGGCGATGTTAACGAATCTTGGATTGTTGATTCGGGCGCTTCCTTCCATGCTACTGCGAACGTAGGTTTTCTTGGCAATATTGTTAAAGGCGACTTTGGTACGGTCTTTCTTGCAGATAAAAGTGCACGCAATATTACTAGAAAGGGAAACGTTAGGTTGTTGTTGCCTTCAGGGGGAACATTGGTTTTACAGAATGTGCGACTTGTACCTAGACTGGGGCGTAACCTTATATCGGTTAGCAAATTGGCGGATGATGCCGGATACGAGTGTACCTTTGGCACAACCTTCTGGATGGTTACAAAGGGAGCTATGTTGGTAGCTCGAGGCTTGCGACAAGGAACATTGTATACAACGCAAAACACAATTTCCACTATTTGTACGGCTACCCCGGGGATTGAAACAAGTACGTGGCACAAACGGCTCGGTCACATGAGTAAGAAGGGGATGAAGATAATGGTAACAAAGGGAAAACTAGAGGGTCTTGCTGAGATTGATCTCAAGTTTTGTGTAGAATGTATTCTTGCGAAGCAGAAGAAGGTCAGTTTCAAATTATCTCGAAGATCAAGGAAACCCAAAAAGCTGGATCTTATACATACGGATGTTTGGGGGCCAACCAAGGTGTCTTCTCTTGGTTGTTCTCATTACTATGTTACTTTTATCGATGATGCTACTCGTAAACTGTAGGTCTACTTCGTGAAGAACAAGTCAGATGTGTTCGATAAATTCAAGAGGTGGTAGGCTCTAGTTGAAAATAAAACCGGGTTGAAACTGAAGTGTCTAAAATCGGATAACAGGGGCGAATACTGTAGTGACGAGTTTAAAGACTTTTGCGCATCAAACGGGATTAGGAGACAAAAAACTATTCCCAGAACACTGCAACAAAATGGTGTTGCAGAACGCATGAACCGAACAATAAACGAAAGAGCTAGGAGTATGAGACTCAACGCTGGATTGCCAAAGTATTTTTGGGAGGATGCGGTTAGTACGGCGACGTACTTGATTAATAGAGGGCCTTCGACGGCTTTGGACTTTGGAATTCCTGAAGAAGCATGGATCAGTAAAGAAGTAAACCTTAATCACTTGCGTATTTTCGGTTGTATCTCATATGTGCTTGATAATTCAGATACAAGGACCAAGTTAGATGGAAAGTCGACGAAGTGCATTTTCATTGGATACGGTGGTGATGAGTTTGGGTACCGATTTTGGGATGCGAAGAATCGGAAAGTTATCCGAAGCCGTAATGTTACATTCAATGAGGAAGTCTTATATAAAGATTTCAAATTACCTGTGAAAAGGATTCGAGGTGAAGAAGAGGAAAGTGTCGACATAGAAGATGATGAACCCTCTCGAGAGGATAATGAAGAAGTCGTTGTTGAGTCTGATGCACCGGATCAGAATGAGGAACCTAATGTTCTAGACATTCCAATAGCACTTCGAAAGGAGCCGAAAGTTACGAGAATTCTGGCAAGGTACGTAAATTCTTTAAATCACTTGTTACTTACAGATGGTGGTGAACCTGAAAGTTACAAGGAAGCTTTAGATGTGGAAGCCAATAGCAAGTGGGAGCTTGCTATGGATGATGAGATGCAGTCATTGTCAGTTAATCGAACTTGGGATTTAGTTCGGTTACCGTAGAGGAAGAGAACATTACACAACAAGTGGGTATATAGACTTAAGCGGGAATCTGATGGTTCAAGAAGATTCAAGGCCAGACTTGTGGTGAAGGGCTTTCAATAAAAAGAGGGCGTTGATTTCGGTAAGATTTTTGCTCCTGTGGTGAAGATGTCTACTATTCAAGTTGTGATGAATATAGTTGTTGTTGAAGACTTGCATCTTGAGCAATTAGATGTCAAGACAGTTTTTCTTTATGATAATCTTCATGAAGAAATATATATGAAGCAGCCGAAAGGATATTCAGTCAAGGAGAAGGAAGATCATGTGTGTAGGCTCACGAAGAGCTTATATGGTTTGAAACAAGCACCGAGACAGTGGTATTTGAAGTTCGAACAATTCATGTCCAGAAATGGTTATTCGAAGAGCAATGCGGATCACTGTTTTTTTATCAAGAAGACGGGAACTCATATGTCATTCTACTTCTGTATGTAGATGATATGTTGGCAGCAAGTGCTGACATGGAAGAAATTGTTAAGTTGAAAAAATTATTCCGGGAGTTTTCTATGAAGGACTTGGGTGTTGCAAAGCAAGTTTTTGGTATGCGTATTACAAGGGACAGAAAACGGCGAGAGCTGAAGCTATCTCAAGCTGAGTACACAGCAAGGTACTCAAGCGGTTTAACATGGATGGTGCGAAGGTCGTTAGTACACCATTGGGAGGTCACTTCAAGTTATCAAAGGATTGTTATCCGAAGACGCAGAAGGTTCGTGATGATATGAGGAAGGTTCCTTATCAGCCCGCGGTTGGTAGCCTAATGTACGCTATGATTTGTACGAGACCGGACATTGCCCAAGCAGTGGGAGTTGTGAGTAGGTATATGAGTAATCCAGGCCAAGAGCATTGGAGAGCTGTAAAATGGATACTTAGGTATCTAAAGGGGACTCAGGACATGGCATTGTGTTATGGGGGTTCTCAGATATGCTTACAAGGTTTTATTGATTTTGATATGGCGGGAGACATTGATAGGCAGAAGAGTACTAGTGGTTTCATTTTTATATTGGGAAGCGGTGCGGTTACATGGGTTTCTAGGCTACAGAAGATTGTAGCTTTGTCTACGACGGAGGCGAAATATGTTACGGCTACAGAAGCATGCAATGATATGGTTTGGCTAAAAGGGTTGATGAAAGAGCTTGGTCAGGAACAACGTTCTCCTATGTTGTATAGTGATAGTCAAAACGTTATACACTTAGCGAAGAACTCAGTTTTTCACTCTAGGACCAAGCATATTGATATTCGATAGCACTATATTCGCTCGCTCCTCGAGGATAGTGTGCTGAAGCTCGTGAAGATTCATACTGATGTGAATCCGGCCGATATGTTTACGAAGGTGGTGACTTTTCAGAAGTTGACAATATGTACAACTTCTATGGGTCTTCAAGGTTGAAGATCCGGGTACTAAGCAATTCATTTTTGGAGATCTGGAGATGGGCTACAATAGGTTCGATTTCAAGTGGGAGATTGTTAAGGTATGAACTCAAAGCTATGTTTTGTCAAGACTGGAAACTGGTTAGATTCGTTCGAACAATATTGTTGTCCGTTTGAACGAAGAGTCAAGCTTGCTGGAATTTTGCCCAGAAGGACAAAGTCGTTTGAACAACTTTGTGACTCGTTCGAATGAGATTGGCGTTAAACGTTTTTAGAAGTTCCCTTCGGTTTAGAAGTTTGATTGTGAGACGTAGGAGTTTGCCTCGAGATCTATACCCACATAAATTAGAAGTTTTTAATCTTGGATTGAGCCCTCTATTATATAATGAGGTGCTAGGTTATTGTATTAATCATCTTGAAAGAGTTTAATTTTAAAGAAACTTTAAGGTTTGAGAGACTCCATCATTAAGCTTTAAGAAAGTTTTGAGAGATCATTGTAACTTGTTTGATTTACACAGTGAATTGCTCGGGAGTGGTTTTTTATCCAAAAGGATTTTCTACTTCCATCCTCTGGAACTTTTGTGTGTCTTATTGTTCTTGCTTGATTCTTGTTTATTCTCTTATATTGGTGTTTCCACGTAATCGTTCTTGACGAAAGGAAGAGAGTAGCTAACTCAGATTCTCAACAGTATCTGCATAGCTACCAGCATAGCGGAAGTAGTTGGTAATGGGGGTTGAGATAACCTATCAGCCATTTTGTTGTCCATGCCATTCTTATACTTGATAATCAAGGGGAATTTTTAGAGATACGACATCCACTTCATCTGACGAGCTTGTTGTAGCTTGGATTGTGTCGTTAAAAACTAGAACGGCTTGTGATCAGAATATACCACAACCTCTTCTTGTAATTTCCCCATTGTGGTTTTTTGCTTATGAGACGTTGTCATTGTAGACAACAACACTCTAGCCGACATACCCTCTTGAATCGGTTGTACCAATAAGACAAACTTGCCGCTCGCATTAACCAACCGCTTCACCTGAGTTACCGCTACTAAATTATTCGTGGTGGCATGCTCCTTACAAGCATTGATATGGAACTCATTTTCCTCATTCATAAGAAAATACTTGCGAGCTCTACTATAATGAATTGGATCTTGTTCCCAAAGATAATGGCTACCCGAGATGACCTAAGATACATCTAAAGGAACCACCTCATACTTCACCTCATCAATAAACCTTTCAGTGATCGCAACTTGAATGTACACTACTTCGTGATCATCAAATCTACATTTTTTTTAATCTACCTCAAACCATATGGCTTAGGATGAGCTATATTATACAAACCCATCTTCGTTATCAATGCCTCAGAAATTAAGTTTTTTAGACTATCCAGATCAATAATGTCTTCAACTAAGCTCTGCTTCACCTTAATACTGACATGAAAAAGTTCTTCCCAAAAGTCCTCCTTGGTAGCCATTGTTTGCTGAAACATAATTATAAGCTTAGGATTTAGTTTATCTAAATCCGGGAAGTTAACAATCGCTGCGGCTAGTGCATATCTTCTTTCTTGCTCTCCTCCTTTGGCCTAAGTTATGGGTGAAGTTTTCAACATTTATCTGAAATATGCCCACTCGCCTTACAATTATTGCAATAATTCTCCTTGGATGAAGACCCCTCTCTTTTGGACTCTCCCTTATATTCTTTTTTTCAACTAGACTTATACCCCGACATGTTCTTGTCGTCTTCTTTGTCACTCTTCAAGTACTTGCCTTCAATGGCAATTACCTTCATGGTGGTATCTTTGATATTGGCCATAGTAAAATGCTTCAACTCTCTTCTAATAGACTTTGACAAACCCCTCGTGTACTTCATGAACACCTCATACTAGTCCACATCGATGTCCAAAACTAAAGCTTGGTTATGAAATGCCGTAATGTACTCTTGTACAGATTGCTTAGAATTTTGGCATAAATTATGCCATTTGAACCCTCTCTCTTGCTCATATCCAATCGAATAAAATTGATACGAAGTGACATTTCCGATATGACTTCCACCACGTAAGTGCATGACTTGTGAATTTCAATATAGAAAAATATATTTTATGAGCAATAGAGTATTCGTCAACGGAAAATTAAGTTTATAACCTATCTAACCAATTATCCAACTTCTCGGCATTGATTGAACCATCGAATACCAAAATTTAAATTTTAAAATTGATACAATGATTATGCATAGGATTCGTTGACTTACCAATAACCGATCACTCCTCGACGAATTTGGCATTACTAGAATCACTATCTACCTCCTCGATACCCCTGTCTTTATCCTCTTCCATAACCCCTTTCTTCTTAGAACATACTCACCGTTTCACTGAAGTAAAGGTTTTCGTAAGGTTTATGAGACTAATTGCTCTACCAAATCCCCTAGAGTAGTAGTTAGGTCAGAAACCTTCGTTTCCAACCTTGTAAGTCGGTCTTCAGAATCACCCATCTCCAAATTTGCTTTCTTCTTCGAGTTAGGTTTTGGGTGAATCTTCAACGGACTCACAAGGTTCCCCTTTGTTTGCTTGAGTCGATCACGCATAAATCACAATCCCCCTAAGAATCGTTAATGGAAAACTGATACCACTTAATCCACTATACGAATTGAAAATAACATAATAAGAAAAATAGTACAAAGAACACGTAAATTGCAAAAATAATTCCCTTTTAGAGCTTTAATTGCTCAATTAATTTGATTATAATTGAATTACTCTCAAAACCCTAAGTTTCTCTCAAAAAACTTGGATTGATCTAACATAATCTTCTCTTGCTTAGCCTTTACCCTTTCATGAGGGTTACAAGTTCCTAGTTACAAAATTAAGACAATTATGCCCTTAAACCCCTAAAATAATAGGCTAAATTGTACCTCTGTTCGAACATAAAAAAATGTATTCGAACAGACTAAACCTCATACAGATATTTCTTCGAATAGATATAAAAGTCTATTCGAACATAAAGAAATGTATTCGAATAGACTTTTAGTCTGCTCGAATAAACTTTAAAAAGTCTAAAAATGACCAAGATTCTCCTGGATAAGCAATTTATGAGCGACATTGGCGTAACATATGAGGAAAAAGAGCTTGGATATGGGAACATCTATTTAAAGTTGTTGCCAAGTAAGCTAAACAAGAAAATCAATATTTCATCACAACATATCACATTCAGACAACCAGAAGTCAGATTCCAAGACAATAACATTGGTTACACTTACATAGGACATAACATTGATATAACCTTAGCAGCCATAACATTGAATCTACTAAAATACTCAATTATTTAATCAGCTTTTAAACTGAGTTATTCTTGAATTTTCAGAATGCAATAGAATAGTGAATAAAATACATAATTTTGGAGAACCCTAAATAGACTTACAAGAATGGTCTATTAAAGCTATACTTATACAAATAGATCATGAATATATCAAAACAAAGTAATAAATTGACATTTTAGGGTAAATGTGATCAAACCTTGATAATATCATACTGCTTCCATCCAACCTCAGTTGAAAGTTGACCCAACAAGCAATACTTATGTCATGGCTGAAGCCACAAAACCCTAATAATCACAACAAAACCAAACCAAAAATATCATAAACCCCAATTCTCAGAACGAGGTTTCCATTTTCTAATCAATATTACACAAATCCAAATCAAGCTTACTTCAATGCATCAGAGAAAACCAGCATCTTAACCATATCATACGGTGGTGGAACTCCGTCGTATGCCTTCAATCGCCCAACACCTTCGCCCCACGCTTTGTCTTATGGGGAATCATTCTACAATAATAAAAACACAAACTCAATCAATCAAACAAACCAAAACCAAAACAAACCCAATCAATAAAACATAAATCTACACAAACCTAATCAAAAAAACTAAAATCGAAACGCACCCAATACATCAATAAAACTAAAATCTATACAAACCCAATCAATGAAACTGAAATCAACATAAACCCAATCAATTGAAGAGGGAGAGACTCCTTTGTAATAATAGAGGATAATCTCCTTTGTAATAATAGAGGATAATCTCCCAAGCAATATTTGTATTAGAGACGAGTGAGATCTTGAGATGAGAGAAGAGGGAGAGACTGGACTCTGGAGAGATCGAGAGAGATGAGCGAAGAAACAAAATGATAGTTTTTACCCTTCATGATAACCATTTAGACTTTAAAGGAGAAGGGCATTTGAGGCAATTCAATATTTGGGCAGACGTAGCTGACATCAACTAAGCCATTTCATGCCCTCTCTAGGGCAAAAAAGACCTCCTTACGTCAATCTTGATTAATCCAGTAAACCAGAATACTAAGCAACAAATATTTGTCCAGTCTTCCAGCAAAGGAGAAGATTCTATTAGTCCAAACATGAATTATGGCAACCATCTTATCAATAAGAGGATCGCAGTCATTGGATCTAAGTCTTGTAGGCAACTTTAAGTACATGACATGTAGGATCTCCTCAAAGAAATCCAGAGAAGTGCATGGCTGATTTTAAGTGGTTTGCCTCAAGACCAGTCATTGATTGAAACATAAGAAAGGAATCTTTCATAGCATCTATGGTGTAGGCTAAGAGTAAGATTTTTGTATCTACAAGAAGATCATATGTAAAAACCAAGTGGGTAAGAGTTGGATTTTTGTATCTATGGTGTAGGCTAAGAGTGCCCTCATTAGCCTTGCCATCAAGGAGGAGCCCCATATACTCCATAACTAGCACAAAAAGGTAAGGAGATATGGGATCTCCTTGTCTGAACCCTCTCTTCCCTTTGAAAAAGCCCTCAAAAGCCCCATTCATAGAAACAAAATATGAAGGAGTAGTAATGCAAGCTTGGATCCAAGAAATAAAAGTGGGTGGAAATTTGGATCCAAACATTTGGAGTTATCTTTAGCATTTTGCGTCCCTTACAAAGATTGATAACTCTATGTGCTTCTATTTATAAATGATCGCGGGAACTAACAACAACTTCCAGGCAACTCTAACATCTCCTGATGCTCGCTAATTTGGGTTAAACATCTCAAATTTGCACCTTAAAAAACAAAAACAAAAACAAAAACAAAAACAAAAAACTCGTACAAATTGCTCAATATTGTCAAAAAAAGATTTTGTAAAGCAAGCTGGGGTTAGGTACCCCATGAACCTTCTATAAAAACAGAACGAAAAGATATCATCCTAACATACAAGTTACCCCCAACATCTTCCTTCATATGGATACAAAATTTGTTAGGCCAGAGCTAGGGGATAGCAATATAATTTCTCCATCTAAGGTACAATTAGATGCTAGAAAGTCTGCATACTAGTTAGCTTTTCTATAAACATGGATAATAGAAAAACTCTCTAACTGCTTGATCAAGTGATGGATAGACTGGAGCAAGAGTATACAGTTCCAAGGAGGCTCCTTTTTGTTATGAATTTAAGCAATCATATGTTTTGAATTAGTGGCAACTTAAAGCTTTTTATGGCCTCTCTTAATGTTGAACTTCAGACCTCTCTAAATAGCCTACATTTTTTGATAGGTTGCAATTCTTGTTATTCTCATCCTACTGTAACTGAAGAGATATTCACCTTTATATGTCCTAGCAAGCCCTCCATAACCCCCTCTATCCCCCACAACAGAGCCATCAGTGCCCAACTAGATAGTACCTTCTTATGGCGGTTTCCATCTATAACACTTTAACACAAGAAGAGTGAATAATGATGTAAGGTTCCATCTATCATAAATGTCTCTATTCTTAGGATTATCACTAGCTTTATTAATGAAAAACTTAGCTCTCACTAGCACTTCTTCACATATGTCATTGAGCACACGATTAGGCATAATGATCTCATTTCTAAATGCATGTGCATTTCTAGCTTTCCAAAGGTGGAAGATAAAACAATAAAAGACAGCTTGATAATTCTAGTACTTGTTTCATTTTTAGAGATCCTACTAATCCAAGTATCATGCAAGGTAGTAGGTTGCCTAATAAATCCACTCTTGTAAAGCAATCTACACCACATATATTTAGCAACAAAGCAACTCATGAAGAGATATTCTCTACCCTCATTGTAAGCCTTGCAGACTTGACAAATAGAGGTAGTAAGCATATGCCTCCAGACTAGCTTATCTTGAGTCACTATAAAGTTCCTAATCATAATCCAACAAGTGAATCCATGTTTAGGAACTACAATTGGATCCCACAATATCTTTTCCCATTCAACATTAGGACAAAAGGCATAAGCTTTATCTACAGTAGAGCTTACAATAAACTTACCATGGATTGAAGCTTTCCAAATAATTGTCATAGGCATTAGGGACATCAGAGATAAGAGGCATATGGTTAGCAAAATCAGGAATTCTATGGCTAATACGAGTAGGGATATTTTATTTGTTAACATGAATGAAGTTACTAACCTTTACAACATCTCCTAAATAAGAGTTGTACCTGCAGTGTTGTCTGAAGTCAACTGTAAGAATGCCTTTTTCATGCCAAGGGTCATACCAAAAGGATGTGTTTTCCCCATTCCCAATTACGCACTTGGTGTTGTGAGTCTTCTCTAGATTTCAGAATTTGTCTCCACACCCAAGAGCAATCCCTAGGGATGTTGATGCTCCAAAAGTCTCTCTAATTAGGTTCTTATGCAGCTAGTCGGACTAAGAAGAGCTTTCCTTAGCAACTAAATTAAAGGTATGCTTCACGATTGAAGCTTTCTTCTACAATCTAATGCTCCTCAAACCAAGCCCTCCTACACACTTAGGAGTACAAACAATGTTCTTATCAATAGGAGTGACCTTCCTACCAGTCCCATGACTAAACCACAAAAATCTAGAATATATAGCAATAATCTTTTCAATCACAAATTGGGGTAATATAAAGATATTCATCCAATAGACATTAAAGCTATAAATAACAAGTTTCAGCAATTGAAGTCTACCAGCATAGGACAAGTATTTGTGCTTCCAAGAAAGAATTCTACTAGTCATCTTTTTAATTGAAGGAACATAGTCCTTAGCTCTAAGCCTAGAAGATATAAGGGGAATCCCAAGGTACTTAAAAGGGGTAGTAGCTTACTCAAACTCAATTATATTGCAAATAAAAAGTTTAGTGTTCATGTCAACCCCAAAGAAGTAGACAACAAATTTAGTATTATTAACATTCAAGGCCTGTTAGGGCCTTAAAAGTAGTAAGACTATCCTTAATGGCCTTAGCTGGCTAAACTTCACTCTTGCTGAACACAAGGAGGTCATCTACAAAAGCAAGATGTACTAACTTGGTTTTCTTGCACCTATAATGAAGGCTAAGGACACCCTCGACAGCTTTAGAGTCAAATAAAATCCCAATGGTCTCCATGACCATAACAAAGAGGTAGGGGACAAGGGGTCCCCTTTGCCTCAACCCTCTCTAACCTCTAAAGAAACCCTCAACAGCTCCATTAACTGACACTAAGTAAGTAGGAGAAGTAATACATTTAGTGACCTACTCTACAAAGGTATGGAGAAAGTTTAAAGCACCTAGAGTGGATATTACATTTTTCCATTGAACCATGTCATAAGCTTTTTTCAAATCAATTTTAGTGGTACAATTGGGATTAAAATTACTAGGCCCATGATAGTTCCTCAAGATCTCATGAGCAACAAGGAGATTATCAGCAATGTTCCTCCCTTCAATAAAAGTAGACTGGCTAGAACTAATAAGAGGAAATTGCACTCTTTTTATTCTACTAGTAATGATCTTAGAGATGACCTTGTAAATAATATTACAACAAGATATAGACCTAAAGTCATTAAAACTGGAAGGATTTTTAACTTTGGGAACAAGAGCAATAATAATGGAGTAACTTGCGATAAAAGTCTTCTTCTTCTTAAAAAGTTATTAATAGCCTTGTTAAAATCATTTTTAATGATTTCTGAAAAGGTTTTGAAAAAATGTGCATTAAAACCATCAGGTCCAGGGGCTTTGTTATCATCAATATCAAACAAGGCAGCATGGATCTTATCTTCACTAAGTCCTTTACAAGCTCACTATGATTACTGTTGGCTACTATGGCCCTAAAGTTAAGCTTTCCAATGGCCTCAGTGTTTAACAATGAGGTTGTGGTTACCAAGGATTTCCTTAAAGTAATTCACAGCAATAGTGGCTATAGTTTCATGATCAGTTATGATAGTTCCATTATTATCAGATATAGCATTAATCGAATTGAGATTTTTTCTAACTAACATTACCTTATGAAAAAAGAAGAAGAAGGAGTTGGAATCACCTAGCTGCAGCCAACAAACTCTAGACCTTTGTCTTAGGAAGGATTCTTCATTTCTGGCCATATGAATGTAGTGATTTGCAACCAAGGATTATGCAGAGTAGGGATCCAAATTATTAGGGTCATTCTGGATAACATTTTGGATTTCAATAAGTCTGGCCTTGGCTAAAGCTACAATAGCACAAGTGTTACCCACATTCTCTTTCCTCCATTTAATAAGCTCTTTTTTAACAGCTTTAAGCCTTTTCTGCAAAACAAACATAGGATTACCATAGAAACTCTGCTCCCAAGCCCTATTCACAACATATCTGCATCCAGGAATATTACCCAAAAATTGAAATATTTAAAAGGAATCATGTTATTTCTAGGGCTGTTATAAAATTTATTGACCATTGCACTATGGTTTGATATGCCAACTGCAGTAAATTCAGTAGATCAATCAGGGTACATGTTTGACCAATCCATATTAACTAGAGACTTATCAATTTTAATCATGATTCTGTCTTGAGTTAATTGCATGTTGAACCAAGTAAACTTATGTCCAGTGTGGTTCATGCCCATCAAATTAAGATCATTCAAATATTTTTTATGCTTCATGAAAATATCAGTTTGTATAGGTCTACCCCCATACAATTTTATCATCATTACTAAAGACTGAATTGAAATCCCTTGCAATAAGCAAAGGATTTTGCAAAACCCTATGGATATTTTATAGAGGTCTTTCCAAATAACATTCCTCCCTGCAACACTAGTAGAGCCATAAACAACTGATATGAGCATGCTTTTCCCATAATAATCAATAATATAGTGGATAGCCTGGGGATGAACTTCAATAATGGTGTTAGGATCTTAGCAAGCCAGAATCCCACCATTGAAGGTATTAGTTGTATTGCTCACACTACGCCACAAGGGGCACATCTTTCTAATGGTATTTTCCTCATTCACTTTTTTCAACTTAGTTTTAGTCAGCCGCACAAAGGGAGCTTTATGAAGACTAATTAACTTTTGGATCTCTCTTTGCTTAATGTGGTCATTGAGACCTCTTATATTCTAGATCAAAGCACTATTAATGTTAAACAAAAAAGGTTAAAAAGATACATGTCATCCACAGTCTAAAACCAAACCTGAATACCTTACTATGCCAACCTAGACTGGAAATAAGCACCAAAGATTTACCTTTTTGAAGCTTACTCACACACCTCAAGCTTACTTTAAAGTCACTTGTAATGTATGGAACAAATTTAATAAGAAGGCCCCCTTCTCTCACTATGTTCATGAACTCCTTTTTTGGGTAAGTTTCAGCTGGCTCACTCTCCCCAACACCCGAAAGCAACCTTGGATACACTCTAAGGATTGTAAATAGTCTTAGGATCCCAAGGTTTGCCTTAGTCCAAAGATTAATAGCCATAGAAGTCTCTTTAACCTTACAGTCACACATGCCTAACCACCTCTCAAACACTAAGAAAATGAACCCCATTCTGGCCATCTTAAAACCTATAATCATAAAAACAATAACCAAATAATCATTCTCAAATGTATTAACCTCCATCTCACAAGTGTAGTACATTAGTTTTGGATATAGCCTTAGGACCAAAAGGTCTACCTCAAACCTAATATAAAATATCATGCCCGCTGAAAATTTATGATAAGGCAACTTAGTAATTTTATCCTTACAATATGAGAATCTAGGCCAAGTTTTAACAACTGTAAATAGTCTTAGGGTCCTTAAGCCAGCCTCAACTCTTATCACATTAACCCAAGAATCCTTACTTTTTAGAGAAATATTAATAAGGAGCAAAAATTTCTCACTCAAATTTATTCTATACTAGAAGATCATGGGGGAAGACCCCTGCATGACAATAAACTTGATCTCCAATTTGACTTCCTTCTTACATGTACATAAGCAAACTAAAATTAGAATGAGTCCCTCACACTCATGATGATGTGACTTTATTTTAGGGTGGTTTTGATGTGCTTCACTCACTCCCTCACTATTATTGTTGTGTAACATTATCACAATTTGAGGTTGTGTTGGCTCTTTTCTGCCCATTGCTCCCACCTGCTTGTACTCCATTAGCATTAGTGTTTATCTATAAATACTTGTTATTAGGGCTATCATAAGTGGTATACAAACTCATTTCACTCAAAATATTGCTTTGCTCTTCGAAGTTCCTCTTTTTTTGCCTTCTTTTCTAGTTCCTAGAGGGGACCCTTCATTACTGCTTGTAGGGTTGCTTTGAACTTGCCCTTCTTTGTTATTGGTTGGGACCTTATGCTCATCATTCACACCTTTATCATCATCTGTCTTGTTGGCTACCTTAGCACTGGTTTCCATTTGTTGTCCCTGTTCACTCTAATTGTTGTTGTCTTTGTCATTAGAACCTTGTTCAATTCCTTCTATCCCATTACTAATATGGTATTTGGGAATAAAGCTGTCAATGGGCCCTTCATCCTTTTTATGATTGTGGGCTCTATTAGAAGTATGTTTAGGCTTGAGCCAATCATCATCATTGTTTCCATTACTGGTAATCTAGTTGGGTTTGGCCATCTTCTTCAACCATAATTTGTTTTGTGTTGCACTAGTAGCTACATTGTTTTTGATTGCCCTAGGCAAGAACTATCATTGTGCCCAAATACTTGGCATTAGTTGCACCTAACTGGAACACAGTTGTAATCAACATTTACTGTATACACTTTAGCTGAGTCATAGATCAAAGCTAAGATTGTTGAGAGTGGCTTGGATGCCTCTACTTCAAACAATACCCCACTAAAAGAATTGGTAGGCCTCTCTTCATTGGCTCTATCAAGTCTTATAGGCTTACCAATCAAACTAGCTATCCTGGCCATCCCTTCATGATCCCTCATGTTAATATGAATATTCCTCATATTAACCCCAAAAGGCAAGGACTTAAGTTCAATCCTCTCCATCTCAATAAAAGGCCTCCAAGGTTGAATGATAAATAACCCACTAGCAATTGAGGCCTAACTCCATGAATCTTTCTCTATCCTCAACACACACAAACTTGAAGAAAATAATAATAAATTCTTGAGTGGTCATTTTAAAGCTACCCTTAAGTCCCCATAACTTGGTAAAGAGTCTCTTTGATAAAAGTATAGGATAATTTCCTTCCAACAAAGTTCCCAACCAAATACTGTTCACACATAATATTGTTATTTATTACATCCCTAGGAGTAATAGTGATACAAGAATGCCAATTAATAATAGTGGGAGGGGTATAAGCCTGAGCAATTTTACCTCTCATAGAAGAGAACACCACACAATTCAGCCCAACTTTTTTATCTTTCCATCTCCATTATCTTGCTTTTTACTAGGCCTATTACTCTCTGTAAAATCTTTAGTATTTAATACTTCATGTTGAAAGTTGTGTTAACATGTCCTCTCATTGCAATTCCCTGATTTGTATCTAGCTAAGTCAGTTTCTCTTCAGAAGGGTTGTGCTGAGGTATTTCACTTTGTTCCTCAATTCTATTTTCCTTATTACAACTCTCAATGCTAGAGTTATCCTTGTCTTGATCCATTCCTTGTTGACTATCATTAACCATACTAGCTGCCTCCTTGTTGTTCTCTTTAAGTCCATCATCTTTATCAATTTCAACATTGGTTTTGTTATCCTTTTTGTGACAATCTTTAAAACATGACCCAATTTTACTCTCCCCATTCATGCATCCCTGAATACAGGATCTGAGATCATATTGTGTCTTACAAACCACCATCTCAACTACAGCCCCTTCACCAGTTGTTGGTATTATTATTTCTTGAGAGTACTCACTCTCCTTTTCTTTGGCTAAATTTTCTGAGGGAGCTTTGAGATCCTCATTAAATTTCTTTTGAAATTCAACTTAGACAACAAGATCTCCATTCTATGTTCCCCCATCACAAAACTTCTACCAGAAGGAGTCTCATCTCTCCCATTGTTGAATTTAAACCAGTTTGTCCTGCTAGAGTTCTTCAAAATAGATTTAGGCTATGTTTGAAACTGGATGTTGTTTAGGATTGGAATCTTTACTTTCTCCAGCACTAGTCGAGCTACCTTGATCAAATCCGCAGTCACTGGAGGATCGCCTTTCTTCAGTGGATTCCTTCCTTCCATTTTTTTATAATCCTTAATCAAAACTTTCTTCTGAGGCTTCAATTGGGTGTTATATCTAATGGGTTGAGGTGATGCAGAGTTATGGGCTATTGGATTAGGGCCTCAAGAAGCTAGTGCCCTAGAATTTGGTGAGGGATGATGGCCAGATGCCATGGTTGAAGGAGGGAAATAGGTTCCCATAAATTACTGTTAATTGATAGTGGCTATAAGGTTGGAAGAATAGATAAAAGACCTATTTACCATAAACAGAAAGTTTAAATCTAAGCCTTTAGATCAGGGATTAATGAAGGGTCATGGTTTAAACTGGGAAAAGATTAACTAACTTACAGATGGAGGATGCTAACCAAAATCCAACATAGAGTTAAGTGGGAGCTCAAATAGTTTTGAACTTACCCAATGTTGTTAATCCTAAGAACATAAGGCCCGCTTTTAAGAAAAAATAGTAAAGTATTGCAAGTGGGACCCCCACTAGAGGGAACTTATCTGCTCAACATAGATGAATTCTGGGGAATTCTAGGGGGCTATGGATGGCTCATTAGAAACTTCTTAGGCACTTGCTTAATTGTTTATGCAAGGAGAGCGCTTCCTGAAAAAAATTACATATCATGATTCATGAGATGCAGGCTATTAATAGAGGTATGACTACTGGGGTTAATTTGGGGATTGAAAATGATAGATCGAGTGATAGACCGTGACCCACGAGGCACATACTTATTTTTGTTTTAGTAGTTGCTATGGTTACTAAATAGAAGGGGGAACCTTCTGGAGTTGGTAGTTCTCCAATTTATAGAAGTGTATGTGAGTTTAGGTAAAAACTTTAGAAACCTTAGTGTCAATTTCAGTAAATCATTTTGCTTCTGTACTTAGTTTCTAACAATTTGGTACCAGAGCGAGATTCGTTACGTGGGTAAGAGATGACAAATTTTAGTTTTGCGATGTATGTTAAAGCTATTGCGCGAATCGCGGAGATTGAGGCTGGTATAAGGGAAAATGGGTCGATTAAATTTAATGGAGGAAACTCAAGTATGACCCAACACAAAGAATCAACAAAGATAGAGGCTCAATGGGTGATTAATGTTGTGAGTGGAGAAGGTGTCGTTGCGCTAGGAAGTTCATGAACAAAATCCCACAATAAGGTCATAGTTTTAGGGCGTAAAACTTACCCAATTGAAGTTCCTAATCATTATGTGATTCAACCCAAGAAACCCTAAATTGTACTAACTTTGTTACCACGAGTTTGCTAATTAGAGAGAGAGAGAGACAGAGAGGTCCCCACATATTGTCAATCTGGGTTTAGCATTAGTAGTAGTGAGAGGGAATCACAGTAAGTCATACCAGAATCACCCTCATTGGCAGCAGCGAGAGAGGCAACCACGAGAGCCATCATGGAGGAATCCACGCTTGCAGCAACAAGAGAGGTATCCTCGAAGATCATCATCAAGGAGTCTACACCGGCAGTAATGAGAGAGGGCGTCGGGACAACGCCGACAGCAGGAAGTGAGGTATCCCCGAAGGCCACCATCGAGGAGCCCACATCGGTAGTAAGGAGAGAGGGCGTCTGAACATTCCTAATGACGACGCCACTGATTACGGGGAAGGACAAAGGTTCCAGGGTCGACGGAGAGGCCACTCCGTCACTATATAAAGTGTTAGGGGGTATTCAGGAATCGATTATGGTAGACCCATTACCTCACCAATAGCCAAAAAGAGCAGGGGTTATACTTATGAGATTATCGACGTTCTGCAGTTTGGTTAACAGAGACATCAAGACACTTCAGGAGCAGATGAGTATTGGAAGAAGCATAGTATTTTCTAAACGAGGGTCTAGTCAGATGGCAAGGGGTTGGAAACGATAGTTGATAATGGGTCTACGAAAATTTTATTTCAGAAAATGTGGCTGAGAAATAACACCTTCAATTGACTCTGCATCCCAAACCCTTTACGCTTCATTCGTTATAGTGGGATAGAACGACTCGTCCACTATTTCGTACACAGTTAAATCAAAATGGGTAGCTATGATGATACTATTTTGTGCACAATAATTGAGATGGATGTGTGTCATTTGATTTTAGGGTGACCATGGCAATAAGAGAGAAACGCGGTACATGTGGGAACACCCAATGTATACGTTTTCACGTGGTAGGGAGTTCGGCAGAAGTGGCCATGTTTACCACCGGTTGGCGCTTCTGTGGTTCAGCATACCCATTTTTTAGCAAAAGTGAAAGCACAGGGAGTAGCTTATACATTGGTGTGTACGACGATAACACCCCCTATCGCAGTTCCTAACGAGCTATAACCATTGCTTCAGCAGTTTTTAAATCTTTGTCACGAACCAGAGATGCCTCCATTACGAGATATTCAGTACAGGGAGTCGCTTATGCGTTGGGTACGACGATAACACCCCCTACCGTAGTTCCTGACGAGCTACGACTATTACTTCAGCAGTTTTTAGATGTTTGTCACGAGGCAGAGCTACCAGAGTTGCCTCCATTGCGAGATATTTACCATACTACTGACTTAGTCCCAGGTACCTCATTAACCCCATTTTCCCCATTACATAATGGCTCCTACTGAGCATTCAGAATTATAGAGGCGGGTCACTGAGTTATGTTAGAAAGGTCTATTAAGGGAAAGAATGTCACCTGTGGCAATTCCAGCACTTCTGATCCCTAAAAATGACGGGAGTTATCGTATATGCGTTGATAGTCGAGTAGTCAACAAAATTACAGTGAAGTACAAATTTCTGATTATGAGGTTAAAGGATATAATAGATGACCATTTTGAGGCAGGGGTTTCTCAAAATTAGATCTCAAGAGCGGGTACCATCAAATTCATATGCGGCAAGGGGATGAGTGGAAGACTTCTTTAAAGATTAAGGATGGTCTCTTCGAGTGGTTGGTTATGCCATTTTGGCTATCTAGCGCTCTATCTACTTTCATGCAATTGATGATAGAGGTCCTACGAGATTACATTGTAGAGTGGTTTACCGCAGTTTATTTTGATGATATCTTGATCCATAGTCGAACCAAAAAGGATCACGTGATACATGTTGAGAGGGTCTTACAGGCTCTACTACTACATAAATTATTTCTGCAACTCAAGAAGTGCTCTTTTATGGTTGATTCGACAAATTTCTTAAGTTACGTGATTTCTCTAAGGGAATTCAAGTAGATGAGGAGAAAATTCAGACGATCAAGAATTGGCTGGTACCCACGAGTACTACACAGGTACGGAGTTTCCGTGGGTTAGCTACTTTTTATCGACGTTTTATCAATTGGTTCAGTAGCATTATGACACCTATAACATCCCTAATGGGAAATGTGCCCTTCAAATGGTCTACAGTAGTAGAGGTTGCATTCCAGTTGATCAAATAGAAGCTTACCACAACCCTGATCTTAGCACTACCAGATTATTTTAGTAAGAAGTTATCAGGAGCTCAGCTACGATATTGCCCATAGGATATTGAGTTGTTTGCAGTTGTTCGATTGTTGTGGCACTGGAGACCAAATTTGGTTCACCGAGAGTTCATTATCCATTTAGACCATGACGCACTATGACATATGCACAGTCAACAGGGGGTATCTACCGATAGGCAGGCAAAATGGTTTGGGCATTTCCAAAGTTTTCAGTTCCATGTACTACATATCAAAGGTAAGGATAATAGGTTCGTCGACCGGATCAGCTGTACAGCTCACCTACTGGTCACACTTCGTACTTCATTTTTTACGTTCGGCGAGTTACGAGAGTTTTATGTAAAAGATGATTTTTTTGGTTAGATTTATACCTTTAGTAAAAAAATGCACGACGTTTGTGATGATTAATTCTTACCTGATGGTTATCTTTTCTGATCCAGGAGGATCTAGGAGAAACTTGAGTTTTTACCAAAGTCGTTCGAACAACTTGAACCCTTGAGCCAAAGTTCCAGGGGAGGTGTTTGGTCGTTCGAACGACCTATGGGTTCGTTCGAACGACTATCGTAATTCCAGTTCTAGTAAGAGTTTTAAATACCTTTTAGAGTTGCATTATAGTTGGATTTCTAGTTGGATTGTAACTAGGACTTGCAACCTCTATAAAAGGGCAAGCCTAGGCTAGAGTTAATTATCTAGACGTAGATCATTGTTTAGAGTTTCCTTTAGATCTGAGAGATTTATAACTAGGGTTTGTAACCTTCTATGAAGGGCAAGACTAGGCAATGTTAGATCTAGGTTAAGCTCGTTTTTTTAAGCAATTGAAGCTTATTTTTCCCATCGAATTTGTGTTCTTCAGATTCTCTACTAACACAAGCTTCTCAATCGTATTGTGGATTAAGTGGTATCAGATTCTTGTTAAGATTCTCAGGTTTTGATTGTGGTTTATGGTCTCTACACGTGACCGTCTCAAACAAACGAAGGAGAAGTTTTATTGATTTTCGCGGCTACTACAGTGAATTCGGTGACTGTTACAGTATTTTTGACGTCTGCTACAGTGAATTCGACAACTGCTACAATTTTTTTGGTGTCTGCTATAGTGATTTCGCGACTGCTACAGTGATTTTTAGATCTACACAAATTTTGGGACTTTTTTTGTGAGTCCGTTGACGATCTATCATAGACCTAAATCAACGAATAAGGACGATTTGGAGATGGGTGATTTCAATGATAGACTCATGGTTTTAGAAACAAAAGTTTTCACTCTAACTTCTACAGTAGGGGAGTTAGTGGAGGAGTTGCGTCTCACGAACCTCTCTAAGGCTGCCACTTCGGTGAAGCGGCGAGACCGTTCAAAGAAGAAAGGGGTTATGAAGGTGAATGGTGGCGAGGACGTTCCATTTTTTTATGATTCTAGTGCTGCCGAATCCGACGAGGAGCGATCGGTTATTGGTAAGTCCACGAATCCTATACGTAATTTTCGTATAAATTTTAAGATTGATATTCCGATATTCGACGGTTCGATCGATGCCGAGATGTTGGATAATTGGTTCGATAGGTTAGAGACCTATTTTTCTGTTTATAAATACTCTAATACTCAACAAATATGTTTTGTTACGTTGAAATTTGTAGGTCATGCACTCACGTGGTGAAAATCTTATCGAAAATGCCACGATGTATAAGATTTGGGTTGGAAAGAATTCAAGGTTTTAGTGCGAAAACAGTTTTATCCGATTGGGTATGAGCAAGAGAGATGGTATACATGACACAATTTGTGCCAAAAGTTTGAGCAATCCGTACAAGAGTACACTACGACATTCCATAACCAAGTTTTGGCTTTGGACATTGATGTGGACGAGTATGAGGTGTTCATAAAGTACACGGGGGGTTTGTCGGAGTCTATTAGGAGAGAGTTGAAGCTCTTTACTGTGGCCAATATTGAAGACGCTACCGTGAAGGCAATTGCCATTGAAGGCAAATACTTGAAGATGGACAAAGAAGACGACAAGATCAAGTCGGGGTACAAGTCTAGTTGGAAAAACGAGCATAAGGGAGAGGCCAAAGGAGAAGGGTCTTCGTCCAAGGAGTTTTATTGCGATCATTTTAAGGCGCGTGGGCATATTTCTTATTATTTTTGGAAACTTCACCCGGAGCTTAGACCGAAGGAGGAGAAGAGCAAGAATGAAAGATATGCACTAGCCACAGAGGTTATTGACCTCTCGGGTTTAGATAAACCGAATCCTAAGCTTACACTTATGTTTCAGCGGACTTTGGCTGCCGAGGAAGAAAGTCGGGAAGAGCTTTTTCATGTCAGTATTCAGGTAAAACAGAGTTTATTCAAGGTCATTATGGATCCGGGTAGTCAGAAAAATTTGATTTCTGAGACGTTGCTGAAGAAGATGGGTTTGACGACTACAACTCATCCTAAGCCGTATGGTTTGGGGCGGTTTCAGAAAGATGCAGAGGTGATGGTCACGAAGCAGTGTACTTTCAGGTTTGCAATTTCTGAGAAGTTTATTGACGAGGTGACGTGTGAGGTGGTTCCTTTGGATGTGTGTCAGGTCATCTTGGGTAACCCTTATCTTTGGGACCGAGATACGATTCATTACCGTAGAGATCGCAAGTATCGTCTTGTGAAGGAGGCAAATGGGTTCCATAGCAATGCTTGTAAGGAGCATGTCACTACGTCAAATTTGGTAACGACGACTCAGGTGAAGCGGTTGGTTAATGCGAGCGGCAAGTTTATGTTATTGGTGCGACCGGTTCAGAGGGTGCGTCGGCTCGAGTGTTGTATCTTATGACAGCATTTTATAAGCAACAAACCAATATGGGGAAGTTACAAGAGGAGGTTGTGGTACATACTGATCACAAACCGTCCCATTTTTTTGCTACACAGTCCAAGCTACAACAAGCTCGCCAGATAAAGAGGAGGTCGTATCTCTAACACTTTCCCTTGATTATGAAGTATAAGAAGGGAGTGGACAACAAAAAGGCTGATTGGTTATCTCGACCCCCATTACCAACTACTTCCACTATGTTGGATTCTATGCAGAGACAACCTTTTGTTACATCAAGATATGATGATCCTATAGGGCGTAGTGTGTTTCGTCAGAAGTTGCGACAAAGTAAGGCCTGTGAGTATGTTTTCCAGGATGGGGTGAATGACAAGAAGCTATTTGAGCCGTTTCTTTTGTTGTTTAGTACGTCAAAGTGGTACAACAAGGAATTTGGCATCGCCTCGTTCTCGCATCTACAGTTCTGGCTTGAGCATGAGCTCAAGGTTCCTAAGTAGGGAAGCCATGATCCAGGAGAATCTAGGGAACTCCTACATCTCCAGTTCTGACTTGAGCGGGAGCTCAAGCCTCCTAAATGGGGGAGCCATGATCCAGGAAGATCTAAGAGAAACTGGAGTTTTTACCAAAGTCGTTCGAACGAGGTTGTGAGTCGTTCGAACGACTTGAACCCTTGGGCCAAAGTTCCAGGGGAGGTGTTTGGTCGTTCGAACGACCTATGGGTTCGTTCGAACAATTATCGTAATTTCAGTTCTAGTAAGAGTTTTAAATACCTTTTAGAGTTGGATTATAGTTGGATTTTGAGTTGGATTGTAACTAGGACTTGCAACCTCTATAAAAGGGCAAGCCTAGGATAAAGTTAATTATCTAGACGTAGATCATTGTTTAGAGTTTCCTTTAGATCTGAGAGATTTGTAACTAGGGTTTGTAACCTTTTATGATGGGCAAGACTAGGCAAGGTTAGATCTAGGTTAAACTCATTTTTTTAAGCAATTGAAGCTTATTTTTCCCATCGAATTTATGTTCTTCAGACTTTTCAGCTAACTAAAGCTTCTTTATCGTATTGTGGATTATTTTCAAAGGAACGACATTATGTATTTCTTCTTCTTTTATACAAGAGAGACTCATTTCAGTGGTTCATGCAGGGGGTTTTGGGGGACACTTCGGAGTGATCAAAACTATGGCTCTCATGCGGGAGAAATACTTTTGGGGCTTGATGCAACATAATGTCAACACTTTTATACGAAAGTGTTATTCTTGTGCCACGACAAAGGGAAAAGAACAAAATACGGGTCTACACACTCCTATGTCGATATTGACATACCCTTGAAGAGACATATCGATGGATTTTGGGACAAGGTTACCTATGGTTAAGGGATTAGATTCCGTTTTTATGGTGGTCGACAGGTTTTCCAAGATGGCATATTTCATTCCTTGTAGTAAAATAGAGTACCATAAATGTTACTCGCATATTTTTTGAGAGATCGTTCGCTTATATGGAGTACCACACTCGATCACATGAGACAGAGATAGGTGATTCACAGGGTATTTTTGGAGTACATTATGAAGTAACACTGCAAGCTACATTTCTCTATAACTTTCCATCCGCAAACGGGTGGGCAAACAGAGGTAGTTAATCACAATTTAGGGAATTTACTGAGATGTATTATAAGAGATAGGCCAATGGAGTGGGATTTTGCTTTATCGCAAGCTGAGTTTGCATTTAATAGCTCTGTTAACAGCTCCACGAGACTATCTTCATTTCAGACTATGACTAGGTAGAATCCTGACATTGTACTTTATTTGGCTCATATTCCTCAGCTTGTTCTAGTTTCAGATAGTGCTACAAAGTTCATTGAAGCTATTTGGTCTCTCCATACAGACGTGCAACAACATCTAGAGAATGTTTATGCAGGCGTCAAGGACCAAGTGGATAGACATCAACGTGAGATAATTTTTTCAACAAGAGACCTTGTCATCTTATACATTGAAAAGGAACGCCGAACGGGTGTAGCTTCTAAGCTTCTATGACGCTTAGAAGCTTGATCTTACAGGTAACCGTTCCAAAGTAGTAAACGTCAAGTTATTATCACACTATCATGGATAGGGTTCACCACTATTACCGATATCTTCTATACCAGGTATCCATTATTGAGACGATATAGATGAGATTCTTGATCATAAGGTTGATGATTTGGGGCGAAGAGAGTTCCTTATACGCTGGGTAAATAAAGGAACATAAGACGATTCTTAGATTTCGGAAGAGACTTTTACGAGTTTGGAGCTAGTTTTTACGAGGATTTTATTGAGCAATAGAATTTGGGGTCGAATTCTTCTGAGATGGGGAGAGTTGATAGATCGTAGGATAGACCGTGACCCACGAGGGATGTACTTATTTTTGTTTTAGTGGTTGCTTTGGTTAATAAATATGAGGGGAACCTCCAAGAGTAGATAGTTATCAAGTATATAGAAGTTTATGTGAGTTGGGGGAAAACTCTAGAAACCACCATAGTTTCAATTTCAGTAAATCGTTTTGCTTCCACACTTAGTTTCTAACAGAAAAACTATGGGTTGCTAATGATTTAGAGACAATGGTAACATACATAAGGGGAAAGGCTTAATCCAAGTCAATGCTCAAGAACATACAAAGAATTGGGAACTATTTAGATTCTTTTAAAGTGGATCACAAGTATAGAGAAGCTAACTCTAGTGCAGATTATCAATATGTTTTTCTTGATACTCTAGGTGAAATTGTTATAACCCTTAGCTCCATGGCCCAACCCTTGTATAGAATTATAAAGGAGAATGCTAGGAGAAAAGTGCATCCTAGATTGTAATTCCACATTTTTTTTCATTTATATAAATTCCTGATTGGGGTCTACCTTAACCCAAGCTTGCCTTGCAAAAATAAAATACAATAAATTGCAAACTGTTGGATTTTCCATCTATATCGTCACTACTCAATGTTTTATCTTCCGGTTCTCGAGCACACTTGTAAATAGGTCATATAGGTGTTATTGGCTATGCCCAATTATTACTCCAAGTTAAGATTGGTGGGACCTAGTATTACTCTTTATTAGGGCTTGAGGGTATAAGGGGAAGACCACTCAAACCCTATCAGGTTAAATAGAGGAGAAGTCTCTCTTGGAGGTTACTACACATAAAACCATCCTATTAAAGTCTGCAGCCAATCCACTAAAAAATAAGATGATTTTACAAAAGCAGGAGAAGGGGTTAGTATAATCTATTTTCCATATCCTATTATTGATCATAGTAATTGTATGCAATTCCTACACATAGTTAATTTTCGCAGTAACTCTTACAGAACATAGTAAGACTTGTGACACGACCAGTTCCATATTCCCTTCCCTAGTGATCCCATTTTATCTCAATTGTATTTTGTTTAGTCCAATGAAAAGACAGTAAGGAAATCTGATATTCGTATCATGAACCTTTTTTAAATTTATATTTTCAATGACATATTTGTAGAACATTATACAAAAAATAAATAAAAATATAATGAAATAAATAATCAGGCCCTTTGCCAAAAATCAAATAAAATACGTGACCTACTCATAATGAGATGATAACAGCTTCCTACTCTTGTTTGTTCTCAATCCCATGGACTCAATGAGCACTCCACAGGTAATTTTTCGAACCTCTTTGTATCCTTGCAGTAATCATAGACCACTAGATTTCTCTCAACCCAAGCAAAATCCTTCTTTTGAGAGTCTGTTAGATGCCATGCTTCATATTGATCCCACCAATTCTTTGTTGTTGTAGATACACATGCAGGGTAAGGTTCTTCCCATTGACAACCATCTGCTTTGAAGTCTCTATAAGAGGAAACAAATGGTCCCTTTTTCCAGTCTGTCTTTTCGAGCCCACCTCTAGTTGCCCAGTCGTCCGCGTTCCAAATACTTGAAAACAAGTACATTGGCTTCTCGTTAGGGAAAAAGTTGTTTGGTTTACCTGAGTTCTTGTACACTCTAATGGGGACTTTATCCACGAAAAACCTGAAATGAAATATAAGAGAAGAATTAGTAAAATTCCTAAGATTGCTTGAATGATTGAACTTTGAAGAATGACGAAGTTTATACGAGGTCCTAAAGTATGAGAAAACTGTTGTTGGAAACTTACAGAATTTGGTGGTTGTTCCAAAGGATGGAATATGTGTGGTAGTCCTCAGTGGGATCGAACCAGAGCATGTGCCTCATCTCACGTGAACCAGCACCGCTCTTATAAACATTTGTTTGTATTATGTATGGCTCCCCAGTCCGATTCCCTAAGAACTCGAAATCTAATTCATCTCTCTCAGGTCCAGCTCCTTGATCTGAACACATCTGCAATATTAATCAAAATACTTCACATAAGCCCTCAGAAACATAATCACTTAAATGCATATATATCAGATTTGTTAAATCACATAAGTTCTCTTTACTGGAATTGCATTTGTTAGTAATGTTCATCTAGGCGTTTTGGTGGATGGGTTCCATCAGGGCATAAATATCAGAGATCGGAATGATCACTGTCATCAGCATACAATAGTGCATTCTGATTCAGATTATATGCACATATAAATATGTTGGTGTTCTGGGCTTTGTTCTTCATGCCCAAGGGTCCAGCCCATGTGGCTATGATGATGGGGCTTTAGTTGTAAAGCCCATACCTCTTTTTCTTCTAAGGTAGCAGATCCATTTTGGGAGAATTAGAGAGAAAGAGAGAGCTGAAATCAGCAAGAACAAAAAGGGGGAAACAAGGGTTTAAGGTGCTTTCCTACAACCAATTTCATCGCTGTTTTCAAGTCGTCCTAAAGCAAGGGTCTTTGGGGATTTGTGTCTTCTCCATCTTGATTGTTTGAAAGCTGTTTCGTGGTGAGAATTGGGTTGGTAAAGGTGAAGTTGTATTCTTTGTATTTTCTTCATTTGTTGTTGTGATACCTCAAGTTTTGGGCAAAAACTTGAGAGAACTAATTGCATACCTCTATATTTGATATAGTGAAGTGATCGGATTTGCCCCGTGGTTTTTAGCTTTTCGTTGGAGGGTTTTTCACGTAAATCTTTGCGTTCTTGTGGTTTGCTCTTTAAGTGTTTAATGAACTGCCTCTAACAGATTTTTCAGTTGATATTGGTTGAGTTTAACTTGTCTATTTGAGTTCACTTAGCAGGTCTTGATTTCCCAACAAAATATATATTTTATTCTAATACTGAATGACCTATAACTGTACCAACTACGTGTTTTGCTTTTAATTCTGATGATGAACCTCGAAGACCTAAGACTGACATAATCACGAATTTTGAAACTGGGTTCCTTCAGTTTCAATGTGTTCAAACTTGAGAAATTTGAGTAGCTATCAAATCAAAGATAAGAAATGGATATCACAATTGAAGATATGAGTTGGACCCTGAGTTCCACTCTAGAAGACATGAAAGAAACATTTGTATCGTATTACTACCGACATGTTACAATGACTAGTCCTATTAGAAGCATAGAAACATATATTGACTAGGTACTTGGAAATAAAATCCAACTCCCACCGTCATTTTCCCCCAATTCCCATTCCAACACAATCAGCAACTACCACTTCATTGCCTTTCACCGACATATATGTATGGTTTCCAGATTTAGGCTTAGTTATGGAAAAATAATCATTGGAGTTCAGTTTATTGCATAATAATCCGCGAATAATTCTACACTTGAAAGATTATAGAAACTTGGAGGAGTTCAATTAAACCCAGGGACATTAATAATCAAATTATTGGATGATCTAAGCATTCACAAAGTCCAAGAAGATAAGATTATCGCAAAGAAGATAAACTCACATAATAAGCGGTGACCACGCCAGCAGAGTCTCCTCCAACTAGCTTGAGCTTCATACTAAACCAACCAAATCTATATCTCTGCTTTGTTTGAAACCCACAGCCTGTTTTACATCAAATCAATGTAAACTCATACAAATATATCAGATCTTTGAAACAATTCAATAAGAAACCAATGAAACAGCAAAAAATTATGAAACCCCAGTTCAGTAAAGATAAGCTTTGGATCTCTTTACCTGTTTCTTTGTCCAAAGACAGATACCAAATCTGTCCATCTTCAGATGTTTTGAAATGGTCCTCAGACCACATTATATCGAAGTTCTCTCCGAACGTAAACGCCCCATTCGACTCCCCAGCTTCTAATGAAACAAAAAAAGCCATAATAACTACAATGCTGATGATGAAGAACCTTGTTTCCATATTGGAGAGACCCTGTAAGTCTGAAACTTGAATCTGAGTTGGATCCCTTAGATGTTGACGAAGAGTTATTTGTAAGTGTTACTTGTAACAAAATATGGAAAGTGCATTATTTTTGTTATCTAGATTTGATAATGGAGGAGTGGAGACCCACAAAAATAGTGAAACACCTAGTTCCAGGCTGCCATTGGATTTGCCTGTAAGTGGGGACTACATGTTTAGTTAATAGTTAAAGCATCTCTAGCATCGGGTATGAGTTTGGGTGTGAATTTTGATACCCTGGTCAACCAAAAACTAAACCCACACCCGACCTCTTCCAGCTGTCAGTGTGAGTTGTTGACGTGTAATTTTTTATTTATTTGGAAGAGATTAAAACACCGCGCAGTAAAAGGAAGACCGCGCGGTATTCTTTTGACCGCTGCTGCTAGCACTGTTAACCCAAATCAAACTCTATTCAAGTTTTAATAGTTTTTCCTCTTCTTTCTCTCTCAAATCGAAGGTAAAAATTTCTCAAATTATTTAAAAACACAATGCAAAACCAAGAGGAAGATCCACACCTCAGTATATTACCTGGGTTTAGAGTGACAAGAGATCCAAAACGAGTTGTAACTCGGTCGAGGTCCAGAAGGAAGAAAAAATGAGTAGAATTTGAAGATGTCCAACAACCTATACCAAACCCATCCCAAGAAAACTACCCGTAGAGGTGTATTACCCAACTCCCAGAAGGCGTTACTCATATCTATTACACTGGCAAGGAACTCACGATAAGTTTTAGTGTAATTATAAATTTGTTATTTCCATAAATCAAGTGTTTGACAAAAGCTCCAATGAACTGAATCGGGATTCGATGCGAGTGCACGACACATTCACTACGGTAATCAAAGTGTGGAAAAATATTTCTACAATTCCACCTGTAAGGGATGTCGTGGTGAATATATTCGGGCAGTTTTTGGATATACGTTTGGGCAATTCTGATAATCGCCTAATTCAGGCGCTTACAGAGTGCTGGTGGCCGACCATGCACACGTTTATGTTCTCCTGTGCGGAGATAGGGGTCACTTCTCTCAATTTTCATATGCTGACATCATTGTCAATCGGCAAACATCCGACACAGGTGTCGTATGACGACGCATAGTGTGTTTTATCAAATACAAGGCAATTGCTCCCCAACATTGATTCTAGCCATATAAAGAGTGGGAATGTCAGCCTTTCATATTTGAGGACGTACTTGACCATCTGTACTGATCGGGAGGATAATATTACTATTACTCGTGTTTTTATCCTCTTCATGATGAGACATTTGTGGTTCCAAACGGCCAACGACACCGTCCCGCTTGGATATCTCGCGGCCGTGGCCAATTTGGACGAGGCTGCCCAATATGACTGAGGTTCTGCTATTCTTGCTTCCCTGTACCATGGTTTGGATGCCGCAGTCACGACCGGGGGTGCCATCACTGGATTTTCCCAACTTCTGACGGTACACTGACACCTTTTTCTTTTTAAAAGTTACAAATCAAATATCAGTTACTAGAAACATCTTAAATATAATTTATAATGATTTTGTATGTTGTTCTGAAATGCAATATTGGTTCTACTAGTATTGTGGGGTTGGTCACCCTATAGTCAAGGAAGAGGTTAAGTTCTTAACTTATCCGTGTCTCTGAGCATAGAAGAGGGGGAACAGGAAGAAAACAAATGACCAGACATCCAATTTGTTTATGCTAGGCAGATACCACATTGACCACCGCACTATTAAGACGATCACCTGGGAACCTTGGTTAAAATCTACGGTGTATGAGATAAAGGACGTACTGAGTGCAAAACTCCTATCCCGTAAGAGGATACCACTTCAAGTACCAAACAAAAACTGTGAATATTACTTGGGGGATAGATGCTGGAGGCAGTTGACTAGCGAGGCGCATATTCCTTTGGATCCTCCGCTTAACATGTCACTACATATTAGGCCAGCGACTTTACAAAAGATGAGACAGGCCGAGTTCCTTAACTGTGAGTAGTTTGTGATATGGGAGGAGCGAGAGACTTATGCTTCATACTGGGCTGAACAAACTTCAAAGGTAGGCCACCTGTTGACAGATTCCCAGAGGATGGGGAATATAGATCTGTTTGGACCCACAACACTCAGGACTGGTATTACACTCGTGGTGGTTACGTCAACGTCAGTTCATAGCTTATCCCAGGACTTTAGTTTGTCTGGCGAGCCCGAGGGGACAGACCCCGGGTGACACATGGAGTGGACAGTGAGGCGTAAGATGCTCCCCATCCACCGCTTGAGGGAGCCGCCACCCATGTCTTCCTCCTACGGCATAGAGGAGATGTGGCACCTGACTCATTGTATGCAGTGACACGTCCTTGTAGAGTCTGCGCGGGATGACCAGAGGCTGCAGGAGTTAACTAATGAAAATGCTACTTTAAAGATGCACTTGGACAGTTTAGACGACCAGCTACATGCGCATGTAAGTAATTTTTTTATTTTTTTTCTTAATGTCATATTTATTTTGTCAAAATATTTATAAATTTTCTTTCTCCCGTTCAGAACCTACGACTGAGGAGAGGGCCTGACGTACAGGTGGTGCCGCTACCACATGGAGGTGGCTCATGGACGAGGCAGCGTAGATCTGGTCTGCGAACCAGGGGAGGCGGTAGTAGCCGTAGGGGGTGGGGTACTGTAGATATATGTGTTTTTGATGTTTTTGTAGACGATGTAGAAGCTCAGCTATAACTACTAGTACTTATTATCTCGTGTTTATGCACTGTTTCCCTTTATTTATTTTTTGTAATCCCATGATGTAGTTTAGCTAGAATGGTTTTTGAGAGAGCTTGTATGATGTTCATTAGCCAAGACTATCTAATGTTGAAATTGACTGAAGTTTATTAGTTTTTGGGAGAGTTTTTTTAATATATATTCAAATAAATTTTTACAATTTTGCATTGAATAGTTTTATTCGAATATACCCAAAGTCTATTTGAACAAAATTTGTACTGAAGTGTTTTATTAAAATAGACTTAGGGTCTGTTCGAATAAATTTGTTCAATTTTGCACTGAGGTGTTTTATTCGAATAAAATTAGGGTCTATTCGAATAGAAATAGGGATTAGGCGCTGAAAAGAATACCGCGCGGTATTCCTTCCCCTTTTTCATTTCTCCCTTTTACACTTTTCTCTTCCATTTGAAACTTATTCACCATCTGGTATTACATCCTTCTCTCAACTTTATAGCCTCAAATGTCTTTATCATCATCAGATTCATCCATTAGTGATCCTCTAAGTGTATCGTTGCCCTCCTCTGACGATCTTATCTTTGATTATGCGGTGGCAATTTGCATTCTGCACCAAGCTGCAATGGACATAGTAGTGCAGGATGCAACTTCGAGTCATGAAGGGAGTGTCATAGGCCGTAAGGATAAGAGCCAGAAGCGGGATCACCCATTGGGGCATTATAGTATTATACGGGACTACTTCAAGCTGAATTACACATATGAGCCATGGGAATTTCGGCGACGTATTCGTATAAGTAGGCACATATTTATGCGTCTATTCGAAACAGTCGTTGCACATGATCATTACTTTTTCCAGAAACCCAACAATGCTGGTACTATGGGGTTATCACCATACTAAAATGTAGTCACAACACTATATTTCTAAAGCTACGATGTTGCGGCAGATTTTTTTGATGAATATATCTGAATAGAAGAAAGTACAACCTTATTATGTGTAAAAAGGTTTTGTGTTGTGGTTATACAAATTTTTGGCGATGAATATCTTCGAGCACCGAACGCGGTCGACGTCGAAAAGTTAAAAGGGATCGCAGAGTTACGGGGATTTCCCGGCATGTTAGGAAGCCTTAATTGCATTCATTGGCTATGGAAAAATTATTTGAAAGCTTGGCACTATCAATTTACTGGTCATTACCCCAAGGCGACACTGATTCTTGAAGCGGTGGCTTCACACGACCTTTAGATTTGGCATGTTTGTTTTGGTTTACCAGGGTCTAACAATGATATTAATGTCCTGCAACAATCACATCTTTTTACCGACCTGGCCGATGGTATCGCCCCGCCTTGCAATTATACAATTGCCATAAAAGCTTATGATATGGGGTATTACCTAGCGGATGACATATACCCCAAATGGGGAACACTTGTCCAAACCATATCCAATCTGGTTACAGCGAAACAAAAATTATTTGCTCAACAACAAGAAAGTTGCCGAAAAGACGTAGAACGGGCGTTTGGGGTCTTACAATCTCGGTTCAATGTTGTAAAAAATTTGGTTAAATTGTGGGAACCCGAGGTTTTAAACAATATCATGAAAGCATGCGTGATAATACACAATATGATCGTTGAAAAGGAACGAGGTGCATTCTCATCATACTTAGACTATAATCTGGCCGAGCCCTCAACTATCAAAGGCGAACGGTTCGATATTGTACGTGAACGCGGAACAATAAAATCATTTATATCGAAAATGAACCGCATTCAAAATCGAGAACTGCAATTTGACCTAAAGGATGATCTAATCAAACATTTTTGGGCCGTGAAGGGAAATCTTTAAACTTAGTACTCTATTTCTTGTTTAATCTGCGTGTTCTTGATGTAATTTAATGCTTCTTAATCGTAGATGTTTATTAAACATGTTTTTGATATTGCATTAATCTTATATTTTTCTTAACGCAATATTATCGGCAATAAACATTTCGAAAACAAGATTACATTCTTCAATAACAAAATACATTATTCAAACGATTACATTATTGGAAGGTAAACTATATTTTTGGAAAGAAAACTTATATATACCGCAAAGTTAAATTACATTTCATCACCACTTCAAGTACCTGGTCCACCCCTCTTGGCCAGACGTTCCATGACCTCAGCTTGCCTTTGTAAATAGTATTGCAATTGATATCCAGAAAGAGTACTCAAGTCTTTCTCCATGATTTTGTGACCTTCCTTTGCTTGCTCGAAATCCATTTTGGCTTGCCAGTGTTGTATTGCTTCTGCTCTTCTTCTTTCTTTTTCTTCTTTCACTTGTCTCTTCTCCAACCGTAGTTCATCTAACATTGTTTGGATACTGCTACCAGATGCAGCAACACCATCCAATGCCTTTTATACTGCAAGGTTCTTTCTATAGAGTTTTTGGTCGATAGGCCTGCTTCCACCCTCATACAGCGAACCATCTAAGTCAGAATTTGGGCCCATGGATTGAGGTGTAGGTGGGTCGTCGGGGTCCTCCGATAGATTGTTTGATCCGACCGAGTTCCCGGAGAAGAATTGTCCGATGTTCTCCTGGCTACATTTCTTGGTATATTCCCCGCATGGTTTAACCCATCATCCCTTAGGTTGGCCCATCGCGGTTCTCACGCCAAAATCTTATACGCTTCACGGTGTTTGAAGTCATTACCGCCATTCAAGCCTTGATAGATCTTGTGTGCATTGTTTTCCTATAATTAGTAAAATTACCAAATACAAATAAATAACGTGTATATCCGCGAAAAATAAATGAAATTAAGTTAAAAGAAATCAGAACGTACCCGATTTTCTTATGTTTTCTCGTTGTTATTCCTAAATCGTTCTTGAACAACTATCCCCTTGTACGCCATACATTGTGCATTAAGGGTATACCACTGAGATTTGGTCAACCCACTTGATCGTTGTGTGGGGCATTCAGGGTCTCTGTTAAAGTCAATGTTGACCTTTTGATAGAAAGTAAAGCCTTTTGTGCGGCCCGTAGTATGGACAAAAGCTGTTACCCACACCCTTGCGTGACACTTAAAGTCTACTTTCGTCCAATGTATTCCACCATCATCCGTCTCATCCAAAAACTCAATATCTTCTGGCACTTGCACACTTTGTCTTTGTTTTACGGGTGCTCTTTTCTTCTTCCTTTTCCTTTTTCTTTCTGGGGTGCTGCCGCTTTAACAGGTATTGATGCATTTGCGTCACTTTGACTGTACTGAGTAGATTCACCATGGAATAGGTAGTTATGAAAGTAATTTGGAGGTTAAAAACCTTAAGGTTGAGTGAGCGGATAGGGTTGATAGTACGGGCTAAACGCCTGAGGTTGCGGTTGAGAGAGTGTAAATTGACTTTGATATTATCAATAACTGGGATCCCCTTACGACATGGTAAACGAAGGTGGGGTCTGTGATTGGAATTGAGGTTGAAATTATGATAGGTTTTGGTAGAGATATGGAGTGAATTGTGATGATGGGTGTTGAGCGAATGGTGTTGAAGGTGGGTTATGGGAGGATGGGGTCGACGGTGTAGAGTTATTACTATTGGTGTTGGAGTTCGCCATTTGGGGAGAGCGTAGAGGTTCTTCTCGGCTCTGCAATTGGTTTTGGGAAGAAGTAGCCAGGGAGTGATGAGAAAAATAATTGACTTTGGGGGAGTTTGGATTATCGCATGGTATTCCTTTTAACGCACAGAAAATCTGGGTGGTAAAAGGAATACCGCACGGTAATCCAAACACCGCCAAACTTTTTTTTTTTTTTGAGCTCCTCACACTCGGCTGAGTTACTGTAGCGCCACGTTTGCAAACTCACACTTAAAAAATCAATACTGGGAGACTCAAAGTATGAGTTTAAGTGTGGGTTTGCAAACCAAACTCAAACCCACACCCTGCTGCAAGTGCTCTTAGAGCATCTCCAGCAGTTGAGTGTGGGTTGGTTTCTCGGGCCTACCTTGTGGCCCAAATAAACCCAACCCAAACTCTAGTCCTCTAAGAGCATCCACAATAGTTGGGTGGATGGATTCGCCCAAAAGTAGGGTAAATCCAATCCACCCCACAGCAGTTGTGATTCCACCCCAAGGTAAATTTCCCAAGCGCAGTTCTAAACTGTGCGTAAAAATGGACGTTCCAGATGAGTCCAAGTGTTTCAATCTCAACCTTATACTCTCCAGTGCACTTCTAAACTGCGCGGCATGCTTGGCCAATAAAAGTCATACACTTGGATCATTTGAATTTTGTTTATGCCGCGCAGTTCAGAACCGCGCGGCTTCTCCCTGCATCTTTTAGGCTTATTTTTTGGCACTTCCTTTCAAGTGTATTTGAACATCAACTTATCCACAAGTGCATACATATCCTTGGTATCACAAGTGCATTAATAAGTGCATATCCTAGGCATTAAGTATATCCAAGGCATTAAGCTTGGCATACCCAACCTTACTCAACCCATTTCTTCTGTTAATCATTTTAAAATGTCGGGAGAGTCTAGTTCGCAACCGAGGAAAAATACTTCCAAAACTACACGTAACTCTAACGCGGAAGTAAAACAAAGGAGGAACGCCGATGTAACAAATGTTTGGCCGAATCAATTGACGGATGACATCGATCCCACCCCATCATACGATGAGTTGAACCGAGTAGATATCCTCTCGGACGGCTGGGTCCATATTTCTTTTGGATCGGAGAAAATACCGGTAAGTTTTATGTAAATTTTATGTGTTATTTACGTATATTGCAATGTGTTCGATGAAATGCCTGAATGAACTTCTAAAGTGTTAATGTACTTTTTTGTCATAACCTAGATGAATTACAGTGTAGGGGATCATTGGATAAGGTACTGAAGTGGTACCAATGGATTGCCGTGTACCCGACGTCGAAGAAGTTGGTCGATTATATGGGTTTTGCAGAGTTTTGCTCGATTAATGTGGGAAACTTGGATAACCGTCTCATTCATGTTCTCGTGGAGCGGTGGTGGTCTTTCACCCATACCTTTCACTTCCCTTGCGGGGAACTGGGTTTCACACCGTTAGACTTCATCATGCTAACGGGCATATCTTTTGGGAGGGGTCGCGAACTCCCGTATGATAAGAGGTACTCCAAGTTAGAGGAAGCAGAAGAGATGTTCCCAGGAATAACAAGCTTTGACATCAGGTACGGTAACATCACTCTCTCCTATTTAAGAAAGTGGAGAGAGCCTTTGAATCCACATCTCCATAATTGCGACTCAAAAATGGATATCGTGTATGCACGGGATTTATTGCCTATATGATGGGTAATATCTTCTTCTCAAATGGTGCCATATCCCTTCGGGCGGGTTATCTTGCAGCCTTGGTAGACTACAATATTCTTAGTACGTCGGGTTTTGACTGGGGTACGCCGATTATGGCGGTTTTGTATCAGAGGCTTGATGAAGTCTTAGTTCTGAGGGACGGGAAGGTGAAGAAATCGATCACCGGATTCTATGCGGTGTTGGAGTTATGGTTCTTCGAGTACTATCGGGTTGGAATGTATCTAGTTAAGGTACAGAACTTTAACCATATTTATCCTCGTATTTTTGGGTGGAGAGATAAAGGGGCGGCCACAACTACACCGGGAAATACTTCCCGTAGGTTGGTACTTCTCTAACTTGACATCTAGAAGGGGTACATATCCGCTATGCCCTGGCACTAGGACATATAAAGTCGCGTGGACTGTGCAAATACATGCTGCTTTAATAAAGAAATTGTTGTGGTTAGATTGCCTTATTGCTGTGTTTAATATTTTTTTTCATTCCAACATTAGTAAAGGTAAAAACTGTTAGAGACTTGTGGGATTTCATCACCCAAAAAGCTCTCCAACAAGTAGGACCACCCATTAGGTATACGAAGAAATTTGTATCGCACGCAAATTGAACGTCCCAGACTTTAAAATAACTGTTAATAAAAAAGAGTAGCAAGATTCCCACAGGATATAGAGGTAATTCAAGCTATTCCAACTCAATTGAGAGGTCGAGCTAAACTCCGGTAGTTGGTTGCCTGGATGTGACCATGGTTGAAATGTTGTAGTAGAGTGAATGAATGTCTTAGGATACCGTGGAAAAATTTTTTACCACAGATGGCGCCTAATGTAATGGCCAAATTCCGTGAGCTCGATGTGGCCTAGAATTAGTCCTTACACCAATGTACCTGTGACTACAATCTAGTAAACAATAAATAACACAGGTATTTAGCGTGGAAAACCTTTGAATAGGTTAAATACTACGACCTCGTGTTGAGGGTTTTGAAATAGTGACTTTTATTGCTTGAGGTTCATGATATCTTATTACAAGTTATTTCTAGACTTTGAAATGTTTAATCTTGTGAATAAGAAGTTTGCAGTATGAAAAATCTCAGAAGATATATTCTTCTTGGTGATTTCTTGTATCTTTTTATGGTCCCTGTCACTTCTGCAACTTTTTCATTATATAACCCTCTTCCGTAGTTCTTTATCATACTAGAGCACCTCCTCCGAACAATGTGGCTAGTGGTTATTGACTAAGTGACTGTTGAGTTCGTGAGAAGCAGATGGTTTTGACTTATTCAAGTTTTTTGGTTTGAGCTCGACCCACATTCGTTATCAGTTCGTGGAGTATGTGGCAATGTTGACTGGAGAAGTCGTATGGAGAATACGTGAACCTGATATAGAGGTAATTTAAACTATGGACAACTCGATTTTAGGTCAGATCGAGGGATAGACTCCTACACATACAGTGACATACATTATGTCACCCATGTTTACATTCACTTCATAACCTCACATGTAATTGCATCTAAAGCAACCTTGATGACCCGGTGAACCACATCCGATCAAATATCCACCAGTAATCTTCGCATCTTCCAATTTGATCTCTTCCACAACATGCTCTCTCACATAAACTTTTTGAGTTGTTGGATCCACCACAATTTCTCGGAACATCTCTTCATAAAAATGACATTCATACTGACGTTCCCTCCCAATCCCATCTAAACCTTCTAGTTGCACCTCCATCACTGGCAATTCAGTATCATAATCAAACAATCCAAAAAATATGCTCCCGCACTTTAGCAATTTTTATTGCCAGCCACCCTTCAGCGGTATACCAGATTCACTCAGATCAAGTCCACACCATTCTTATTTCCTTCCCCAAACTTTGAATTCCTTTCCTTCTTATTTATACAATATTGCTACAAATTCCCCGCAAGTCGTGATATTATCCTATTATCTCGTAACAGAAACCCCAGTATCTTGAGAGAAATTATTTAAGCATATATCTTCCTATCGATCTCAGTCATTTCATACTATTCCAGATCAAGCTTATTCTTTCAAAGTCTAATATTCTAGAATGACCTCTGCAAGATCGATTCTTTATTATGAACCTTTTATAATTTTTTTCACCCCCACATTTCCAGCACACAGGTCGAATCATGTTTAACACTTGACACATATTTTCACAGATAAATTTCTAACAGCTCAATTATTAAAAATATTTTACTATCTACTTTCATATATTTCATTTCATGCAATATTCGAAAGTCTTCGAATCAGACCACTCGATTTCTAAAGTTATTATATGTTATATCAGCACAGAGTTTGGGTAATTAATTTTATTCATCCCGAAACAAATTACAAGTACTTTTTCAGATAACAGGTCTTTCAAGTACTCAATATGAGGTACTTTACAGTTACGCGTTTTTCAAGTACTTATACAGCTAACAAGTCTTTCAGGCACTCCAAAGCGCCAAATCCTTCAGTTCATTCTACTTCAGTGATCTTTTACCCTGATGCAAAGCAGGCATTGGAAACAACGAGTATTTTACTTCCCATGAGTTTGGTCAAAGTCTAGAGAAACTTCAAATGGAAACTATGAAAGCAGGAGACTCAGTGCTTGAACCAACTCTTCAAACTGAAGGTCTTCTCAGAGCAAAGTGGCGATGGAAGTACAGAAGAAAACTTTCATTCTCTGTCTTCGTCCTCCACTACCACCACCGCCTCTCCTATAACCACCACCCCCTTAGAGCTGGTAGCTAGAGATGAAGAGGGCCTAACCTTAGAATCCATTCAAATGCAAGACTTCAGCGCAACTGCCTCGCAGTTACGCCTATCCATGCATCTGCCTCCCTAACCTTGACACGTGTATTTTTTATGTAGTCAAACATCATCATTACTTCCTTATTCAAATTTCTAACCTATATACCCAAAAATTCTTTTTAAACCCAAGCTACTCGTGACTTTTGTTGTGAGGGGGAGATTGTAGGGGCCTGCCCCTCGATCTTACCTAAATCGAGTTATCTCCAGATTGAACTACCTCCATGTCAAACCCACACATTCTCCATGTGGCTTCTCCAGTCAACATTGGTGCTTATTCCATGAACTAATGAAAAACATGGGTCGAGGTCAAACAAAAAAATCTGAATAAGTTAAATTATATGTCTCTCACGAACTCAGTAGTTACTCAGTCAACTGCCACTAACCACATTGTTCGAAGAATGTGCTTCAGCACGGTGAAAAACTGTAGAAAAGGCCTTTATAATGAAAAAGTTCCAAAAGAGACAAGGACCAAAAAATTACACGAGAAGTCACCAAGAAAACTATATTTTCTAGATTCTCAGAACTTTTAACTTCTTATTCATAAGATCAAGCATTTCTAAGTCTAAAGTTCACTTATAATAAGATATCAGCCTCAAGCAGTAAAGGCCACTATTACAAAGTCCTCAACCCGAGGTCGTTATTTTTTACCTATTCATAGGTTTTCCACGCTAAACACCTGTATTATTTCTTGCTTTCCATTAGATTTTGTCACAGGTATATTGCTGTAAAAGAAAATTCTTGGCTATTTCAAGCTTATAGAATTAGACCATTACACTACCCTCTTTGGGAAGTTCTATCTAAGAAAGAAAAATCAAGACGAGTGCAACAATGGTCTATTAGTTTAGGAGAACATTATATCAAATTCGAAAAGTGCCATTCAGAAAAGGGTAAACAATTGCTGATTTTGCCACAAATTTCCCTGTAGAAAATCCAGACTGGGAGGAAGACGATCCTAATCTCACAGATGAACTCACATAAGATCCACCTATCGATCCCTTCGAAGAACGAGTTGAACGGGTTACAAGAAAGGGATGGAGACATCTGATAAATGGCTCAGCAGGACCCACAGGGTCAGGTATCGTATTGATTACTCCATCAAACAGCAGGATTGAGAAATCAATCTGCTTGAATTTTTTGGCCTCGAATAATGTCACAGAGTACGAAGCTTTGATCCATGGGCTTGATTTAGTACTTGAACTTGGGGTTCCTGAGCTATCAGTCTATACAGATTCATTACTAATAGTCCACCATTACTCCGAACAGTACAAGAAGAACAACAAAATGGTCGACTATACAACCTTCATTGCTGATTGGATGAGCAGATTCACAAAAGCTACTCTCGATTATTTACCACGAGGAGAAAACCGACATGCTGATTCTTAAACTTACTTAGTAGGGATCTTGGGTACAGAAGCACAATACCTATAAATCAAAGTGATCTCAACTCCCAGCATTGATCTCCCCTCTGTATGCGCGATCAACACTGGGGGCGATAAAGAGGAGGATGACAATTGAGGGAAGCCTTTTATTGCCTATCTTGGCCTGAAAAATGAATATGATAGTCCCCTTCCAGAAGATCCAAAACAATGTAAATAGTTGATCGGAAATTTGAAATGTTATACAGTTTAGAATGGCCGTTCATATTGAAGATTAGTAATAAGGCCTTATCTCAAGTGCCTCTCCAAGCAACAAGCAGATGGTATGCTCAAAGACTTACATGAAGGATCTTATGGTTCCCATGCCGCAGGTCCGTCACTTGTAAACAAAATGATTGCACAAGGAGTATTCTGGTCGAGAATACTAAAACAAGTGGAGGAGTACTCAAGAAGATGCGACGCATATCAACAACATGGTTACATGATACGAGCATCTATATTATAACTCCATGCGAGCAAGGTATTCTGGCCTTTCAAGAGGTGGGCACTCGATCTAGTGGGAGAATTTCCCAATACACCAGGTAACCGAAGGTTTTTACTCGTGGTAAGAAATTACTTTACCAAATGGGTGGAAGCAGTTCCCCTTTGTCAAACTCAAAAGGAAGAAGTCAACTAATTTATTTGGGAACATATTATCACATAGTTTGGATGCTTCCACCGGATTTGATAACTGGCCGCAGTTCGTTGGAGAAAAGGTAATGGCTTTTCTCAGCAAACATAACATCATTCATTCCCCATCCAATCCATACTACCCCTAAGGAAATGGACAGGCTGAAATAACTAGCAAAATAATAGTAGATAAAATCAAGATGAGGCTTCAATCTCAAAAGAAAGAGAATTGGATACGGGTATTGCCTCATGTCTTATGGGTATACTGTACTACACCGAGACAATCAACTGGATATTCATCCTTCTTCTGTCAAAGATCATGAGCTAACAGACGAGGAAAATGAATTCAAGCTAGCTTGCAATATGAACTAGATCGATGAGGCCCAAGCTCGAGCTATTGCGAACCTGGGTCAATATTATTTTATGCTAGCTAGCTCGTACAGTAGAAGAGTCTAAAGTAGTAAGTTCTAAATTAACGATCTAGTCCTCAGAGAGATCCCTAAGAGCAGAAAAAAGTTAAAATCTGGAAAGCTTACAGAAAATGGGGAATGACTGTCTCTAATCGTGGGCCGCACTGACCTTGGCTCATACTGCCTCATAAAAGAGAAAGGCATCTGACTACAAAATCCTTGGAACACTAGGAGATTGAAACGATATTATCGCTAAGTCCCTGATTTTTAACTATAAGATACCTCCAATCTCATTTTTTACATTCCAAAAGTAAGATTCCAATCTCCAATAGTGCGTATATTTTTCTACTAAATGAAAACTTTCAAGTTTCTTCCTCACATTACTTTCTACAGACATACTTGTAGTATCTACTAAATCTCAAAGATTAATACAAAGGTAACACTAGCTTTCAATCGATACATATATACATATTTCTAATCAACGATTAAATCAAAGGTAATACTAGTTTTTTATAAATGATTTCTACTTTCTCTGAGACACAAGATAAAGCATTGGTAAAACTAGTTTCTATCTCTCTAAACATCTAAAATACAGAAACAAACAGGTCACTTATACAGGATTTTCTTGTAGAAGATCAGCTGTACTTTCCCCTACTGTAGGAGGTCATGAGGTCATAAAATCTGATGCTCGAGCAACTACAATATCTCTTCCCCGCTCTACTCATTATATAGTAATGGGGTATATATTGGTTGTCATCGAGTTCAAGTAATTACCTCAATCTATTTCAACATTACAGATACAACCTTTCAATACCACACAGTCATGTAAGGTATTCCTTTCGAACTAGAGCATTTTTATTTCTTCTACAAAATAGGCAATTACTGCCATTATCTCCGTCGAGTGCATCTCATCCATGGAAATCCTGTGTCGGTTCGGAATAGCCAACTCAACAAAATTTACCTTTAGTTTTTATGACGTTTATCCAAATGTGCGTAATGGGCCTTTGCTCGCTCTAAGCGTCCCTCTAAGTCCGACACAACATCAGTCAATTCCGACCCCAATCCCATCAATTTCTCTTGATCAGCTCAATTTTTCTTTTTTAACTCCTCGAGCTCTTTACGCATAACTAACAACTCTGCCTCATGTCCATTGCTTCCCCTGACACTAGCATTCTTCAACATTTTATTCTTTCTCTTAATATCTTCTTTAAACTTCTCTTTGGGGAGAGAAACCTCAAACCTATCACCACTCTCTCAAGCTCTTTTATTAGCTTTCTTCATGGCAGCTCAAACGACAATTAAATCTGCATCCAAATCTTTAATTCAATCTTGGGTATTAACCACATCACCCTTCACAATCACCGCCTTGACTTCATTCTTTATCTTCTTCGACCTCTCTGCAACCTCGGCCTTCTTGCCATGCGAACTTGTCATGTCCGCCTTCTAGTTCGCTGCTCGTTCATTAAGTTTATCACATTGATTGTAAGTGTTCCAAGGACTAACATCTTTTACTTGAACAGCCTCGCCTAGCTTCTCCACTTCATTTTACGCACTCTCCAAATCAGCTCGCGCTTTTACCAGTTTGATTTCCTTGTTATCCACTTGCCCCCTCAAACTAGCACGATTATCCTTTAGCTCTTTTGCTTCCACCTCTAGCATTCTGATGCGGTATTGAGCAACATCCGCATCCTTCCCTTTCGCCCCCTACCATGCTATTTAACTTCGCCACTTCATTCTGAACACTAACAAGCTCCCCCTGGAATATTTCCTTTTCCACATCTTTACTTTCGATCTGCTGGGTCAGATCGTTCACAGTCTTCTCTGCCTTAGTAAGTTTAATCTCCACTTTGATATTCTAATCCACACTATCTTCATTTACCTCTTTTTATCCTATCAAAATCGATCTTACACTCATAATTATATTTAAGAGCATATTCTTCACTCGCTCGAACAACTTCTAACTTGGCCTGCACAAACATTTCATTTTAATAATACTTCACAGATATGATCAATATTCTACAGTTTACACATTACTCACAGATCTAACAGAGTTCTATATATCACGAGCCATCAAAATGAGATGCTACTTAGCCCTCAATCTACGAAGTTTTCTCAACCTGGTATCAATGCCATATGCATCTCATAATCAAATGAAACCGTTGATTCTCACCTATTTCAATGTACACATTATTACCACTCCCATTCTTTTTCTTACATTTCCAAAAAGATGTGATTATGCACTTCTTAGGTTATTCTCGTTATCTTTTTATGATACAACACCTCTAAAAGTTTTCAATCTACAATAACTTTTATCTGTCCTCTTACATTACTTTTATATATTTATCTTCTACCAACCTCGAAGAAGTTACATATAGATTAATTCAAAAATTTCAAGCTATTTCTAGCCTGAAGCTCCATGTGCAAAGCCAATAGAGTTGCTGAAGAGTTTTGCTCCTTAGGGAGCTCTTTTCTAAATCCTCAATTCTGAGGCGCAAACTTTTAAGTTCTTACAAATCAATATTTACAACATATTTTTGACTACTCCATAATTATCCTCCAAATGTATTCCATACAATTAAAGTATTCAATTCACAAAAACAAACTTCATTGTTTACTCTACCTTCTCATCCTCTTCTCTTCGATTCTCTAAATCAATCCTGGCAGAGACCGCACCTAGTCCTTTCACAGTATCCTGAGGAGAGCTACCTTCAACATCAGGCTCCTCTTCTGCCTTGTCCTCATACTCTTCTACAATATGCCTCTCCATTATAGCCTCAATATCGGCCACAAAAAATCTAACCTCAAGGAGCTTTTGGCCAAGGTTATCGTGGGAAAATAAACTTCCTCTACAATCTTTTTCACCTTTGCTACGAGCTTGAGCATAGTTACCTGGAATGAATTCTTCAGGTTTGTTATCGCTGAGCTTGAACGCACCCTCTCCTGCCCTAAATCTGCCTCGAACTGAGCAATTATCTTCTCGAGCTCATTCCTTCCATCCTCTAACCCGAGGTAAATTACTTTTAAAATACGAGAAACCTACAACAAAGAAATCATTGCAGTTTGAGATTTTACAAGAATAAAACAAATTGAAGATTTACACTTACCCTACAAAGCTCCAGTTTCACAGACATGTCTAAACCTTCAACACCTTCTCAAGCTGCCACCCTCAACTTGTTCTCCACAGCCTGTAACTCATCCCCCATAACCGGATCACTCCCAGCTTCCTTTACCTCACTCACTGAAGCAGGAGCAACCACCTTTCTCTTTTTAAAACTTATTGCAACCTCCCCACTCTCCATGGTCGCCGAGTTCGAGCTATCAACTTTATCATTCTTCCTTTTCGGGTGCCTTTAAATTAATTTGCCCGATGTATCCCCTACAAGCTTCAGCTTCAGAGACATTGGTACAGCCTTTACTAGTGTTGGACATGCTCCGACGTATAATACTACCTTTCCTCCATCTCATGAGGTCACGCTAGTTCTACTCATTTTTTTTTTGCTTAAGACTTCTAAATTTTTCCGACCTGCTATTTGCCCTCTTAAACCTGCTTATTTTGAGCTCGCCTAATACAATCTCGAGTTCAAATCTCTCCCCAGCTACTGTGTCAATCAACGATTCCTTTCTCATAACTTGAGAACGAGGATTTGAATACACACAAAACATTGTTACATACACACAGGATGTAAGCATAAAAATAACAGTTTGATATCGCAAACAATTACTTACTTTTCTTCAAAGTTTTTATATATAAGGTTCATGGGTTCCTAATCCACTCATTGGAGACAATCGTCTTTCACCCATATCATATTATCATTCCACACTCGTCCTGCCGAATTCAGGTCGAAGAATTGAGGTCGAGAGGAACTGGAAGAGAAGTACGTGTCTCCAGTCCCCATATAGAATTTCATAGTATAATAGTGCAAAACATCTGTAGGAGTTATTCTCTTCTTCACCCCCTTAAAAGCCCACCTTCTGTTCAAATTATCATAAATGTTTATCACTTCCCACATGTTCCCATTCAGTTAGGTCGGGCATGCCTTAATAACATTCAAAATACCTTTAGCGAGATTACTTAAAGGTACCATTAACCTAAAATCTAACTGGGCAAGGTAACACGGGAATTTATATCACTTTTCATACGCTCATTAAAGTACTTAAGTGAGATAGACTCGTCCACTCCCCTCTCACGTCTCTCATACTCCAAATCAGGCAGTAAGAAAAAGTATTCATCACCATTTTTAATTATACAACCCCTAAAGGATCTACCAGAATGTTCTATCACCTCACCCCATACACCACCTAAAATACCTTTAATTTTGCAAATCTTCCTGAATACATCTGAATCTACATTATATGGTAAAAAGTTACCAGGGAAATTGGGAAATGCTAATTTATTCTTCCCCTCTACCTCTAACTCTACTGCATCCAAGCTCTTAGTTCTTAGCTCGCCCCGCACAGATTTTACATTATCAATTCCTATAGGTACATCCTCAATCAAACGCCTAGAGGTTAAAGTCTCCATATCACGAGTATGCTCGAAATTGAGGCTTATTTCTAAAGAGCTTTCTCACGCCTTTACCTACATACAAGTCCAGGTATTCCAATCAATATTCTTATAATTTCTTTTATATATATATCATACGACAACATATATACTTTTTCATACAAAACTCCAAATTACAGAGAAACAAACAACTTTTCGCAAGTTTCCTTAAAATAACAAAAATTTCAAATTTCAAATACACACAAAAATAGTAAACTTCACATTCATCATCATATGATTCTTCTAGATCATAAAAAACACACAAATCAAACAAATCAACCATAATCCATTAACCTTCAATGTTAAAAAACGAATCAGGGATCTCAAACCCCTCCTTTTTCACAACAGTACTGTGTAACAAGAGTTTTTTCTCAATCTCAACAATGGCATGCCCCTTTTCCCTCTGGCAACTATGACTACTCTCGTTTGTTCTTTCTCTAAAATCTCTGCAACTCAATTTTTCCTCTCTCTCTTTAGTTTTTCGTCTCCGTGTAATTTGTAAATGTTTGAATGAAGAAGAAGAAATGGTATTTATACTTTCTCCCTCCAACCGCTGGCAGTTGTTAGGACTTACCCAAGCTGCCCTTAGTTTTGGAACTGAGGCATCCCTTCTACTATTTCTATCAAACGATTCATACTTTTTTTGTTAAAAATGCTTCCATCATTACCCTAAGTCCTAAATTTAAATATATTTCTCTCTCTCCTACTCACATCATTCTCACACCTTCCCACACTCATGATGATACATTCAACTTACACGGAATCAAACTTTATCTCCAACAACAAAACTGATAATCTGATTCCTATTCTCCTACTCCTTATGTATACAACTTCTGACGTCATTTCCAATTCAGCACCATTTCAAAATTCAAATATTTATTTTCAACAACTTTCGTAACAAACAAGGAGAAAATTCATAACAGAAGTATTATCATTCTATTTTTCTAACATTTATTCGATCTAATAGAAATTCGCTCTCTAAAACATAATCAAACATAAAACAACCAAGATTCCCTAGGGCACCACACCTAATAAGTACATTCCCAACAATCCTCTCATCTTCCTCAGTTATTTTCTCCGTGACAATTTCCTTCACCACAGTTTTTTGAGCTTTAGGCTCAACTATCAATTCACAAAATACCTCACACCAAAAGTGACGCCCAACCTCTTTCTCCCTCAAAGTCAAGTCATCAAACTGTATTGTAGATTTAGGAAAATTGGCATCAAAATCTAGCTGCCCAAATATACTCTCATGAACTTAAGCAACCTTTATCACTGAACTCCCCACAGACGCGTGCCGAGCTCTCTGAGAACGAGTCCTCACCATTTTTCCCTTTTACAACTACTATTGCTAACCTTATTTATACACCAAAATTTCGATCACATACAATCCCCCCCATTCAGCATATAGGATGATAAATATCAAATTCCCCTTATACCTAAAATCCACACCCTCAAATCAAGCTAACAATTTATTTAATTTTATCTTCTCAGAGTGAGCTTTCCATATATGAGATATTCAACCTTATGTTTTTCGAACTAATCTCAAACTCTATTATACATGTTTTACCTTCATTATATACATATCCATACAGATCGAATTATTCGCTTCATGACATTACCTTACACAACAAAGTAATATAATACAACTCGATCAAATAGATTTTTTTTCAGTTCGATACAAACTATTTTGTACATTCAACATATTTATCTCACATTATCCATCACACAAACGATACATGGTTGTTTCAATTTACCATACTAATTTCTAGTTTGATAAATCAATAGAAAATTTCTACACAATTTTTTTTTTCATTAGCTCGAAAATTCCTTATAGAATACTTTATAGAATGCACAATATTTTAGAAACTTCCTACAAAAACTTTTTACAGATCGATCTATAAGTTTCAATACATATCAGTTTTCATCAATACTTCAAATTTGGGCACACACATTTCTCCTGCACGAACCACTTCTACAAGAAGAGAAAGATGGTTGTAATAGCGACATATTTCCAATCCGAAGACTAGAAGCATATTTCCAATCTGAAACCACCGCCACCACCTCTTCCTTCGTAACCTCCACCACCTCAAAAAGGTGGAGAAAGAAGAATGGATCAACTTCTACAGAGCCCAATCACTCACAGGATAGCGATAAAACTTCATATGATGTACATCGGCTTCCTCATCCGCCTCATTAATGACATCCTCTCTAAGAAGATGAAGACATACCCGGTGCTGCTTACCAGACATAATCAAATGATAAAATTGCCACACCTGATAATAGGCATTCTCAGCCTTCGCTACTTCCTCATCCGCCATCCTATAATACATCGGAGGATCAGGTATAGGAGTGGGTAAATCCAAAGATTGGTTGCCAAAATATCGCAACTGAAGCTTCTGTACTTCAGCAAGAACCCTAGCTTCGTATTCTTGGCGGCTAGTAATCACTATTGTCACTATAGGAAAGCCTCAAAGAATGTTTCGACAGACAAAGTACTTTCACAAGGATAACCAATTATACCGTATCAACAATATTTATAGAAGAACAACATTCAATGCAAATAAGGTGTTCGATGATAGTCATCATTCCAAACAATACTTCCTGGGAAACCAAACAGCCAAATACATCAATCCTCTCACAAGTAATCAATACCAAATCCAATCTCCAATACAAGCATTACAATTCCCAACCGTTCCCCTTCCACACGAAACCCTTCCCAATTCCAACACATAAACATGTTGGAGTGTATGTGTAAATGCACACATAATTAGCTTAATGGTGGGACTAAAGTAGTATGTATAAATACATACATACACTCCAACAAAGCATTCAACAGACGTTTCTCAACTAAAGCTACATGTGCCTTCACACAGGGGGTGATTATAGGGATCTGTCCCTCGATCTATGCCAAACTCGAACTACCACAATACCAGACTCACACATTATACATGTGACATACATAATCAGCAATGATACCTAGACCATGAACTGATAAAGAACATGGATCGAGCACTACAGATAAAATATAAACAAGTCAAAGACATCTGTCTCCCACGAACTAGCAGTTACAAACCCAATTGCCACTTAAGCATTTTTAGGAGAATGTGCTTATGCACAATAACGAACTGAGAGTAAGGTCTATAAAAAGGATAAGTTCTAGAGGAGAAAGGACCCAAGAATTTTACACTTGAAGATCAAATTTTTCTAGCTCAAGAGATCACAAAACTTGTAATCAAAACATTAGCCTCAAGCAATAAAAGTTACAGTTATTAAATCCTGAAGCCGAGGTCGTGGTTTTTACCTATTCAAAGGTTGTCACGCTAATTACCTGTGTCATTTCTATATTAAGTCATTAATTCTTATCACATAAACATTTGGTGTAAGAGTTAATTTCAAGTTATTTCGAGCTATTACGAAATTAGGCCATTACAAATTCCCTTGTGTTCTATAAAAGGGAAGGTCTAGGTTATTTATTATTCAAAAGTTAGTAAAGTTAATTTATTTATGAAAAAAGTTGATTTTTCCTCCTATTAAATTTTATTTGAGATCTAGTTCAAACTCAGTGTTAATCACATACGAATTAAGCTTGTGTTCGCAGATTCATATTAATTGGTATCAGAGCTGCGTTCACTTCCCCGATATAACAAGTTTCAAGAGCAAGATGCCTCGTAGAAGACACGCGATGAAAAAATCTATACTCACTCAAGATATAGCGAAATTGACAGAAAATATCGGTAGGCTTGTTGAGGCGTACAATAGCTTTTATCCCCACTCAATCAATGGTAATTTTACCTCCAATTTATGGTAACTATCCTAAAGTTTTAAGCAACACCACAAATATTGGAGAAATAGAAACTTTGTTTGTACGTCTTCTCTTCGATTGCGGTGCGAGATCCAAAACCCCGATGTTTGATACAGCGAGTAAAGAGACTCTGACCATCTTGGAAGGTCTGGTCAATGACTTACCCTCATCGACAGTAAATTCGCACCCGAAGACAGCGCCGAACGACATCCATTTTTTGTCCGAATCCGTAAGAAAAAATACTGCCGTAATTTATGATATTGGGAGGATTCGCGACAAAGGAGGTATCAGAGCTTATTAAGGGGTCTAGTGGGTATTCCCAATCAGTGATTTTGTCAGTAGAATAGCTGTTAATGGTGGTTTCATAGTCGTCTGTAAGGATGATTTTGATGCTAATTTTGGAAAGGTTCCTGATAGATGACTTGTGAGAAGCTTTCCTAGAGTCCAAGGAGAGCTTAAGATCGATGTTTCGATCGAAAAAATAGTCGGTTCAACATACCTAGAAAACTGAGTTACAGTTCTCGCAATGAAGAAGAGAGACTTCACATTAGAGAGAAAAGAAAGGGCAACATGTGATCCACACGTGGCTTTTTTATACCAAATTCAGGCCCAGCTACAGGTCACCCAAACCAGACGCAAACCCATCTTTAAATCCCCAACCCAAGTTTATAAATACATGACCATGACCATCTTGCTTTATCTTTGAAGCTGACTCCTCAACTAAGGGGTCGTTTGTTTATTTTGGTCTAAGTAAATCTGAGTGGATCTGAGTCTGAGTGGGTCTGAGTCCCCTTAGAGGTGTTTACTATCTAAGTGGATGCCTTGTAGTATTTGTTTTTTTGGTTAGTTAGATCTGACTAAAATAGGCAAATACTAAAATACCCATCTCAGTTTATAAACGAACACCCCCACCTATTCATCACCAATACCACCACCACCACAACCATCACCACCACCACCACCACCCCTCTGTCATCAACGCCAACACCACATATACATACCAAACACAAATACGTAGAAAATAACTTGTATATATAGAAAACACAAAATACATAAAAAATAGCCTGTATATATAGTAAACACAAATACATAGAAAAATAACCTGTATATATAACAAACAAAAAATACATAGAAAAATAACCTGTATATATAGCTAACACAAATACATTGATTCCTAAAATTAAATAAAGATTAACATTGGTTTGAAGTTAATACAAAGAAGCAAATATCAGAGTCCTAAGAATTATTACAAATACACAAACAAATAAGCTCTAATCAACTTAAGAGGCTTTAAGGAAACCAAGACGACGCTCTGGTTCAAGCCCCAGAAAGATCATCCTGTAGTTGCGCTCATCTTTTCCTCCCAACAACTTCAAACCCTTAAAAAATAGTGTACTTGACATTTCAGGATAAAGTGAAATCTAAACTTTAGATTTTGTTGGAAAACGTTTTTTTTCTTTGATGGAATCGACATAACTACACAATAAGAACAAATAGACAAATCAGTTAAACAAATACAACCCCCTATAAAGTACAAAAGTAGGAATCTAAGAAACTAGAAACCTAAAAAACAATTAGGATCAGAAGCATCACAATAAGAATGTCCCACCTGGAAATATTATGAGTTATTGTTACAGCTTTGCACCTCTGGTTTGTGTGCCTCTAGCTTTATCATCTTGACTGCATAGATTTGGTACCACTGTAGCAGATAAATAGAATAGAAGGGTCAACAGATTTGGTACCACTGTACAAATATACTGAACAACATTCTAGGCAGATGGTACAGCTAAACAGATAAACAAATGGACAAAGCATAAACAGATGGGCAAAACATTAGTGTACCACTGTATAGTATTCTCCCAACCTTGAAGAAAAAAAACAGTGACTCTTAGTACAAGCAGTAACAAGAATAACAGTATTAGTTGTTTTCTGCATCCACTATATGTTCTCTCCTCCCATATATAGTATATAGAAGTATCAAAAATGGCTTTGAGGATCTCATTAAGGGAAGGGTCAAGAGTATCCTCATTAATCAACCAATTGAGTTCACTACTCCATCCATACACTCCATACACATAAAGAGCATTAAGAAGCATCAAGAACCCCAATTTGGACTAGGAAGCATCAAAAGCAGTAAGGTAAAATATTAACTAAAGTACTCTATGTATAAACAGATAAGCTCTATAGTCCTATAATAAGTTATTATGCTTTGTTGTCTTGTTGATTCACTAAATCCTTTTTTGTATTTTTTGTTGTTGTGATAGGAGCAACACCAAAATCAGTTCTTGAGTTGCAAATCTTCTTCTACCAGTTGATCTACAAGTAATGTTTGAATGTTTCTATGTGTTAATGACCATTGCAGGCCAAGGGCAACATATAAAACTGATGACCATAATCTTTGGATAACAGAGATCACCGCCACTATCACTAAACATTAATTTGAACTTTTAATTCCATTAACTATTAAGTACATATATTTTCTTAAATACTATATCATCCATCTCCTTATCAAGCTCTGAGAGGCTTAAAATTCTCAAGAAGAAACAAACAAACAAAAATGTTGCAAACTTTAACCTATGATGATAAAATTATCATCCCCAAAAAATAGACCTTGGTTCATCTATATATGGCCAGAAAGAGTTGTGAGCAGTGACCATGTGTAAATATCTCTACCAACATATTTTGAAATGAATCTAGGAGGTAAAAAACATAGTCACAGTATATTGCATACCTACGAGGGATGTACTTGAGGATTCCCCAAACTGCCTGCCCTCTATGGAATATCCCATCACATAGAATTTTGATCCTAATTCTATTTGATCAGCAAGCTCTTCAACATCCAATGCAGTACTCTTTGAAGGTGCATTTTGGATTAGGTTCACTCTCTCCATACCCAACTCTATAAAATTTAGATCAAAATCATATGTTTCAGAAGTCAAAACTAAGTGCAATTGCACAACTAAAGGTAACATCAAAAAGGCTCGTTATTCTAATACTTTTTTGCTAATAAAGGAAATCAATTGTACATGCAAACTCTATCTAAAAGGGAATAACTATTTGTAGGGGCCTAACTTCTTTCGAAGGGGAAGCCGGCTCTTACAACACGGGGTTTATCTTCAATCAAAGGAATACAAGTAAATAATTTAAAGTATGAGCAATCTATAGATAAATTACTTGCGTAGAGGCCCGAATGTGATGCTCTACGACCTCTGATGAGGATTTTTAAGAATGTTTTTATTACTGATGAGTAATCAAAGGTTCGAATCTGGGTTTTACAGGGTAGTCGAAGGCAAACTGCATAAGGGGCTGCAGAGGATTTTTCTAGCCCCTCCTTGGTTCCCTATCTCTCCTATTTATAGAATCATAGGAATGGCTGAGTCACCAAGATTAGGTCAGATTACAAGGGTACTACATATAGGAGAGAGATTTTCTCTCAGGGAAATATTGTGAATACAGAGTTTTAAAGAAGGAAAACCTTTACTAATTTCCGTCAAATCAATAGCCAATGAGAGAGAGAGGGTTGTGCCAACCTCGTTAGAGAGGGTTGGCAAATCCGGACTCTGATAGTTAGTTCAAATTTGTCAGACTAGTACCGTTATTGTCATTCACCAATTCTTTACAACTGAACCGGACCGATAAGTGAAATGCAAAAATACAAGTTTGTTCTTAAAGGTTTTCTCAGAACTAATTTGTAGCCGTAGGCATCTAGATGGTTAAGTCGATATAAGCTCCTCTTGTGTGTTTGCCCGCATAGAGCCATTTCTGAAACAAGGTAAACTAGAACAAACTGACCACATCTCTTGCAACGGTAGATGACTCGATGTCAGCCCGAAGCTGTAATGATAGTTATGTGCAAGTTAGCACATGAGACCAGAGCCTATATCAAATACAAAATTATGATGATAAAGAGTACTATACCTTAAGACTTAAGTTAATCACTGTATAGAAGTATTATGAAGGATGAAAATGACGAGTACCTGCAGATTATCACAAGACCTGTCATTGTTAAACTCTTATTATAAGATATAAGAGTAGGTAAATCACTTCCACAATTGAGAAAAAGAATGACCATGAAGTTCCTTTCTGTTAATGCTCCCTCTCCTGTTGTTGACACGGGTGCAGGCATTTACAATTATGCTTCTTACGAATCCTGACCAAAGAAACACAATGACAATATAGAAACTTGGTTGGAGTTAAAGCTAGCTCGTCTATCCTCTACCCTGAGCGTCACTTGGACAACAACAACAATGCATTAGTCCTTCAACAATACTAAAGAGGAAATAAAGTTTTATATAATGCTGTAAATCAAACTTTAAATCCGGTATGGTCAAAAGAATCATGACTACATCAGAAACTGAGGTCTAAACCCTGCAATTAAGCAGCCTAAAGTAGTGAAAAGGGTGAAATGGAATCAACAATGGGAACAACAAATAATTCTAAATGTGATTAATGGCTGCATATAAGACTATGTCCACAAGATGTTGGCATAGGGGTTTTGGAACTAAAAGCTGTATGGAAAGGACTCTGCATTGCTGAGAATATTGGTTTCAAAAGCCTGTGTGATGCCTGACTCTACACCTGCAGTACAAGTCGTTTTGAAGAAATACATGCAGATAGAGTTGTAAATGGGATGGATATTTTTTCTATTATCTATAAACAAAGAGAAGGAAATAAAGCTGCAGATTACATTACCTCCTCTATGGATATATCTGAAGAGTTCTTAATCTTTCCCTGTAGTTTTCCAGCTCCATTTATAAATATATTTATAGCTGAGGCTAAGAGTGCATTCTATCCTAGATTGTTCTTGACTAAATACAGGTAGGCGTTTGCCTAACCTAACTTCTTTCTCAAAAAAGAGAGGAAATAAACACCATCTTCTGATAATAGAGAATATTGATATGAACCACTTATATAATTGAAGATGACATTACCATTCTACAGAAGGTAAGACATACATAGCATTCTAATTCCCACTTCTCAGACTCCTTTATTAGAATGGGAGTTCACACTTTTTATCTTTATTGCATAACTGCATCTTAGCTCTGCTCTGGTCTCTGAGTTCATTGTACATGTTTCTGAAAATTTTGACCTTTACAGTATAGTTATAAGCAAGGCAAACATCATCTTTAATAGCATAGTTCCAATTCCATCTCCAGTGTTTTGGAATATCATATTCTAGGATATAAGCGTTGACTCACATATGATAGAGAACATCAGAGATGTCCATAGAAGAACGAAATGAAAGCATAATCCATCATGTAAAATAGAGGGTAACAAAAAACCAAATGAAAGCAGTATAACACGACATTAGAAGTAAACTTGCTTGAGACACAAAGGAAAGCATATCCAATTAACCTTGTTACTTCAGCATACAGGAAAGACCACCCACATAGAATAGCATAATCAAAAGAACCACACACAAAAGGTATATAGGCTTCCATAGTTTCAGAATTCTATTCTTGTTGCCTGCTTCTTTGTCTTCTTCTCTAGCTTGCTTCCATTAGCACCCTTTATTTTAATTTCTCGTCATAAGTGAAGCAATTGAAGTAAGAGCCTCCACATAGGTACACTGTCCAAGGATACTATATTTATTACCCTAGGTAGATTGATAAAAAGCAAGTCCTCGAACATTTAAAATTTCAAGACTTTTGCTTAGTGGATGATAAGAAAGCACGACCCTTTCATTAGCTAATATTAGGATCCCACCACTGCTTTGAATAACTAATGGTCTCATCCTCATATAACTGTCAAGATGATTATCAATAGAGAATAGTTTAGTCCAAGACTCCCACATACCATATTCTTTCATCACCCATATCTCAACGTGATTAGAAGTAATATCATACAACATTGTTGAAAGACACCCTTCAAACACTTGTAATATAACATCATAATTCTTAACAAAGTCATCGTCGGCGGGCGTAGATCTCCCTGACTTCCTCATTTTCCAAATTAAATGAAATGATAAATTTATTCTCCTCCATCCAATGAAGAGCTCCATTGAAATCTACAGGTGTATCCAGATCTAGAATATAGCCGTACAGGAGTTTTCTTGGGACCATCTCTCTCCATGTACTTGTCCCTAATGTGTACACCTTCCAATTAGGCCCTCCACTTACATAATGCACAAATCTAACAACCTTGTATTCCTCTGCCCTAGGATTATAGCCGAAACCATAGTTAACCCTATACAAAAAATTCTCAATATCCACTTTCTCTCCATATGTAAGCTCCACACATTCTTTTGTAGTTGGATTCCACAAAAAAACATTGCCATATCCACCCCAATACTCGTTCCTTGATATACATATAACTCCATTGCAAGAACCCCAAAGTTTCAAATTAACTGGGAATCCTACAATCCCGGGGATATCGAGCTCTACAATCTCATCACATAACTCAGTGTCTAAGAAATAGTTTGTATAATATTCATCATATATGATAAGCCTAGGGTTACTTTTGTTTACGCTATGAATATGCATTTTAACAAAAGACGGAGTCCTGATTAAACCTAGCCAGGGTTTAGATACGCACCTACAGCGACCAAGAGATTTGACAGGAACCCTAGAAAGGATGTTCATCACTAACTCCTCTGGGAGATCCTCCATGTTTGTTCCTTGATTAGGGTAAGGGTTAGGGTTTGAGAGATTTTACTGAAACTAGAAGAGAAGAGAAGTCGTTTTCAATTGAACAATAGCACAAAAGATGATGCAAATGTCTTAGATTGCCAAATCAAATATCTCATTTTATGGGTTTTAAGTGCGAAGATTTCCCGACACTTGTTTTTTGTTCTTTTCTTTTGCAAACCAGAGTGATCCGAGTTCATAATTTATCACCAGAGAATCCACATGAAGATGCAAAGGAGGGTGTTTGAATCCTCTAGTTGTCAAACAAGTTCCTTCAGGACAACGAACACGAAAAAGAGAAAACATATTGGAAAGAAAATTTTCTACCTTTCTTTTCTTCTATTGGGGGATGACAATTCCCCATGCTAAAATTACAATTTGTGAATATGTTTATTTTAAGTACACCTGCAAGTGACATTTGCTTCTGTTGCAACCGTCTCCAGAGCAAATTTCTTACTAGTAAAGAGTAAAGTAAAGATCTATGAGGTACATATTGCCTCTACTGCCAGGCTCTTTACTATTCCCACACATGGATCTCCAAATGTATCTGAAGATACTCCAACGCTGCAACTCTTTAATCCAACACAAGCCTGTCAGATATCATTGATTAGTTTACAAGTAAATGAATGTGGTATGTTTAAACTTGCTTTTTGGATGCATGGTATATACTTTTTAGCAATGTGAATAGGTAAAAGATAGTGGAAATCAATGCAAGAACTAGGGTTACGGTTTAGAAAACAGAGGTGAAATATTGCAAGTCTACATTTACGATATATGACAATGAAAAAACAGAAAAAACTCAGCAGTATAATATCTCATACCTCTTGTATAATAGAAAGAGCATTAGAACTTTTGCATCCACCATGGCTGAAAGTCCCACAAGCTCCTTTAGGAGTTCCAAAACTTGCAAACTTAATAGAAGAGATTATCTGATTAGGATGTCCACATTCTAGTTGAAGTAGGGGGCCTGATTTCTTCTTTCCTGTCTTAACAATTGATCCCCACATATCTACAGGGGGTGGATGTGCTTCTGAAACGTAGGAGCATAAGTTTCCGGCTTGCCTCGTAGCAAAAGATATTTGCGTGGGATCCCCACCTATCTCCTCAAACAACACGAGTACATTTCCGCTTGGTATCACCCATGAACGTGGAACATGGTACCTGCGTATTAACAGTTTTATAACCATGGTTCAGAAATCACCGGATATTTCCGATGTAAAGGCGATACATAACAATAAATCTGAACTCCAATGTGACAAGTCATAAACATATATCCCTACAATATGTGTTGTGTATATGGATATTGAACATGTTAATTAAAGGGCTATCTTGAATGTATAGAGGTCAATTAGGAAGTGAACACTACTGAATTATATAAGACACCAAAAAAACTGTTCTTACATAGTTTGTGATGGTTTGCCACAGCCCTTGCGGCATTTGCCTGAACTAAAAGGTCCTCTGTAGTTGCAAGAGTCTGTACAATCACTCTGAGAAGCGATGTAAGACGGCCAGTATCGACCAATGCTCTGTCCGTTCACCCATGCCTCACCCTTTCCCATTCCCGTGAAGTCTATTGCAATTGGGTCACTTCCACCAGGGGCATCGAAGTTTGTCTGAAGCAGCAAATTTTGCAGGAATGTTAGAATCTAATGTGGTATTTGCCCCTATTGTATTTTTAGCAATATCTTTGGTAAAGGTTCACATCTTACCCTTCAGTCTCTTATGATACAAATTGGATTGATATTCAGGTTCAATAAATCTTCGGCCTGAATTAGGATTCAAATTTCACCAGATATTTTTGGATTGCATTCAGATTCTATCTAATTTTGAATAAAAATCTTTTTAGGATTCCATCATAATTAGTTGAATTTGGATTTCACTATATATTTTCTATTTTGGATTTTACCATAATAGTTAGTTTGGATTATGACTCGGTTGGCCAAAATTCAGTTTCACCAATTAATCGAATCTGATCATCTGATAAACATTTATAATCGGTTAAACTGTATTGTACTTACTAATAAACGTGGATAACATAGAAATTGACATAATTTAATTAGCCAATAGAACATGACATCCTATAAAAGCAAAACCTTCACACTAACTCAATGAGAGAACTTACTTTACTACTATATCATGAAATTTGACTTGAAGATAAGCATGCTTACCTTGTACCACTTTAAAGGTTGGTTCTTAGGCAAAGTAGAGGATGAGCCCCACTGCGAGGAACTACCGTCGGAGAGACCTAATTGTTCACCTTTTAGTCCAATCTGTATTTTTGAATCAAAAGCTAAGAGGGTTAAGAAAGTAGGGTGTCTTATGACCATCCAATCGCTAAACAAATCTATCTATATCTTTACAATTATTATAGCAACAAGTACAGCTTTATATAACCAGTAACTGAAACAAATACGTTTCTGTATGCACCCAACTGATAATATAATCCATCGACTTATAACTGAACAACTTGAATATACCAACAAGGGCTAGTGCTTGCAAAACCAGGAGGTCCTAGGATCAGTTCCACAAGCAGCTTCCAACTCAAAAAATATAACTCCAAGATAAAATATTTTAGTTTCATGTCTACAAATTAGTTTACATTATATGACCGGGAGGGATAGAGTATAATACCTGATATGTCCACTGGTTTGAGGATAAATCTACGGCAGTGCCATTTTTTAAGCCTTTTAGCTTGACTGGGCCAGTTATTCCTGCCCCTTTTGTATCGTAAAAGGCTCCGTAATTCTGAAAGTAAAAAAAAAGGGGAACATAATGACCATTAGCAATAGACAGAAAGAGAATCCATCCATTGCTTTATTTACCATGATAAGTCGATATACAGTAACCCTCAATTTGGCAGATACCAAATGCCACTGTTTTACATTTTGTTGATATTGCAATAGACGGCAACATTTTACAAATTTGTGTTATTATGTTTCAAAACATGGAGGAACCTGAGAAATTGATGGGAATTGGAAAATTTCGAAAGGGAAATTCAGGTTTATTAAAGAAAATGATGGAGAGGAAAATATAGAAAAATGTAGGAAATATCGTTAAATTGAGAGCATCCAAGGAAAGATAAGATAGAAATTGGGAGGATTTGATTTAAATTTGAAAGAGATTTGGTGGAAATATTGTGATTCGTCACTATAAGTAAGATATAAATGGAGAATATCCACGGCAAATTATTAACGATTATATTGGTATATTTGCCGTCATATATTACGGGAACCAACGAATTGGCATACCACAAAGGTAACCAAAAAACTAGATAATATTTCTGTTAGAGTTAGAAATAGTATTAGTTACTATTACTAGAGTAATGTCTTATTTAATAAGTTTCTATTTGTCATGTTAAGTAAGTTTCGAATTCGACTTTATAGCCCATAGATTGTATTGTAGGAGATTCATCAACTTTGAATTATAAGATTGTTGTTTCACTTTCTTTCTCTGCTATGTAGTCTCTTAATGCTATCAATTTCCTCCGGTAAAAACAAAAATTAAAATAAGTAATTATGGGGTAGAACAAACCTGCAATCCTACTGTTAAACTCAAGAGATCTATAGTGTTCTTTCCTGGTAATAGAGTTACGGATTTCTCCAGGGCCACCTTAGGTTTGTCATTGTTGCCAGTTTCACTCCCTAAGAAACTCCGATCAGAAAATAAAGGATAGAGATTAGCAATTTTGTATTTTGACCTATGCATTGTGGATATCCAGCAACGTTTATATATTGTATATGTCCTCCTGCATTATTATTTGTACTCACCTGCAAGTTTGCCATTGACAAAAGCATGAAGGGAATGGCCAAGCGATTCCACGTGAAGAACAGCTCCATCTTCAAGAAGTGTCCCATCACCTTGGATTTCAGTGCTGGCAATAATTGACCAAGGAACAAAAGTGACGTAAACCATCGATCATTGGTTTTGGCCCACAAACACATCAGAGATAAATGTAGCAATGGTACTTTGAGCAAAACAGATATACCTTATTGAATACCACAAGTAATCGCTAGCATCAGCTGTTGTATTTATTTGCTCCAGCAATCCAGTTTTCACAAATGCACTGGTCTTCGAGATTCCCACAGGTTCGCTAATCCAACTCCAGTCTGACTGGAATACCCCAGAAGAGTCTGCAACTTCTTCTATTTGACGTCTGAATTTTGGTTTCATCACCTGGGAGTTAACCTGAACCAAAAAGAAGATTTAGGCGCTTGGCTTTGGCTTTGGCTTTGGTACCTAAGTACAGGCCATACAGGGTAATGAGTGAGAAAATATGGATATCTCGTGCTTTTCCATAGGTGTCCTCCTTTAGATACGAACTTTGATTTATAATGTGCATATGGATGACACTCAACAATAAGCACCGACAAGACACCTGTTTTCATATCACTAGAGACATGTAGTACTTCTCTAGCCAGAGCTAAAATGTTTTCAATAGATAGTAAAAATAACAACTATGGGTCAAATAAGCACAATGTCTATTCCCTATCAGTTGTACAATGAAACTTGAGTGTCACACGCCATTATTTCACACAATGCCTTACAAAGGCCCATAGATACTGGTGGGTGGATGGGTATGTGCATGCATCGAGCGCATTGCTAGCATGTGCATGGATATGATGGGCTTTTCAAGATTTTATTCTTGGAAGATTTTCTCCCTCTATTGGATGTAGTATTTCCTGCACTGGAAGATTCTTCCAAAATTTCTAACTAAATACCAAATACAGGATATGATGGGGCATTCAAGATTTTATATTTGGCATTTTGGAGATATCCACAACAATATACATTCGTGCGTGACTCAGCCTATTATTATCCATCATAAGGGGTTGAGACAAACCTTTGCGGTATTGAATACTACATCTTTGCAGTCAGGTAAAATGCTAACAGACCATGCAGGTAGGTAATATGAATTTCCATTGAAGCTCACATTTGCATCAGATTGAGTGCCCACATTTGCAAGAAAAGCAGAACATACTCCAGATTTTGCTTTATAGACATGTGCCTATGAGAAAAAGGAAACATAAGAAAAATAGGGCTTTTCAATAACCATTTGATTTATTTTTTTGAAGGATCAAGCAAAAATGCTCATCAATGTTGTCAGAGAAGTCAACTAAATCATCAATTACCTCAAGATTAGGACCAAGAGAAGTGTATGCTGGGTCAGTGGCTACCAATGCTTCCTCACAAAGCTTTATGGCCTTGTGCAAATCTTTAAGATGACCCCACTTAGGTTGCCTAACGAATCCTGCAACATAATGAAAAATCAAGAATTATTCTCAGGAATGCATCTTCATTTATAAGACCCCCACCACCCACCACCACCGCCACAAACACACACACCGCGCAAAAAAATAGCATTCAGAGCAACTTTATAAAAAAACTACTAGGATGGCTTACCATACTCATCAATTGGAGCATCGTAATCATAGCTTGTAGCATCAAAGGGTCCACCAGTGGTCCGACCAAAGTTTGTCCCACCGTGGTACTGTACAGGATAAAGCAACATGTAAGTAACACTATGACACACGAATCTGCCCATAATTCGAAGATGAAACTAGTACAATAGAGCAACTAAATCAAAATGCTCATACACATTTCAAAAAGTGCAATACCATATAGTAGTTTTGGAAAGTTCCACCTCTCTGAAAAAACCGTGCCACAGAAAATGCAAGATCCTCCACAGGCCTATATGGCACCGGATCACCAAAAGCAAGATACCTATTATCCAAGCATAAGAGGTTATCTAATGACAATACAAAATTGAATCTGATATATTCCACACTAGTTTCTCACTTAGAGATTTGCATTTTAATAAAACAAACCAAAAAAAAAAATCTCTAGTGTTTGTAAGGCAAACACCTACCATCCACTCCAGTTTTCGGTCCACATTTTAGGTTTATTGTTGGAGTTTGGAGTAAAACTGTCACAGTAGAATCCGTTGCAAGTGTTGATCTGTAAGATTTTGCAAAACCCTTTAATATTCGGAATCTCATTGGCAACCAGTTTAAGAAAATGTCGCATTTGGTAAAAGATTCATGCAATTCTTAAATATTTATATGTAAGTTCTGCAACAATTTCGATGTTATGAAATATCAATATAATTCAGATGAATCAAAAGTAAACTCACAATTGGATCAGGAGCGTCTGATTGCTGGCACATTACCCATGGGACCCCTGTATCTAAGGCTGTGGCCATGGATGCTGCCCACTTGACATAGGTCTTAGCGGCAGTCCCATAGGCCCAATCAACATTTCCATATTCATTTTCTATCTGCAAACATGGAACAGTTTAAATTAGACAAATAAACACCATTAATGAGAAAACATAATCGAGAGTGCAATGAAGCATGAATCTCCAATGTAGAAGAAAAAAAACTTTATAAAAAGTTTGTCTAAAGAGCATCCACACTGGCTGGAGTCTTAACCTCTCAAATATGGTCCTCAAATGAAGATTTTCAGTTTTTGCTGCACTCATGAGGACCATATTTGGGTTAAAAGTACATAGTATCACATTGGGAATCTTGACCAAGACTCAAAACGAAAACAATATAAGGTCTCGGTTCATTTAGCTCGAAAATGTCATTAAGCTGAGAATTTGTTTCGCCTCAAAGTGCATCAATATAACTTTTTTCTCCTCAACTGTGAAAAGACTTCCTACATCTAGAGCCATTAGGGTCGCAACTCATTCTAATCAATAGTACAGGAATGTAATACAGTCCAAAGCCCAAAATAATGAATGTGTATGGTCTAGCACTCTAACCAGAACGAAAGGACAGTATAAAAACCTGTGAAAGAATTATGGGTCCGCCTTGAGAGGCATAGAGTTTCTCTTCCTTCATCATATTAACGATCTTTGTTGTAAACTTCTGCATCTCCGTCTGAAACACAATTAATCCAATCAAACATACTGATAACAAGCTCATATTCACTGTCACAAAAAATTACACATGGCCGAAGTGGCAAACCTTGAAGGGCCCATTATCTGTTCGAAACTTAATCCCGGGGATAAAATGCAACCAAAGAGGGAAACCTCTGCATGAACATTAACTATATTATGTCATCATCAAATGCATTTCAACAAAGTCCCCAATTACGGAAAGAAAATAAATTTAATTATTACCCGTAATTCCATTCTGCGCAGACATAAGGACCAATTCTAAGATGAAGATAAAGACCGGCTTCCGCAACCGTCTTTATAAACTTCACCAAATCATTCCTCCCTTCAAAATTATACTATACAGTAATAACAGAAACAACTCCAAATCAGATAAAAAAAATTAACACAAACTCAAATGAAGCAAAACACCTAAAATATATATCCAAAGAGCTCGACCTGATTTCGAACCGGTTCATGCGCATTCCAGAACACATAGGTCTCAATGACATCCAAACCTCCTTCCTTTGATTTTTGAATCAAGTCCGGCCACATCTAGAAACAAGATAAAGTTTCATGAATCCATTGCAAAAGAAACTAAGAGTAACTATTTTCGCAAATTATCAGTGACGTAAGTACCAAGCAAGGCCTAAAAACTAGAAAATTTACAAAATCTAAACATCGAGCAAGAGAAATTCATGTTTCTTCAGAAAAGAAGCTAAACTTCACCTCAAAACACACTTTGTTTCGCAAATTTTAAGAGAGTTAAGTATCAAGCAGGGCCTAAAACTGAAGAAATCTTCATGAATCATTTGCTAAAGACCTGCTTGCTTAATCTTCAAATCTAATTAAACTTCACTTCGTTTTACAAATCACAGTAAAGTAAGTACCAAACAGAGCCTAAGAAGTAAAGAAATTTACGTTCCTTCATACATGAAGCTAAAGACCTGCTTGGTTAATCAACTAAACCACTCCGCTTCACAAATCACCACTACTCATTGTACCAAACAGGACCTAAGAAATATGAATTAAATAAGCAAAATCATTAATTATTATTATTACCTCAGGAGTACTTCGAGGATAGTGGATTGAACCAGACTGCAACACTCTTCGTTTCCCATCGATCACTATCGCTCTATGATCGTAACTCACGCTCGTCCCCAACACCACCACCACAAAATCGCCCAAAAACAACGAAATGAGAACCAAAAACAACTCCAATCTCTTCATCTCCATCACTCGTCGTTCTTCGTCGTTTCTTTAAAACCACATTGTTTAGAATAAATTAGGGTTTGGTTTTGCGTTTGGGATTAAGCAATGAGAGAGAGAGATTTTACGGCACTCTGTTATTTGTATTTTGCGGAGATAGAGTTTGTTTTAGAGAGAGGAGAGAGAAAGTGGGGCCCGAAATATGCGCGGCGGGAAAGATAACGGTAATGGTGACGGACTTGTTGTTTTTTTTTGGGGTGATGTTGCGGTCTGTCGTTATCTTGGATAACGTTGCTCTCGAAATTATGTGATAAAATAATAAGTGGTTTGAGTCTGTATTAACTCATGTGGATATGATTGTGTCCAACATCCGTTACAATTATGCACTTGGAGGGTGAAACTCGGTGGGAGAATAACTAGCCAGATAGTGTCCAACATTCGTTACTACCTGGCTAGTTAACCTAGAGGGGTTGAATAGGTTATATCACAACCCAGAGAATAAATAGTGGAATTTCAAAATGATGACGGTAAAGAAGAAGATGACAGACGGGTGGGACAGAGAGACAGACAATCCTAATTGTGACATTCAATTTCTTTTGCCTTTTCTAGCGAATAGAACACTCCCTTTGACTAGAGAGTATAGACGTGTTTTATTTGATCTATTTCCTTAATTTTAATACTATTGAATGATTATGTTGAATAAAAAAAATTCTTGGATGAAAGATTTTTTTTCTTCAAAAGTTGAAAAACGGTAAATGATTCAGCATATTCCGAGTGAATTTTATCACTTCAATTCTGAAATACGTTAAATGTTCCATCATTTTACGAATGTTTTTATTGATTTATTTGAAGTGGAAATCGCTACATCTGTTGGGCATTTTCAAATGCTATCTTTCTGAAGTTGAAAGTTGAAAGTTGAAAGTTGAAAGTTGATGAATGATCCAACAATTTTTGAAGTCGAAAAAAGGCTAGCAATCTAACATTATCTGAATGATACGACCCCGGCATTCCTTAAAAATGTATCACACACTAAGTCCTTGCCAAGCTAATGTGAATGAGAGAGTGGTCCTCTGATTTCTCATACTGGGGTTATCGCTTAGTGCCATTAATTCCTTCCCACCACCGTCTAACCAACTAAAGAAGGAGCCATTAAACAAGACCTCAACATCCCCCATTACTACTTAGTACCTACTAATCCTAAGCAGATAAGAAATGAAATATAAAAGATTCGGTCCCAGGGTCGGTCGACCGTCCGATTGCAGTATAATAGTACATGTCAAATAATATATATGTTGGTTCAGGCAATAATATATTTCAGTAAGTTCCCAACAATAATAGAGCATCCCCAATTTTGCAAGTGAAACATAACACACATTACTCAATATTTACAGTCAACAACTTCATTTTTTTTTTTTGCAGGAAGGAAAGTATTGGGAGATCAGTAACTCAGGATTAAGCAAAAAGCTCAATGCATAAATCCCAGGCCGTAATGCACCTGCAAAGTTAATAAGATACCCCAAGGGGGTTTGTACTCACGGCTTCTCTACCGTAAAAGGTATACACAACATTTTTCCTTCCTGACCCTGAGTTACCAATTTCCCAATACTATTCATGAAGAAAGTGTGAGGTTTGACTGTGAGTCGGAGTGAGAGAAGCAAAGGGAAAGTAATGTGAGTTTTACTTGCCTCACCCCCACAATAGTGTGAGGAATCTTCCAAACAACAAGTTTTACTCTTTCAAACTTGGCGTACAAGTTTGATCGTTTGTTACCACTAATGTCATTCTGGTGAACATCAATCGGAGTCTCTTATTAAGGCCTTAATGCCATTGCACAAAAATTCTAGAAGTGCGGTGTTTAATGGTTTTAACCCAAGCATATCTTAGCATGATCGATATAGTGGTTTTCAAATTTAATATTTCCTTTTGATATCGAAAATACTAAATCATGCAACATTTTAGAATGAATTGTTTTCCTGCCCATTCATAGATCCCCCAGTTTTGAGGGTATGTAGATGTGGGGATTTGGATACCTAAATGAACGCCTCCGGCTCCAATAATTAGTTTAGTCTTCAAACTATTGATGTACGCCGCTTAAAATGTGAGTGTTGGACACTCGGAAGTTATTCTATAAGAATTTGGTTCAACACCATTTAAAAAAGGCATAAACTGTGCCCTCATTACTATCTATTCATCCTAAAAAGAACTGTTGGAGAAGAGAGGAGATTTGTTTCTAATGTGGTGTTGTTTGATAGAGCACAAATATTGTTTTATTGTGTTATTAACTTATTAACTTAGGCTACTGTACATATATCAATTATGCTCTTTGTAATAGTGGAGTCTCGCTCTCAAATTGGGATACACTGAATAAGATCTTTTTCCTCTCTTCTCCCGGGTATGTAGGTTGCTACACCGGCAACCGAAGCTCGCCAATTATGTGTTCTTGTCTCTCGTTTGTTTATTGATCTCTTTTATTTCAATTTCTGCTTTAAGAACGGAACTTAAAAGGATTAGATGTCTGAGTCTGAGTCAGCCTTGAGCATAACACTAATATATGTCTAAGTTATTGATAAAACGAATATAGCATTCGCCTTTTTGTGAGTCAAAATGTCACAGCATGAATAAGAGAAAATTTGCAGCATAAGAACCATTCATAAGCAGACGTTTATAAGGATTCAACTCTGTCTTAGATATTGCAAACCTAAACATAGCCTAACCATGAGAGAAAAATGATGCTCATACATGAACACAAATAACTTTGGCATAAACAACTTAATAACAAACCTAAACTTAGACTCACCCACTCTCTATACAAATATACAATGGATCTTGGTGATTAAATATAGATTCTCTCATACAGTTTTGTCGTGATGCCGGCCTCTTCACAGGGGAAAAAATATACAACAAGATATATTTTATGATATATTTGTCAGTTTCCTCCAAAATTTTCCAACATGCTGTGTCAATTAAAGCGTAAGTAATCATGGATGTTAAAACCATGGAAATCAACGATAGCCTGAGGAAATTTCGTATTTGGAATACAAATATCTTGATCACCCCAAATACGGCATAGAAGATATGGTTGACGTGTTTACAGTTGACGTGTTGCATATCACATGATGGTCGTGACAATGGCAATAGTTTTCAATGATGTGCCTGATTTATGAAGAAAAAAATTGTCACTTATTATATTAAAGAATAGATTGAACGGAGTTCATAAGAGCATTTTGCAGCCCAATTTTCTACATTACTTAAATAGCCGGAGTTCTGAATAATCATTTACAGTTACAACTAGCGTTGAGCATGCATCTATTTCAACGATTTTTGCTCATTCTAGTTACAACTTTCAAATACATAAAAAAAACACATTACAAAATAAAAACAAATATGAGAAGGAATTACTTATGGATCGATTTAGTTTCCTCCACCATCTAAATAGAGTTCATAACTTTCTCTCTTAGTATATAACCATTCATCTATAGTATGATGCAGTGAACTCACTTTTCTCTAATGCAAATTCAATTTGGGTTTCTGTTGGTGGCTAGTGATGATGAAGGTTTTTCATTTCAAAATAGAGGAGGAGTCGGATGTAAGGGAGTTACAACTTACAAGTTACATTACTCTCCCTCCACCTTATTCAGTGCTCTCAACCACTCATACTCAAACCTCACACTTTCTTTATTATGCTCTCTCTATCAAACATGCGCAAAACCTGTTGAATATAGAATATACCTAATATAAGATATATACTAAATATATAATTCTCTAAATATAAAATATTCCTACTTAGCGCCTAAGTAATTGTAACTATAAAAGGAGAAGGTCTTCTTCCATTGTAATCTCTTATTATTTGTATTAGTTTCTACATGGCATCAGAGCGGGTTTAATAATGGAACTTGGTTCTTTCGAATTGAATTGAATTGAATTCCGCTGCGAATTGTTGTCACAAAGCTTAATTATGTTGCGAAGCTCAAAGTTACTGTAGCTGTAACAGTTCGAGGTATTGTAGCAGTCCGAAGTTACTGTAGCTATAGCAGTCGAAATACTATAGCAGGTATCAGAAAATCACTGTAGAAGCAGTGTTCGAAGTACTGTAGCAGTCAAAGTACTGTAGCAGATACCTGAAAATCAATGTAGCAGTTCGACCAATGGGTTCCAATGATGATACAATAATGTCTTATCAGACAGTACGAAGGGTGTTAGTTCACAAACAGGTGATGGGAACTCAAACACATTTAACTGAGTCTTCAGTTATGGCACTCAACTATAAAAATGGACAGCCTCAAGGTTCCTGGAATCTTCATAGAGAGACTCGATCTCTCCGTCTTGATCTTGAGTGTACCCACTGTGGAGAGAAGGGGCACACAAAAGAAAAGTGTTATGAAGTAATTGGGTATCCGGAATGATGGGATTTTACAAAGCAACCAAAGAAGAACATAGCTGTGAAGAAGGATGCTGCTAAAAGTCCTCCTTCAGTGAATGTTGCCCAGTCAGGTATGAAAACTAAAGGTAGTGTTTTAGTTATAAATTCTTTGAATAGTACTTGGTTAATTGATACTGGTGCATCAGATCACACGGTAAACGACTGTAGCATATTATCATCCATTACATCTTCAACCCAAACCTCTATATACACAGCAAATGGTGGTTCCTCTCTTGTAATTGGAGATGGTTCCACTGACATATCTGAATCCCTGACATTAAACTCTGTCCTTATTGTTCATGCTCTTGAGTACAATATCTTGCCTGTCAGTAGGATCACTGTTGCACTTACATGTACCGTGACGTTTTGGCCTCAGTTATGTATTTTTCAGGACATAGTGACTCGGCAGGTTCTTGGTTGTGGTGTTAGAAAAGGTAATCTCTACTATTTGGATCTGACTAATAGTGGAGAGCATATAATTCATCAGGTGAATAAAGTCTGAGGAATTGAAGAAGCAAAAGCTAATGTGTGGTTATAGCATCGGCGTCTGGGTCATCTCTCATTCGGGTATCTTCAGAAATTAAATTCGTCGTTATTTTCGAATTGTAGTATTTCAGAGTTTAAGTGTGATATTTGTGAACTCGCTAAGAGTCATCGTATTACATACTCTCCAAGTTTTAAAAAAGTTCAGAACCTTTTAGTATTATTCACTCTGATGTATGGGGTCCTGCACGTATTCCTTCATTGTCTGGAGCTCGTTATTTTGGAACTTTTATTGATGAGTGTACTCGTATGATGTAGGTATCCCTAATTACCCATAAAAGTGAAGTCTTTGAAGTATTTAAAAAATTTATCAGATGGTTTTGACCCAATTCAAAAGGAGGATACAAGTGTATCAATCTGATAATGGAGGAGAATTTACTAGTAATGACATGTCGGAGTTCTTGAAAAATGACGGCATTCGACATCAAACCTTTAATATTTATACCCCACAGCAAAATGGGTTAGCTGAACGAATGAATAGACTACTGTTAGAAGTTGTTCGTACATATCTTTTTGGAATGAATATGCTATTGAATTATTGGAGAGAAGGGTTAAAATCTGCTGCTTACTTGATAAACTGCACACCATCTAGGGTCATTGAATTTTAGAGCCCCTTCCAAAAACGTCATGATCTTATCACCATCCCTGCAATGCCAAACCTAGAACCACATGTTTTTGGATGTGTTGTCTTTGTTCATATACCTAAACATCAATGAGGAAAATTGGATCATTGTGCTCGAAAGTGTGTATTTCTTGGATATGCTAATTTTAAAAAGGGTTATCGTTGTCATGATCCTGTGGAGGGGAAGGTGTATATCTCTTTGGATGTTTTGTTTTGAGAATTTGAGGCGTATTTTGTAGGATCTTCCCTTCAGGGGGAGAAACATAATGATGGTGAAGAAAAAATCTCTATTATTGGGGATTGTTTCAGGAACTAGAGGATTTGACGAGTAATTTGAACAGGCGTAGTTACCTAACTGATGATGAAAAGAAAGTAAAGTAGAGCAGATGACAGGGGGGATCAGGGTATTAAAGAAGAACTTCATATGAATGGAGAGGATCAGACGACAGAGGGAGATCAAGCTGAAGTAGTAGAAGTTGCCCGTGACTCTAACATTCTAACACCATCTACCGAAACACCGCTGCCGAATGTCGAACCTTAGGTATTACCTAATCCTAACACTGTTAATGATATTCAACCTAATTCTAACACTGTTGAATATCATTAACAGTGTTAGGATTAGGTAATACCTGAGGTTCGACATTCTGCGGCGGTGCTTCGGTAGATGGTGTTAGAATGTTGGAGTCGCTGGCAACTTCTACTACTTCAGCTTGATCTCCCCCTGTCGTCTGATCCTCTCCATTCATATGAAGTTCATCTTCAGTACCCTGATCTCCCCCTATCATCTGCTCTGCTTCACTTTCCTTTTCATTATCAGTTAGGTTACTACGCCTGTTCAAATTACTCGTCAAATCCTCTAGTTCCTGAAACATATCTCCAATAATAAGGAACTTTCCTTTACCATCATTATCTTTCTCCCCCTGAAGGGAAGATCCTACAAAATATGCCTCCAATTCTCGAAACGAAGCATTCAAAAAGATATACACCTTCCCCTCCACAGGATCGTAACAACGATAACCCTTTATAAAATCAACATATCCAAGAAATACACACTTTTGAGCACAATGATCCAATTTTCCTCGCTAATATTTAGGTATATGAACAAAGACAACACATCCAAAAACATGTGGTTCTAGGTTTGGCATTGCAGGGATGGTGATAAGATCATGAAGTTTTTGGAAGGGGGTCTGAAATTCAATGACCCTAGATGGTGTGCGGTTTATCAAGTAAGCAACAGATTTTAACGCTTCTCCCCAATAATTCAATGACATATTCATTCCAAAAAGAGATGCATGAACAACTTCTAACAGTAGTATATTCATTCGTTCAGCCAACCCATTTTGCTGTGGGTTATAAACATTAGAGGTTTGATGTCTAATGTCGTTATTTGTCAAGAACTTTGACATGCCATTACTAGTAAATTCTCTTCCATTATCAGATTGATACACTTGTATCCTCATTTGGAATTGGACCAAAACCATCTGATAAATTTTTTAAATACTTTAAAGACTTTACTTTTATGGGTAATTAGGGATACCCACATCATACGAGTACACTCATCAATAAAAGTCACAAAATAACGAGCTCCAAATAATTAAGGAATACGTACAGGACTTCATACATCAGAGTGAATAATATTAAAAGGTTCTGAACTTTTTTTAAAACTTGGAGAGTATGCAATACGATGACTCTTAGCGAGTTCACAAATATCACACTTAAACTCTGAAATACTACAATTTGAAAATAACGACGAATTTAATTTTTGAAGATACCCGAATGAGAGATGACCAGTCGCAGATACCATAACCACACATTAGGTTTTGCTTCTTCAATTCCTCTGACTTTATTTACCTGATGAATTCTATGTTCTCCACTATTAGTCAGGTCCAAATAGTAAAAATTGTTTTTTCTAACACCACTACCAAGAACCTGCCGAGTCACTATGCCCTAAAAAATGCATAATTGAGGCCAAAACGTCAGGGTACATGTAAGTGCAACAGTGATCCTACTGGCAGACAAGTTATTGAACTCTAGAGCATGAACAATAAGGACATAGTTTAATATTAGGGATTTAGATATGTCAGTCGAACCTTCTCCAATTACAGGAGAGGAACCACCATTTGCTGTGTATATAGAGGTTTGGGTCGAAGGTATAATGGATGATAATATGCTAGAGTCGTTTACCATGTGATCTGATCTACCAGTATCAATTAACCAAGTACTGTTCAAAGAATTTGCTACTAAAACACTACCTTTAGTTTTCATACCTGACTGGGCAATGTAAGAATTAGGGTTTGAGTTTGATGATACCATTGTTGTATCATCATTGGAACCCATTGGTCGAACTGCTACAGTGATTTTCTGGTATCTGCTACAGTAACTTCGAACTTTGCAACATAATTAAGCTTCGTGACAGTAATTCACAGCGGAATTCAATTCAATTCAATTCAAAAGAACCAGGTTCAATTATCGAACCCGCTCTTATGCCATGCTGAAACTACTACAAAGAATAAGATTCGATAAGGACTCACTTTATTATTATTCGATCATTACAATGGAAGAAGACCTTCTCCTTATATAGTTACAATTACTTGGGCGCTAAGTAAGAATATCTTATATTTAGAGAATTCTATATTTTGTATATATCATATATTAGGTATATTCTATATTCAACATATATTTTATATTCAACAAAAAACCCATCCAACAAGGGGTATGGGGTTCAATATACTCACCCCCATACCCCTCCAAAGTATGCGAAACCTGAGCTGAATGAGGAGAATCTGCATACCGCCTAGGCGCTCAATGGGTTTAGCGCCCACCAACTTTTAATTACAGCTAGCATCTCTCTCTCCCATCACAACTTCTCTCTCTAATATACCACTTCCTAGGTACTGAACCATTGAGCGTGTCAACAACTTTTTAGGAGGAAAAGGAAAGTAATGTAAGTTCTAATTACCTCACCTTCTCAATAATGTGAGGAATCTCCAAAACAACAGGTTTACTCTTTCAAACTTGGAGTACAAGTTTGATCATTTGTTGCTACTAATGTCAATCTGGTGAACATCAATCAGAGTCTCTTATTAAGACCTTGATGCCATTGCACAAAAATTCTAGAAGTGTGGTGTTTACTGGTTTTAACCCAAGTATATCCTAGCATAATCGATATAGTGGTTTTCAAATTTAACATTTCCTTTTGATATCAAAAATACTAAATCATGCAACATTTTAGAATGAATTGTTTTCTTTCCCATTCATGGATCACCCAGTTTTGAGTGTAGATTTGGGGATTTGGATAGCTAAATGAACGTCTCGGCTCCAATAATAAGTTAGTCTTCAATCCATCGGTGTACGCCGCTTAAAATATGAGTATTAGACACACGGAAGTTATGCTATAAGAATTAGGTTTTAAGGAGCACGTTTCCGCTAACCACGAGCTTGCAGATCGTTAGACGACCTTCCCACTAATAGACGAGCACGTCTTAGAGGAAGCTCTCCTAACGGCCTACTAGCCAAGAAAAAATTACTAGACTTTAAGGTCATTGAAACGACCTCCCCAATAGATGAGCACGTCTTAGTGGAAGCTCTCTTTGTAATAGTCTATTTTTGTATTGGACGAAGATAGTGCCTTACACCCTTGAAATATGGAAGGTTAGCTAAGAATTGAAAATAACTAACGCAAGATTTAGCGTAGAAAACCCTTGAATGGGATAAAAATCATGACCTCTCCTGAAGATTTTAGAAAGAGAGAGATGTTTATAGATTGCTAGCTATTACAAAGAGAGAGATAGATCTTAGAAAAGGTCTCCTCCAAGGTCTCAGAGCAGCCTCTCTTCGATGTGATCCAAAATAACTCCCCTAATCTCTAGCTCTCTGGTCCTATTTATAGGTCTTACAACATGACCGTTATTGCTTTAATGAGGAACGTTACAATATATGAGTTTGATGAGTCTTTTATGAGGTCTTTTGTAACGTCTTGCTATCTAATAATTGTTAACCTTGTAACGAATCTCTTGATGACCTTAGTTGTAACTTTAAACTGTTGGTGAAGATACAATCTCTAACGATGTTCGTATGTGTACGAACTGTTAATGGACATTTTAGTATCTTCTGCAGTGTGATGTTACTGGATGCTTCAATATCACTGAACTGCAGATGAGGAAGTCTGTATTACAATCTGTTTGCTCTCAGTCCTTGGTTGGTTATCAGTGTGGTTACTCGAGCAATGTGAGCTCAAATATCGAACTCAGTACGAGAATTAGAAATAATCCCTTACAACTGCCCCCTCTAAGCCAATAGCAGAAGAAATGTGCGTAGCGAGTGGTGTTGGTTGAGAAGTTCAGTCGTTTGGTGTTAAATACTGCATTGATGGCTTCCATTTATCTTGGAAGAATAATAGTTTTAACTGTTGGGTCTCCCAAAAGTTCTTCTTGAGATGTGTGCTTGTGATAAAGACTGTATTGAAAGTTATGGTATGCATTTAAATACCGCTGATATAAAAACTGGTGACCAATTGTTATCACTGTTCACCCTGGTTTAACCTGTCAGTTGTCTAGATTTGTATAAGTAGCAGTGATGGTGACTACTCGTCGGCAGGCTTATGAGGATAGAGTTCAGAAAATGTTTACAAGTCTGCAAACTCATTATTTTGGGGACCAATGTTTTTCTCTGCCAACTCCAATCCCTGTTCCTCCAACTTTTCATGGGATGTCGTAGGAAGAAGTGAGGAGGCAGATGATGACTATCAGCAAATGTAGCGATTCCACTATGCGGTCTTGCTTGCTGCTGACCGTCAGGTTTGTCTTCGGATAGTTGCAGAGGATGCGGTGGCGGCAGGAGATGAGAAGGCTGGGGTGTCATCTGTGAAATATTACCGATACCCCGCTAAAGATTGGGTATTGTAATAGTGGAGGTAGTCCTTCATCTTCACTGACTGCGGAGGTGGTGGGGGTTACAGAGGATTGGTGGGATTAACTTTATCTTTGTCGTTAGAGAAGATGATGTATTATAGTTCTTCTTCTGGGCCTTCCATTGCTTCTGTTTAAGTGTTGCACTGTCATTTGTAAAATAAGTTGTCTTTCGTTCTGTAAAAGAAATAGCTTTATGTAGATCTTGTAATCTCGATTTTCAAACTGTATGATATATTTCTCCTTGTAAATCGCTTGGCTTGAATAATAAATTTGAACTTATTTTATCTTGTCTTGTAAGTGTTTCAAACTTCTTGAATGAACTACTGTAGGACACTGTGTAAGAATTCTCGAACTAGTCAAAGATTGAATAGGTCGAAGACATGTAGATAACATTTTTGCTGAGTTGGACGAAGTATATCTGAACTGTGCAGATCGTGCTATATATTTGTTGCCTTGTTGAGATATATTGTTGTCATGTCTGTGAAGAGGATGAAGGCATAATATCCTTTGTGCTCTATATAAGTTCTTGTTGTGAGGGCATCATCATAGTCAATTTGAACAATTGTGATCATGGTATGGAACTTGGTTGCAGTGTCTCGAACATGCCAGAGAAAGTAGGATTGTGATCATGGTCTGGAACTTGGTCGCAGCTTCTGATGTGGTGTGTTTTGTGAGCTTCTGATAGATGTAGAGCTACGTGAGGTAGCAGTTCGAGAAATCGCGCTGGGGAAGTTTGCTAAAGAAGATGAGAGAGCTGCTAGTGGGGAAATACATCTCAGAGAACCATTTCCATGTGGTGAAGAGAACTATCCGTCTGTACTTATATGTAAGGTCGGATGATTGACCATAATAAAATGATTTGTATTTGTTGAGGTCATCTTGTCATCACTTTTCTGTATCTGTGATGATGGTCGAATGAAATATAATTGAAGCGGAATTTGTTACTGATTTTCTACTTCTGTCAGATAAAAAATAAGGTAAGTGACAGCTGTAATAGTTGTACTAAGGGTTTTGACTTGGAAATCATGCTAAAAATAGCGTAGCAGGATCGTGTAGCCACAGGAGGTTGTTGTTGCACGAAAGTGATCGTGCTACAGGATCTGTACAAATCTTCTTGGGCAGTGAGTCCTTGAATTTAATAATGGCAGAGGAGAGAGAGAGAGACGTGATAACCGAGCACATTACTCTAGAAATCATCATGAGGGCAAACAAAAAGACGTACCTGTAAGGAGAGATGATGCTGATACGTGTCTCAAAGAGCCGTCGTTTCAAAAATCCAGGGACAATATAAAATCTCGTCTTTCTCCTTCTCACAAACCATATTCAGTTGCAAAGAGAGAAAGAAGCATTTTTAGAAAGAGAAAGTCTTCCAATTTTGATCGTAGTCTATCGTTATACTGTGATCTTGCTAGGAAAACCAACGTTTTGCCGTCTGAAGTGAAGGTGGTGACCGGAAATGACGACTGCTGCTCTTCTAGTACAGGTTAGTAATTCTACTTCCACCATTTTTGTTGTTGTGAATTATGTGTTTGTTGCCCGTCATGGTAGATAGTAGTTGCATGTTTAAACTTCTTGATAGATTAATAAAGTGTTGGGTATGGCTGAGAGAGGAGGCATGTTTGATTATAAAACGCTGAATAAATTTTTCCTGTATGTGGTAGATGCGTTCCAAAAAATCGAAACCCAGTAGTAAAGTTGTAGTATCCTCCAGTAGTGAGGAATCATCATCGTCTGGTAGGACTATGGATGATTCGGAGGTGAGGGGTACTACAACCATGGATACGCCTGCTACTGTTCATTCTGGAGTGAATGAGGGATTGGAAGTGGGGGTTAAAACTGGGGAATTCTTTAAGTATCCCGCTGATGTAGACGTAGGGAAGACATTTTCTAAGTATAAGAAAGACTTAGATGGAAAATGGGGGTATTATCAGATAAAAGCAGGGTTATGGTTTAGGACTTTGGTGAGACCAGGTAGTAAGATACAACATTATCAAGTGCCTTCCCTGGATCAATGGAAGATAAATATGGGTATAGAAGATGATGTATAAATTTCTTATTACAATGGCACTGGTGCTGAGGTCGTAGAGGAAGGATTCCTTTGATTCCTGAACCAGGTTGTGTATTGGTTGAGCATCCCCCTAACTTTTTTCCAAAAAGGTGTAATGAATGCTCTAATGAGTTGCCTTGCCCAATTAAATGGCAATGCCTTTGAGATGATGAGGGTTTGTGAAGCCCTTAACAAGAAATGGAGAGATGGTGATATTGCAAGACAGTTTATTGCTGACGATGTCTTGAAGTATTATAAGTTGAAATATGTGGAAGGTCGAAAGAGTGGATACTTGTATAGTGATTCGGCAAGGCATAAATTTTTTGATTTTAAATCTGCTGGGAGACCCTGGTGCGACCATCTTGTGACGGTGAGGGGTAATTGTATGCAAGTGCATGGGGAACCGGCGCTCGAACTAAAATATAAGAATTTTAACGAGAGTAAGTGTCTTCATTCTGCCTGTAGTTCCTCTTTTAACTTTATGCGAGCTGCTAACAGATTTGGCAGAGCCTAAACTACAAGGTATTGCTGATACGTCCTGTATGTTCGACGTCGTATCTCGGGAAGGAACTGATCTGAATCAAGTGCTTGGAGAGTTAGTTATCCGTAGAGATAAAAGGCTAAACTCTATAGTTTCATAAGTTCAACGAGCTCATCAAAATCGAGCTATGGCTACTTCTGATAAAAGGTTGAAGTCTAAACCACAAGGTATTGCTGATACGTCTAGTCTGTTCGACGTCCTATCTCGGGAAGGAACTGATCTGAATCAAGTGCTTGGAGAGTTAGTAATCCGTAGAGATAAAAGGCTGAAATCTATAGTTTCAAAAGTTCAACGAGCTCATCAAAATCGAGCTATGGCTACTTCTGGTTCTGCTTTTGATGAAGTAATAGAGATTCCTGTCTGTGCTGCTGGTACTTAAAGTATACAAAATCGACGACCTAGAGGAAAAAGGTTGTTGCCCCCTCCTGAGCAAACGACGCAGGTGGGGACTGAGGTAGTGGATTCTGCTGTAAATGCGGCACCTCCTGTGAAGAAGCAGAGGCAAGAGGTGAAACCTAAACGAGCTTCTTCGAAAGAGCTCGATATCGATGTGGTGGGGCAGATGTCTCGGGAGCTGACTAAGCATGATCCAAAACGTCTGAATGCTGAAATTAAATCCAACATGTCTCAGTTAGTTATGATGTTGTTGTTTGACTATCTGTGCTTGAGAAGCGACCTGATTGATAATTCTTTTATGTTGTACTTGTGGTACAGTTTACTGTTACATGGGAATCGGCCTTGGAGGTGTTGATGGCAGGTGCTGACGACCGTGCGGAACTTGTTTGGCAGCATGATGCAGAGAGAGTTACATTGAGGGAACAGTTCAAGAAAGAGCATGCTGCATTGTCTAAGCAGTTGAAAGATTAGATGGAGAAGGAGAGAGTTAAGCAGAAGGAGTAGTTCGAGGCAAAAACTGTAATGGTGAAGAAAGAGATCAAAGATACTGCAAAGAAGACTTTTGACACTGTGTTGGCTGCTCGAAAGAGTCTGATTCAAGCATTTTCTCCTGGGGTTTGACTAAAGATGATGTCAATCTTGTTATTGTTGGGAAGTATGGTGAGATAATCTTCCCAGAGGAGGATGCCTCTCCAGTGGTTGATCGACCTTCTGAGCAGACCCCAGCTTCTCCAGTGGCTGATGCTATAACCAAGGATGTAGCAGGAGCTAATTTTTGATTATGTAGCTGTAATATTGTTTTGAGACCTGTCTGGTCGAATTTGTCATCTGTATTGATGATAGACCTATTTTTGCTGAGACTTGAAAAAATTTTGTTTGCAGTTGCTGTTGATATATGTTGTTTTGATGGTAAATGTATAATTTGCATGTATGAGGTAGTTCATTTAAGGGGAAAAGTGAGCGAGATGGAGAAGGCCTTGGGTCGAGCAAGGGATTCCATCAATCGTACGCAACAGGTACACAATAAACTTGAATATGAGAGACGTCTTCATAAGTCCAACTTTGATAACACCTTTAATGAGTTATTCGAGTTGCAATGTAGATATGGGAAGATAAAAATTAAGAGGGATGAGTTAAAGTGTCAAAGGTCGTTATTGTCTTTGACGCTTTACTTTGAGGCCGAAGTTGATAGTGAGCGGGGCTTAAAGGAGGCCTATTTAGAACTGTTAACTGAGAGAGGTGTAGTGCCAGATCCAGCTCGGGTAAAATTCTTAGCACAAGAAGCGCGCAATCATCATAGTATAGAAACAAAAAGATGTCCAGCTTGGGCTGGTGTATCCATCATTTGGGGTGGTGTAGGTCCATTGCCTGATAAGCTTGACTTTTATAGGGGCAAAGAATGATGAGGATCCTTTTCTTCAATATAAAGAAAGAAGATAGGAAGGTCCAGACATGTTTAGAAAATGATCTGAAACATGCTTGTAACGAACTGGAGCAATGTAAAGAAGATAATGCGTGTTTGGAGAGGGAAAAGGTAGAATGTAATAAGTTGTTGCAGAGTTCGGAGAAGAGAGTGAAATTATTAGAAGTGCGTTTACTAGATACGCAAGAACGTCTGCAAGTGTCCCAAACACGTTTGAAGGGATATCTTACTCTAAGGCGGGGAAAATATATTGGCATAAAAGATCATGAACGTCAGATAGTCGATGTGATCGAGTTTTATAAGGGCGAGCTCGAGAGAGTAGAGAACAAATTTAGACTTATATTTCGAGCTGTGGTAAAGATGTTGAAGTAGAGAATGAGAAAGTTGAAAATTTATGATTTGCAAAAGGTAATGAGGGTGGAGGAGCTTCACCCTCGAGACCGCAAGCTGAAGAGTCTGAGGAGGAAGAGGTTGAAGATCTGTTACCTCACATACGACATAAGACTCGTCATCAAGAGGTCGTAATCTTTGATGAACCTTTGCAAGTAGATGTGAGTAGTAGTAGGGTTCCACCATAAGTCAACTAAACTGTGGCATATAATTGTGCTTTTCATAATATAGTTAATTTGTGTATGTAGTCATAGAAATAACATCATATCTTGATGTTGTAATAAATGTTGTTGAATGATATGTCTTCCTTGCATGAATATATGTTGATAGATGTATGTCATTTGTAATTTGTTCTTCTAGGCTGAAGTCAATAAGCAGAACAAACTGGCTGCTTTATCCGCACTAAATAATGAATTGACTGCAAAGTTGTAGCAGTGTTCGTTGGAGGTTGAAAATATGACCTTTTTGAATTTAAAGTTGGAGGCGGATTTGTTGGAACTGCAAAGTCGGCTAAATGCTGTAACTGTAGAGTTGTCATGTAAGGATGCAGAGATATTGACTGTAAATAATAAAGCCAAAATGTGGAAAAAATCGTTAAAGAAGAAAAAATTGGAAACCATGGCTGCGAACCAACAAGTACTGGATCTGTCAAGTACGATTGAAAAACATATGAATGATATGTTGTATCATCAGCCGGTAGTAACAGATAATGATAATCAGCTAAAGAAGCAAGATGCTAAACTTCATAATATGCGGATCGTCTGAAACAGTTGAGGTGGGATTTGCGTGAGGCTCGAGATTCTTGTCAGAGAAAAAGTAATCATGCCAGAACTCACGAAGATGCATGTACAAAGAGAGATCAAGAGCTGAACGTAACCATCAATAAGTGTGACACACGGATTACCGATCTAGAGCAGGAAAGCAAGCCTTGGAACTATAATGTATACAAGGTAATGTGGTTTATGAGGAGCTCCATCTGAAGTACAAGGAGTTGCAAAAGTCGATGGATGCAGATAATGATAGTGAGTATTGTCAGAAATTCTGTGAGAAGTTGCTACTTATAAAGCAGGATATGGGTCAAAGTGTGCAGATAACGAAGCAGTATAAAGATTCATTGCTGAAAGAGAAAGAGTATCTGGTAGATCGATGCAAGGATCTTGGGGACGAGCTAAACAAGGTGAAGACCGAACTTGGTGAAGCTATGTTGCTGACTGCAGATAATGCTACATTGCGCATTATGGCTATGTTGCATGCTGATGTAGAGAAATTGCGGCAAGAGCGTGATTCAATCTTGGCTACTTTGACTAAACACAGTATAGAGTATGATAGGTAGCTAGTGCGGTTACATTATATAGATAATTTGATGCTGAGAGTTATAGAACTGCTGGATGCGTCTCCTGCTATAGTTGATGCTGCTATACCTTTCCCTGCCTTACTTTCATCTGGGCCTGGGGAAAGTTCGAATGTTGTAAGCTCGAAGCGTGAAAGATAGTTAAATTACTTATATTGTAATCAGACAGAGTGTAAATATGTCTTTGCTGTAGAAAAAATGTCAAATGTTGATTAGAAAAGGTTTTTTTTTTGTTATCTCCATGTATGGTCAAATTGGGTGAACCAATAAATGATCATATGGAGATATATGATTGCAGGGATGTTGTATTCTATTGTGCATAGGTCAAATTGAACAAGTCAATAATCAACCGTAAAGAGAGGTATTGAATGTTAAATAGTTGTAGAGTGTGTCTCGGCCAGGTCGAATTGATTGACTCAATAAGCGACCCTCGGGAGAGCGTGCATGCTTGAAGTACTATGTTGTAGGTCTCAGTTAGAGGTTGAATTGAGCGTATCAATAAGTGACAGTAATGAGATGTATTGATCTAGAAATAGCTGTATGACAAGTCCCAGCCAGGTCGAATTGAGCAAAGCAATAAGCAACCCTCGGGAGAGCGTGTATACTGGAAGAGCTATGTTGTAGTAATTCTCTGGTATAGACGGAGATAGGTAGAAATGCTTGAATTGAGTAGACTTGCAGGATGATGATGAAAAAGTATTTTATTGAATAATATCGAATATTACAGCATGTTTATCTTCGATACAACTTCAATCGGCAGGTATTCCACGAATTAGGTATAGGTATACCTTCATATGTACTGAGGTCGTAGGATCCTAAACCACTTGTGCCAGTTATGATAAAAGGACCTTCCCAATTGTCTGCTAACTTTCCAGCATTAGGTGTTTTGCGACGTTGTGGAATTCTCTGAGAACGAGGTCTTTAACTTTGAATTCTCGGTGTCGCACACGCTTGTTATAGGATCGGGACAAAGCAAGATAATATCTTCCCAGATTAACAATGGCTCTGTCACGTGTTTCTTTGATCAAATTCAGATTGCATGCGATCTAAAATTCGTTTTCTTCATCTGTCATCTCGTGATCATGTATTGGATGATGATATTTAGTGGGAATGATGGCTTCGGTCCCGTAGGCCAGTAAGAATAGAGTACAACTTGTTGTTGTTCTAGAAGTTGTTCGGCAGGCCTAATGTATGTGTGGTAACTCGTTCACCCAGTCCCCCTTTTTGTCGTCTAAATGCTTCATGATGCTAGCCACAATAGTTCGATTAGTAATCTCAGCTTGTCCGTTTCCTTGTGGATAATAAAGAATGGATGGGGAATGAATGGTGTTGTGCTCATTGAGGAATGTGACTATTTTGGAGCCAACGAACTGTGGTCCATTATCAATTCTGATAAGGTGCGGTCTGCCGAACCGAATAATAATGTTCTCCTAGATAAATCTAATGACTTCATATTCTCGTGTTCGGCACAGTGGGACTGCTTCTACCCATTTAGTGAAGTAATCTGTAGCGACCAACAAATGTTTTCGCTTTCCTGGTGCTGTAAGAAATTCTCCTACGAGATCGAGAGCCCATCGTCTGAATGGCCAAGTGACTAGGTTTGAGTGTAGTTCGAGTGCTGGAGGTCATATTTTAGGTCTATGCCGCTGACAAGCGTCACACTTACGAGCATATTCGATGGCACGTACTTTCATCTTGGGCCAAAACATTCCTTGAGTTAAAGCTTTGTTTACAAGAGATCGTCCTGCTGCATGGGATCCGCACATTTGTCAGATAGACAAAGGGGGTATGGACCAGTGACTGAAATTTTGTATAGAAGATTGTCCTCAATAATGTGTCTTCGAGCATTATCAATTAATCTTTGACGTTCTGTAGGATCCTCTGGAAGTGGACCGTCGAATTTATTTTGAGGTCCGATGTATGCAATGAAAGGTTGTCTCCAATTATCTTCTATCTCCTCGTTGCCCCTAATATTAATGGTGTTGGACACGATGGTATTAATGTTGGGGTTAGAAATGACGTCAATTTTTAAGTAACGAGCTTCTGATCCAAGGACACCAGCAAGGTAAGCGAGTACATCTGAATGTCTATTTTCTCCCATTGGAAAATGTTCCATAGAAATTGTCTGAAATTTGTTTATTCGTTCGACCACTGCAATAGCATAGTCGACCATTCTCCCATTGATTTGATAGACGCCTGTGTAATGGTTGATGATTAGCAATGAATCTATATAGACAGAGAGTTCTGTTATACCCAGTGTGAGTGCCATGTCCAAGCCATGAATTAATGTCTTATATTCAGCTTCATTATTGGTTGTTTCAAAATTGAGGCGAATGAATTTTTTGAGCCGATCATTGGAAGGAGTAATAAGAACAATTCCAATTCCTGATCCGGCTGGACCGACGGAGCCCTCAGTCAAAAGTTGCCAACCTTTATTTGTTACCCAATCTGACTTATCTTTGGATTGATCTGCGAGCGGTTTATCATTTTGATCAATAAAATCTTCTTCCAAATCAGGATCGCCTACTGGAAAGTCTGCTTGAATGTCTGCTACAGCTTAACCTTTTTCGGAGTGACGTGGTTTGAAATGTATATCGTGTTCCCCAAGTATGACTGACCATTGTTGAATACGTTAAGATTTTTTGCGCTTAGATAAGATTTATCGGAGTGGATAGCTCGTCAAGACATGAATAGTATAAGCTTGGAAATACTACTTCAATTTCTGTGATGTATAGACGAGAGCTAGGAAAAGCTTCTCGATCTTGGTGTATCTTATTTCAGCGGGAGTCAGAGTCTTGCTGATAAAATAGACGGGATTTTTAATCTTTTCATCGAGTCGGATAAGAACGGAGCTGAGAGATGTATCTGTGACAGCTAGGTATATTGTGAGTTCTTCTCCATCTGTTAGAGTACTCATAACTGGTGGTTTGCCCAAATAACTTTTGAGTTTGAGGAAAGCCTCTTCACATTTATCTATCCATTCGATCTCTAGATCTTTCTTTGAATTTCCTCGTGATGTACCCTATTTTAGCAGATCGAATAGAGGTCGACATCTGTCTGAAGACTTAGATACAAATCCATTTAGTGCTACAATCTTCCCGGCTAACTTTTGAACGTCCTTCTTTGTCTTTGGTGGAGGCATAGACAAGAGAGCTCGTATGCGTGATGGATCAGCTTCAATGCCTCTTTTGATAATTAGATGTCCTAAAAAATTTCCCGATTGCACTCCAAACTGGCTTTTATAAGGATTTAAACGCATCTTGTAAGACCGTAAAATCTTGAAAGTTGTTCGTAAATCAATAAGATGGTCTTCTTTCTTGAGACTCATGCAGAGCATATCGCCAATGTAGACCTCCATTGTTTTACCGAGATGATCTTTGAACATTTGTGTCATCAACCTCTGATAGGTAGCGCTGACATTTTTTAGGCCGAAAGGCATGACTTTATAGCAATATAGACCTTGTTTATTGGTGAATGCAGTCCTGTCTTGATCTTCTGGAAAGAGTGGTATCAGATTATATCCTGATGCAGCGTCCATCATAGAGAGACGTTCGTGCCCTGCTATAGAATCGAACAGATGGTTGATGATTGGAAGTGGAAAGCTGTCTTTCAGAGTGCGTCGGTTGAGATTTGTAAAATCAACGCAGACTCTGATCTTTCCATTCTTCTTTGGGACTGCGACAATGTTCGAGATCCAGTCCGGATAAATAGCTTTGTGAATAAAACCGACCTCGATAAATTTATCGATCTTTTTATTTACTTCGTCTCGCAATCTTGGTGCTAGAGTCCGTTATTTTTGTTTAACCGGTTCTGCTTTATCTTTCAACTCTAGCTTGTGACATGCCATAGCTAGATCGATCCCAGACATTTCGTGAAACGTCCATGTAAAGACGTCGTTGTTATCTGTTAGGAATTATATGAGATTTGAGCGTTCCTCCAAGTTCAAGAGAGTTCCTCTTTGAGTGCCACTGATCTCGATGTACTCTGTTGGTTTGATGCTTAGCAACTGAGGCCCTGCTAGAATTGATTGCTGTAATTGTTATGCTAGAGTTGTCGTAGCTGGTTCACCTTCGATGAAGATAGTGTTATCGCAAGATCGAGCCAATTTCTGGCTGCCTTTGATTTCATAGATCCTTCATTTCCAGTCGAATCATAATGTTGACTATATGTAGAGGGGATAGCCTTCATGTTATGCAACTATGGTCGTCCCATGAGGCCCAGATAATGGGATTTGGCATTGATGACGTAAAAAACTACGTCAAGTGTAACTGGCCCGGCTGTGATGGGCAGTGTGATTTTTCCCACGCGCTCTTCCTCAGAGCCGTTGAATCCAGAGACATTGATGTCACTCGGTTCGACCTTGTCTGCTAAGCCCATTTGGTCGATTGTGCTCTGGATTAATAGTTCGATGCTGCTGTCGGTATCTACCATCATCGTATTTAGAACTATGTTCTTCATCTTTAACATGATGACGAGAGCATCATGGTGTGGAAAGTTGACGTGACAAACATTACAGTCTTCGAAAGAAATCCCAGTTTGTCGATTACTGGATTCTGGCAGCAAACGAGCTTCTTTGTCTCCTATTGTAAGATCATGGCATTGTCCAACGCGCCTACGTTTGGATCTGTTAGAGTTGCTGACCGTCTGAGTCTCGATGAAGTACAAGTGTTTTTCTTCATTTGTTTTGTCAACTTGGATGATTGTAGTATCAGTCTTGTAACTGCCATCTTTGTAACTTTCTATGTCAACAATATACTCAAGCATTCGACCTTGCTCAAATATACTTTGGAGAAGAAATTTCAGTACGAAACACTGCTCCGTGTCATGATGTTGAATATGGTGGTGAATACAGTACGGCTTTCCTGGTATGGGTGGAATAGTATTAACATTTATGAAGAATTCATCTTTTTGTAGCAGCGGGCATAAGCTGCAAGAGTAGTTGTTAACTATGGTATGCATGGAATTGATTTCTTTCGTCCTTGGCGTGTTCGATTGTCATAGTACTTGAAGTGTTTCTTATCACCCCCATAGTCTTTACTGCTGTTATGAGTACGCTCTTCGGGATAATCATTGGTGGATTGAGTGATGTGCTGAGGTTTTGGTTTCTCAGTTGTTAGTCGCTCGAGGTCGATAAAATTGTTGACCTTCTCAATCATATCCTCTAACATCAGTGGTTTATTGAGAACCAGGTGCTCCTTGACTCATCCATCCACGAGTAGAGCATTGGTGAAAGCGGAGATTGTGATATTTTTATCGAGGTTGTCAATTTTTTGAGCTAACCCAAAAAATTTCCTGGTAAATGTCTCCAATTTTTCATCTGGTGCCTGCTTGAGGCTGAACAAAGAGTAAAGTCTCTCCTCCTTGTCTTTATTGTGCGAATAGTTTTTGACAAACAGTTCGCAAAGCTGTTCAAAAGTGAAGATAGATCCTTCATTGAGTGTGTGAAACCATCGTAGATGTTCGCCTTTTATACTGGTTGGGAAGAGACGATAGAGGATGTGGTTGGATATCGAATGCAACCCCAAAGAATCCTAAAATTCTTGAACGTGTTCCACAGGATCCCCCCCCCCTTGTATTTCTGAATCTTTGGAGTGTGAAAACTGGTAGGTACTTCCTCGTCCAGCAACTCTTATGCGAGCGGACTCTTCTGTAATTTAGTATAGTTGTTTCTTCCAGTGAGTATTTGAGCGTCAAATAGCTCCTTGATGTGTTTTTCCACCTGTTCTGGAGTTAGATGTTGTCGAGACGTGATAGCTCGTCTTGTTGCTTATCCTCCTGGTGGATTAGCTCTCCTGTTGCTTCTCTCATGCAGTCATAGACTGAAATTCGAGGTTTTTCTCTGCCTTATTCTTCTTGTTGTTGCAGATCTATTATCGCTCCAGCGGGTAATGGTGGATTGATGTGACTCCGAGGTAGAACTGGCTCTTGCAGAATTTAAGGAAGTGCTAGATTTTTGCCTCGATTTTCTAAGCGATCATGGACTGATACCCTCGAGGTTGCAGGCAGAGCGTTCCCTGGTCTCGGATTTGCTGTTAATTGATCATGAAGTGCTTTAATAGTGTTCTGCATGTTGGCGAGCTGTTTCTCTAGTTCTATTCACCGTTCGATTTCTGATTGCATAGTAGTTCGTAGGTCCGTTACTCCCTCAGCAGCGTCAGGCAGGACGTTGGGTGATTTTTCTAGATTTGCCATCATTCAAAAAATAAATATGAAAAACTGGATCGGAGAACGCTAAGTGTATGCTTCGGTTCCCACAGACGGCGCCAAATGTAATAGCCTATTTTCGTATTGGACGAAGATAGTGCCTTACACCCTTAAAATATGGAAGGCTAGCTAAGAACTAAAAATAACTAACACGAGATTTAGCGTGGAAAACCCTTGAATGGGATAAAAACCACGACCTCTCCTGAAGATTTTAGAAAAAGAGAGATGTTTATAGATTGCTAGCTATTACAAAGAGAGAGAGATAGATCTTAGAAAAGGTCTCTTCCAAGGTCTCAGAGCAGCCTCTATTCGATGTGTTCCAAAAGAACTCCCCTAATCTCTAATCTCTAGATCTTATAACATGACCGTTATTTCTTTAATAAGGAACGTTACAATATATGAGTTTGATGAGTCTTTTATGAGGTCTTTTGTAACGTCTTGCTATCTGATAATTGTTGACCTTGTAACGGATCTCTTGATGACCTTAGCTGTAACTTCAAACTGTTGGTAAAGATACGATCTCTAACGATGTTCGTATGTGTACGAACTGTTGATGGACATCTGAGTATCTTCTGCAGTGCGATGTTACTGGATGCTTCAATATCCCCGAACTGTAGATGAGGAAGTCTGTATTACCATCTTCTTGCTCTCAGTCCTTGGTTGGTTATCAGTGTGGTTACTCGAGCTATGTGAGCTCGAATATCGGACTTAGTGCGAGGATTAGAAATAAGCCCTTACACTCTTAACGACCCATGAGCCACGAATAGATCAGTTTGTAACGACAAATAGTAATAGCCCACCCATGTGGAAAAGTAAAGCCTAAGATCTCAGAGGGGTATCTTAGGGATTACACACGTCACGTAAGACTGACTGCTTCTAGGTCAGAGGCTTCTCCTATTTATAGTGGGAGAAGGCAACCTAAGAAAAAACCTTTTTTTAGAACCTTCTCCTCCATCAACGAAACCCTAGTAGTTTTAGTGGAAAAGAAGAAAGAAACCCTGAGATAGTCGAGTGGTACCCTCATCCGGTGAGACGTGTCAAACCTAAAACTACTAATTACTCACTGTCGTCCCTATAAAGATTTCAGAGACCATAATTGGCGCCATCTGTGTTTATGCGACTAAACTTTTACCAACCACGCAAAAATGATAGTTTTCACCCGAAACTAGACGCATGAGCAAGCGATGACAGAGATGCACGCTGCGCTTCTCCAATTGCAAGAATAGATGCTTACAAAAGAAGACCAGATACGACATCTCCTAATGGCTAGCGATGAGATGAGAGAAAATCTCGTTACCAGACATCAAGTACCGGCCGCATTTGAAACCATAGGAGATTCGATGCCACACGAGGAGGCACTAAACGACTAACATATAAAAACTCACGCCCATTTACCACCGTTGTATAGACCTATCTAAGGGCTCCAATACCCCGGTTTACAACCCATACCCATTTCTTCGAGGAATAGTTATACAACCCGTGGTCCATCGACCTCTACCACCACGGGCTTCTACGCAACATGCTGGTGGACCACGACCATCACTACCACGACCAACCCACCAACTTAGCCAAACTGGCCCATCACTACCTGGCCGATATACCCCACATTATTATGGCCTCCCCCCTGCCGACGGCACACCTAGGGGCCTCGTATAATTACTATCACAAGAACCCTCAAGGGTATCAACAATACAATCTTGACGACCCATCCTACCCGCCAGGATAAACAATACCAAGAAGAAAACTTCACCTACAATGAGAGGTTTAACGACCGATACCAAGGGATACTTCGGTTTGGACAACCATATGATCAATACGAAAACAGCTACCTCGACGAGTCGTCCATCTGAGGAGGACGAGGTCTACGAAAGGTCATAGGCAAAAGTGACCACCTACCTCTCACGACTGCCTCAGTAGAGGCGCTAATCAGAAATATGCAAAATAACGCCCCATTCACAAAAGAGACCCTGCACCGGATACATAACACCCCATTCACAGAGACTATAAGAAACTATGTACCGGGACAGAGATATTCTCAGCCAAAGATAAACCCCTTCACCAGGAGCCAAGACCCAGGCCAACACATCTCGAAGTTCTAGTATAACATTGACCTACAACACCAGACAGATGAGCAGATGTATCAGCTGTTCCCTTTAACCTTGTCCGACGGGGCCCTGATATGGTTTCAAAGCCTTGAACCCAACTCGATATATACTTTCGAGCGGCTCTCTCTGACATTCGTAGAAAAGTACTTGCATATCCAACAATCCAAGAAGCAACTCGCAAAGCTCTTCTCTCTCAAGCAGCTGGTTGGAGAAACAATTGATTCCTTCTTGACAAGATTCAAGAATGAGCTGACACTCATTGAGAGGGTAGATGACCCGACTGTCTGCTTAGCTTTCATGAGTGCCTGGTTACCTAGTTCAAAGCTACAGGAAGCCTTTCATATGAAACGACCCGATACGCTGGAAAGTTTATATGAAAAGGTTCTAAAATACCAAAATGTGGAAGTAGAAAACCATGTATCTGCCTCTTAAACAATCGCATTAGACAGTCTAACGAGGACTACTAAAAGAGTTGGTGGGAACTTTGCCCACCCGTGTTTCAATATTAGGTTGCAACAACGACCGTATTAGACAGTCCAACGAGGGTTACTAAAAGAATTGGTGGGAAGTTTACCCACCCATGTCTTAATGTTTGGTCGTAGCAATGACCGCATTAGATAGTCTAACGAGGACTACTGAAAGAGTTGGTGAGAATTTTTCCCACCCATGTTTCAAAGTTAGGTCATAGCAACGACTACATTAGACAGTCTAATAAGGACTACTGAAAGAGTTGGTGGGAGCTTTACCCACCCATGTTTCAATGTTAGGTCCTAGCAACGACCGCATTAGACAGTCCAACGAGGCCTACTGAAAGAGATGGTGGGATCATTACCCACCCATGTTTTACAGCCTAGGTCGTAAAAACACCCACATTAGATAGTCCAACGAGGGCTAATGATCGAGTTGGTGGGCACTCGAAACATCCATGTTTAAAAGTTAGGTCTTCGCAACGACCATATGAGATAGTCGCCCTAGACCACTACTTTAGGACCAACATACATAAACTATTAAGCGAAAACAGAGAGGCTAAAAATAAAAAAGATGAAAAAGGTTTTATTCCTAAACAAAGAATGTTTAAAATAGATAGGCAGACATAACAGTACATAGATGATAATCATAAACAACAAGGGCATGGCCTCTCTCTTCCACCATAGTCGGGCCCCTCCACCCTGGACTCCCTTACATCCTCCAGCACCATGGTCCTCAAGACAACTGTACGGCCAGGAAGGGTCTTCACTTGGTCACAGAGTATTAGATACAAGAATAAGCACTTCTGGTACGCCCTTCGTTCCCCTTCTGGAAGAGTCAAAGGATCGACGTAAGAACGCTCCAGCGACTTCCCATCCAAACCATGACTACCAAAGTACATAAGGATGTAGAAGTCCACTCATACGGAAACACGAGCTTCAAAACAAGCTTGCGACCGGGTCTGCATTGTATGAACAGACTTAATAGAAGAAGAAACTTAGAGCACAAAGTAAGCCTCAAGTAAAAACTAACTTCCCTTTTATAATTTATACGAGTGTTAAACCTAGCATTTATGGTGTTGATTACCAACACCAATTAATGCACATAGGGAAAACCAATAGCCCCCATAATCCACCCCCAAACCCAAGAAATTTCTTTTTAACTTCCTTAAAAGTAACCCCTTAAAGTTTCTGGGAACTCCCAATATAATATCGACATTAGCAACACTAGGCCGTGCTTACAGCCAAGATACTTAGTCCAATGAGGACTACCTTTTTTTTTTTTTTTTTGGAGTTTTAAATAAATTCAACAGTAGCAATGCAGGTCGTACTTACGACCAAGTTACCTAGTCCAATGAGGACTAACTAAAAATTTGTTTAGAATTTCAAGATATTTAACACTAAACCGTACGAACGTAAAAGAGATATCGTCCAACGAGGACAATCCAATATATAAGCTCAAAGACCAGCATAAAATAAAAGACGTTGTTTAACAGTTACACAAATACATATCATTTTTTAAACAACTACAACATAACTACTTCGAGCATCACGACATCTTCATAAGTAATTTCGCTACGGGGCAGAGCTCGGCTCGACAGTAGCAGCGTCCTTAGCGGCAACCTTTGCCTCTTCCTCGATAGTGATATCCCTCTCAAATCCTAGAAGAGCAGGCCCTTACCAGGTATAATAGCTGAGGTGATGCAGCTCTGGTATGTCTTGGGTTAGCCGCAAAGTAAGGAGTGGTGAAGCAAGATCCTTACCCACACGACAGCCACAAACGGTGAAAGCATAAACAACTGTGAAAGCATAAATGGTGTGGTCGTTGCCATAAGCAGTGAAATCATAAACAACTGTAACCAAGATCCTAACCCGCACTGCAGCCACAACCGTAGTACGACGAGCGCGGGGATTGTGAAGAGTCTCCGTTAGACGAGCCTTTTCCTTTTCCTTGTAGGGCGTACTCTGAACCCTCTCCTTTGGAAAGCTATCGGAGAACAATTTGCCACTACCCACGGAATGAGTCATCTCCTCCACGAAGGACAGAGAGAGTGGCTCCCTTTATTTTCCCCGTAACCCTTCCAACTCGTCGTCAATGAGGCCTTGGCACGCAGGCTTATGGCGTTTGGCATTTGGGGCATCTCCTTATTGTGGATGCTGACACATTTAAGCCCAACACTCCAACCTGGTACAAGGGGATCTGCCAGGGAGGCACCGACCGAGTTCCTCCCCTTCGAAGCAAGGAAACGAGGCTTCATCTCAACGCTTTCTACGGACTTGTACGTATGTGTACTCTGCACAAAGGTCGTATCACTTTCAGCATGACCACGTGGCTCGTTATACTTAGTACACGACCAATACTGATCTACCTCAAAATTCCCGTCATAGATATTGGTCAGCACCTGGAAATCTTTGTCCTGATTGCCCAACCAACGCATACGAGAATCTTTGTAAGTAACCCATACGAGAGTGATACCTGCGAGGAAAAGAGAAATAATGTCAGACCACATGTAAAGAAACTACAAAAGTTCTTAAATATATAAAGAGTTAGGACATACACTTCGTGTTAAAAATATTATGTTGGAGACGACGATTGGTACCATCGTCAAAATCAAACGTACCAAAAATTACCACCGGTAGGCAATTTAAATATTTTTGGCTCTCTGGACTTACAAGCTATGTAATACCAATGCCTTCACTCAGGAGCACAGGTACGCATAACCTTCCGGCTCTTCGGTTCGACACCCCCCTTCCTAACGGGGGACATCTTTGCTACACCTGTCCTCGCCTTTGCCGATTTGCATGTTTGCCGCCCCTTAGGAAGTTCCCTTGAATGAGTGCGGGTCACACAAAGAGAGGGTACGAGTTCTTCTGACGCACCTACCCCCACACCCTCATTCTCAACATCCCCAGGGAGTAAATCCTACTAACGAGGACAACGCCCCTTCTTGTATGCAACCATCACGTTAGCACAACCCACATTAAAACGGGGAGGGACCGACTGATTAATAAGATTATAACTAGTCATTACCCTGTAAATATTTTTGTTAATTTGGCATGTCGCTCGTCCGAACGAGTTCAAATATTTCTTTGTAAGGTCATCTAACGGGAATTGCAGGCCAGCATCAAACTGGCCGAAATAGTAGATGCACTGATTCGGGGCCAGCGTTTGGCAATCTGGCCAAATCCAATCATTACTACCACTCGCCCTTGCCCGTTCATTCACGTCATCCAAATATTCCATCTTTATCCAATCAGACTCATACTCAGCAAATGATGCGGGTGATCTTCGTTCACTTGGATAAGGCCAGAAGCTTTCAGAGCCTCCCCTGGCACGACCACTAATGAGTGCCGCATGGGTCAAATCTCTAGACACCCTCCTACGTGGCATAAAATTCATTCCAGCCTCGGCATTTTGGTCACGAGGGACCGAGGTGTATGCCTCGTGGTCATGACAACCCCACCCCCCAATTCGGAGGCACTACATAAGGAAGCCTCACATACGACCCTTTTGTCGTCGACTAGTCACCTAATGAGTCTATTCTTTGCAACGATCACTCTAACGTGAGGGCACACAGACTCGTGCAAGTTGATCGGTCATCCCTACACGAGTCAGGTGCAAAGATTAGACTCAACTTAAACACAAGGGAGCTGTTATTTTATACCAAGCTAGGGAACCTCAGGGACCCATCACCCCTAAGATACCTCCCGGCCGCTACGCGGCCGTCCCCTTAACTACGTTCCTAATAAAATAAAAATCGTAAGCCACCTACATACGGGCGACGTCACTACTGGCATACCAAAACTTTGTTTACCAGGACTACCAAGGAGCAAAAATATACTTACAACAATCGAAACAATAATGGAACAACATTGTAACAAGAAAACTTACCAAAAAATCAAGAACCTCAAGCGACTTGACATGGAGCACAAGCGAGAGTGAGATCCTGAACAAAAAGAATTCAACAACACAAAGAATCAAAGTGAATTTCAGTACTGGCAGATAAGAGATGAAGATGTAATGGCAGATGAGAGGTGAAGATGCAACGGAAATTTGTCAAAGAAACGTCTATCTCTATTTTATAGGCGAACACGAAAAAATGGTTTAAAATATAATAACCAGGCCCCACCATCATGATGGGACACGTCACCCCACAGTTGCGGTAGTAACCTCACACCACGTACTGTTCAGAAGCATTAATTATTGTATGTGTTCTTCCCAAGGCACAAACAGTAATGATGACGCACAACTTCCAATATAACGGTTGGAAGAGGTAGAATTCAAAAAGCGACCCCGCTCATCAACATGACAAACGCAATCATTTCGCCTCAACTCTCCTTCACTACGAGCAAGAACTGAGGGGGCGATTGTAGGAGCACGCTCCCGCTAACCACGAACTTGCAATTCGTTAGACGGCCTCCTCAGTAATAGATGAACACGTCTTAGGGGAAGCTCTCCTAACGACCTACTAGCCAAGACAAAACCACGAGACTCCAATGTCGTTGAAACGACCTCCCCAATAGACGAGCACATCTTTGTGGAAGCTTTCTTAACGACCCATGAGCCACGACAAGACCAGTTTGTAACGACAAACAATAATAGCCCTGCCCATGTGGAAAAGTAAAGCCTAAGATCCCGGAGGGGTATTTTAGGGGTTACACACGTTACCTGAGCCGGGGCACTTCTAGGTCAGAGGCTCCCCCTATAAATAGGGGGAGAAGGTGACCTAAGAAAAGATCTTTTTTCAGAACCTTCTCCTCCATCAAGGAAACCCTAGAAGTTCTAGAGGAAGAGAAAAAAGAAACCCGGAGAGAGTCGAGTGTGCCTTCCTCCGTTGAGACGTGTCAAGCATAAAACTACTAATCATTCATTGTCGTCCCGGTGAAGATCTCAGAGATCACAAGGTTCAACACCATTTAAAAAAGCATAAACTATGCCCCCATTACTATCTTCTCATCCTAAAAAGTTAAGAACAAAACCTAAAAGGATTAGGTCCCTGAGTCGGCCTAAGGGGCGGAGCAAGGGGTGTTCCAGGAGGGTCATTTGAACCCCCTCAAATATTTATAGAAGATTTCTACAACCCAATTGGTTCTTAGCCATTTTGATGGAGGAGACATCGGTTCAAGACCCATCTCCAACATAATTTTACTACTTTAAGTTCATTTTTTTATACCCACATTTTGAACCCTGGATGAAAACCCTAGCTCCGCCCCTGGTCGGCCTTGAGCATAACACTAATATATGTCTACGTTCTCGATAAAATGAATATAGCATTCGCTTTTTTGTGAGTCAAAATATCACAGCATGAATAAGAGAAAATCTGCAGCATAAGTACCATTCATAGGCAGACATTTTTAAGGATTCAACTGTCTTAGGTATAGCAAACCTAAACATAGCCTAACCATGAGAGAAAAATGATTCTCATGCAGGAACACAAATAACTTTAGCATAAACAACTTAATAACAAACCTAAACTTAGACTCGCCCACTATCTATACAAATATACAAATGAACTTGGTGATTAAATATAAGAGATTCTCTCATACAGTTTTGTTGTGGTGCCGGCCTCTTCACAGGGAAAAAAAATACAAGATGTATTTTTCGATATATTTTTCAGTTTCCTCCCAAATCTTCCAACATGTTGGAGTGAGACGTGCCAATTAAAGCGTAACTAATCGACATGGCTGTTAAAACCATGGAAAGCCACAAGAGCCTGAGGAAATTTCGTATTTGGAATAAAAATATCTTGATCACCGCAAATACGGTTGTAATGGCTACTTTTTCGGTTCGTAAATTTCGCCAATACTTTTGTAAAAGGGAATACTATTTAACCGTAAATAAAAATTGCAATACATTAGATTTTACATGGAAACTCAGTGAAGCCTGAAAAAAAAAACCACGACTTCGAGGAGGATTTGATGATCGAATCCACTATGTGTTATCTATTACACTTGCAGAAAGATTGGGTAGAGTATTACAATAAAATTTAGACATATATTCCAAAGAGCTTATGGACATGCTATGCCTGTATTTATAGGTGGATACAAGCAGCTACAAATATTTTTTCTTATCTTTATGGGTGGTGGGCGAACTTTACAGACTATGTGCAACGGCTCTATTTGACCAAGTGTAACGGCTACTTGAGGAGGGTCGAGATATGTAGATGTAGTCTTGATGTCTTCTCGAATAATTGAATACTTTCTGCAGGCTTCACCTTGTCGAATTTGAGGAATATGCTACTACAACGGCATAAAAGATACGATTTACGTGTTGCATGTCACATGATGGTCGTGGAAATGACAATAGTTTTTGATGGGCCTGATTTAAGAAAAAAAATAAAAAATTTGTCACACGTAATATATTAGAAGAACCCGAGTTCAAAATAATCGTTTACAGTTACAACTAGGTTTGAGCATGCATTGTTTCACCTTTTTTACTCACTCTAGTTACAACTTCCAAATACATAATAAAAATAAAAAACAGAATATGAGAAGGAATTGTTTACGGATCGATTTAGTTTCCTCCACCATCTCAATAGAGTTCATAACTTTCTCCCTCAGTATATAACCATTCATCTATAGTATGAGCAGTGAACTCACTTTTCTCTAATGCAAATTCAATTTGGGTTTCTATTGGTGGCTAGTGATGATGAAGATTTTTCATTTCAAAATAGAGGAGTAGGATGTGAGGGAGTTACAAGTCACGGTACTCTCCCTCCACCTTATTCGGTGCTCTCAACCACTCAATACTCAAACCTCACACTTTCTTCATTATGCTCACTCTATCAAACATGCGCAAAAAACCAACAGAGTGTAGTCTCTCTCTCAAACTAAAACCATGTATATTCTCAATTTGCCACATTTCAAGTTTACCTTTTTTTCTTGCCAGGCAAAAGCTGGGCTCATAGATGAATGTTATTTGTTTAGCTCATGGTCCACTAATCAATTAATTGGTGGTAATGAAATAAATTCAGCCACTAATCAAGCCCCAACCTTACCAACAGAGCTTAATATCCCATTACTATCTGTCCAGAATTATCCTTAAGATGAGAGATTGCCTTTTAATGGTCACCGCGCCAGCCAAGGCAGTATTTAGGCGTGAATCATCCATATGCTAATTGTAATAAATAATAACTATCTGCACCTCTCACTTCCACCCCTGACGTTCTTTTGTTAGAGTTGGAAAAACATGATGGCCATTTCTGATGTCTAATATGGTGATAGGCGTAAGATACAGGACCAGCAACTAAAAAATAACCTTTCAATCCTGCCCAATGAACTACATTACCTTAAACCAACTACAGCATGGAGTCATAGAAGAATCAAGATTACCTCAGACTAGATTTCAATTATGCAAATTGTTTTCCATAAGCGCAGTATAGTCCACGCCTTCCTTATGTTTCCCTAATCAAAATTTACCACTAGCACCCTCACCGAGGACTTCTCGCTTGAGGTATAAATCTGCAACTTTCTTTGGTATTTGACATTGTTACATTTTGTTGTTATTGGTAAATAAAAGTTGGATTTTAACGCATTTAATTGCACTTCTTCTGGGTGAGTTTGAAATCTAAAATCAAAAGTTAATCAAAATTGTATAATCAATTAAAAGCAGTTTTTCTAATAACTAAAAGCGATCAAATTTTTAACTTTGATGATTATTACTTGTGACGACCTACCAAACGCCGGCCAAATCCACCCGAGCGTTTTGAGTTCTGTCCGAATGTATTTGTTCTCTATATCCTAATATAGCAGTACGCTAAGTTTCATCGCAATCGGATTCAGTTAAGGGGGCGAAAAGGTCCAGTACGCTTCGTCTCATGTTTTAATGTTTCCTTTTGGAAATTGACTATTCACTTAGTAGCTATATTAAGGAGGAACCTTGGTCCGATCCTCCCCATGACTAAAAGAGCTTTAATGCTTGGTCATCAAGGACCCCGGCTCATGGACTATCTACAAGGGATAGTTATGAGTTCTCCTAGGCCTAGAGAATACTAGGGGACATTGCCTCGCAATGCGGGCCGGTTTTCAATTGAGGGATTCATATGGCGCCGCTATGCCCCGCGGGCTATCCGAGACGCACCGCCCCTTTCAGATGGACAATATAAATAGTTCAAGCTCGTCGCCCCTTGAGATATGAGTCCCTTATGTGGAAACCGGCATATTGAGCTACCCTGATCCGCTACAGGACAGGTGTGCTTTCCATACCTCGCGCGCGTCGCGAGTGATTACGCTGTAGGGATTATTGAGGGAACCTTCAGCGTTGTTGCCTATACCGAATACATATTCGATGACCCCTCACGAGTATCCAGGATTATCCGGATGTCGCTCTAGCATCCGTGGGTTGTATGCCACTGGCACGCCGCGCCCGTGAAGATGGCTGGTACACGCCGACCGCGAGTCTATGTACGCCGCACAGTCCCTTATTCCGCTGCACTCTGGGAACTGTAGAGGCGGTCCCGGGCTGGGCCGTGGCATTACTGATCGCAGAAAGAATCTCTATTCAGGGAGAAAAATTCCTAACTCTGTTATTCTCGACCGTTGGACTTTACAACACTTTTGAACTTTTAGGCCACAGTTTTTCTTTTGCTTGAGCTCAGGGATAAAACACTGTCGCACTAGCTGAGGGTATAAAGATAAGCATTTTTCTTCTTATTTTCTTATTTGGAGTTGTGAAATATGAACGTGCATACACTATTGTACTATTTTGATAGATACTAATTTAACGGAAACAAATCAAATAAACTAAAAATAAAATTAATCTCTCTTCATAAAAGTGAAATTTGTTACGAGTTGGGTCGGGCCCAAGGTAGGAACCCAACTGGGTTGGGGTGTCCTACTGGACTCTTAACAAGCTCATATAACATTAGGGTTTTTGGGGAAGGTTTAAGTGAGAGTATAATCTATATATTATCCAATAAAGGTGTTTTTCGTATAGACAAGTTTGCCCAAAAGAGAAAGACAAAGAGGGGCTGAGATTTAATGATAGGGCAAGATGGACGGACCAGATCTGTTTACCTATTAGAAGAGAAAGGGTACTTTAGACAAAATATGTTAAAATGGTAAGTCTAAGCCCTGAGTCTTTATCTCGTTTAATGTCATAATCGTCTTTCTCTTTGCCAACAATTTGAAGGTATAATCCCCTGTACTTCGGGTTTTGATTTAAACCCAACGATTTTAAGGTATGGTCTCAACTTCTATTCCCTATACTTTGATTTTGGTTTCTCTCTATCTTACTGTTTTCTGAGTTTCTGAATCGAACATGGGTTTCTAAATGGGTTTCAAAGTTTCTGATTTGAAGGTATTGAGTCTCAGAATAGGGGTTTCAGAGTTTCTGAATTTTTGAGTTTCTGAATTGGGGTTTCTAATAATGGTATGAATTAGGGTTTGGTTTCTAATTGGGGTTTCTGAATATATACTTCTTAGCCAGTGTTTCTTCAGTCTTTCTCTTCCTAGGCATTAGTTACTTAAGACTCTTCTCTTGCCCAATGTCTCCACTTTGTTTCTTGCGTTTCTTTTCTTAGGACTCTCCCTGGAGACATACTTTTCATACATATTCTAGATTGTTCAGTTAGTGAGTCCTATTTGTTATGCATGTTTAAATGCTGAAAAAATCGAGTATATCAAAATCATAACTTACCAGGAGAGGCACTAGGTAGAATAGAGATTGCAAAATCAAATATCCCATTTCCAAAATGTTAATCAAAACCAATAAAATCAGTTAGTTCTTCAAGAACATCTCGTAATCAAGAAATACCCAATTTTTATTTTAAGTTAAACACTTACATCCACAGGTACCAACTGAAGGAGGAAGAGAAACACCACATGCATTTAGAAGAGTAGCCACTTTGATACGGCAAATTAAAAGCTACAAATCTCTAACCCCACTCATATTTTAGTTTCATTTTACAATATTTTAGTTCATGTAGTTGTTTGATCAAATGTTCCTGAAACAAGTTTTAATTCTAGATGTCAAACTTGGTGTTTAGTTCTTGAATCCCCGAATTTGTTTATCATCTAAAGTATTGATTACAAATAAGTTGCAAAACAAGTTGCACGAAGTGTTAAAAATTCGCAGCCACAATCAACATTAACAAGTCGAAGGGGACGCCCAATTAAAGTAAATTTTATCCCTCATGTTGATAGTCCACTAGTTTCCCCAATTTTTCACATCAATAAGTCATCTAACAGTCCCACTACTCGAGTGTCTACCCTGAGTATACCTATATAAGGTAACAAATATTTAAATGATGTTTATGTAATTAAAGTAAATTTTATCCCTCATGTTGATAGTCCAGTAGTTTCTCCAATTTATCACATCAATAACTCATCTAACAGTTCTACTTCTCGAGTGTCTACCCCGAGATTGAGTATACCTATATAAGGTAACAAATATTAAAATGATGTTTTTGTATTATCATATTACATATTTAAGTATATATTATGTTAAATAAATTTGTATTGATACTATTGTATTTTTGTGATTATAACACAGGTCTTGATAAAGGGAATAAGAATGGGTTGTGTGATGGACTTAGTATAGTTAGCTATAGAGATTGCGTTGGGACGAGTCAAGCAATCGATGTATAGTATATAGTAACCAACGTATTGAGGGATGCTAGACTGCCAAATATAAGCGAAACTCATAATGGGAATGGTATTTCAGTTTCTTCAACCTATTTGACCACATTACAAGCTTGTGTTGCTGCTTTTGGACATCGTATGGGTATGTCTTTCACGTATTTCCATAGTATTACTAATGGCAATAATCGTGTTAGGTCTCAAACAATATTTGAAAGCAATATTAATTGTGTACTACCATAAAAGTTATGGACTGCATCATTTCTGTCATACATGCATAGTGTTTAATGCCGTGTCAATGAATTTGAGAGGAGAGTTTTTAGCGCGGTAATAGATCATTATGTAGCACCGAAGGCGCGTCGACGTAATCGTCGTGGCGAGCCACGGGTAGTACTAGTATAACCTTATTAAGGGTTCAGTATTTGTAACCACATATAAACACAAATAACTATCAATAATATCTATCTATTCTTCTCTCATATTATGTGTGTGTTATGATTGTTCAGTAGAATAAAATATTATCCAACACGTTATCAACACTGCGAAGAGCTAGTAGATCGAAAGGGATAAAATAGCTCTCCAAGAAGCGTTTGGATTTATTTATTTTTGCATTGTGGAGAGGTATAATTTTTTAAAAATATGTTTTTATGTATTAATTGCATGATCAATCATATAGAATATGTAGATCTGAGTATGTAAATTAATACCTACCTTTTTAAAATTATTAGACCTATATTGAGTGATTTTTACTCTTGTGAAATGGTTGTTTTCAAACTAAAATATAGATCGTTCTAGTTATCAGATTGATGGACTTATAATTTTGTTACGTAGCCTACTCTATAACGATCACGTCCATATATCACACTCTGAAAAATGTCCCTGTCGCTGGGAAAATGGCATAGAAACTGGGTAGTTTAGGGCTAAAAATCAACTATTTGGCGGCGTATTAGGTCAAGATGACGTCAGCTAGGGTTTTATTTTTTAAATTTTTTATTAAAACATCATGATGACGTCACCAGAGTTGACCTGATCCAGATCTTTTTTTTTAAATTGGACGTAGATCAGACTTAATCTACAAAATCAGACCATATTAGGGTGCTGACGTGGCAGAGATGGGCTCACAGTGACACGTGTCAAGGACATGTGGCGCAAGGACCTATATGTTGATATGGCAAAGGGACCCACCATTTTAATGTGCCAGACATGTGTCATGAACACCTAACATGCTGACATGGCAGGTGGAGCCCACCCCATGCTGATGTAGTAGACATGTGTCATGGACACGGGGAATGCTGACGTGACAGACACGTACTGTAGCAGTGACATGTGTCAAACCAGTTAAATGAGCCAAGCCGGTCAACCCAGTCCATGCCTTAACCTAGACCAAGTCAGACCGGTCTAGGCCTATTTTCGGATCGAAAATATGGGCGATTAGAATTTTTTCTGATTTTTTTGAAAACGTAAAATATGTTCCAATATGATTTTTTTTTTCTTTCGAAAAAAACGAAAAATGGATCTGAATTCAAAAAAAAAATTAGATTTATCGTAAAATTCGGAATTCCAAAAATTACGAAAAACATTCGGAAAATTCAGAATTCAATTTTTTTCGGAAGTTTGGATATCTTGAAAAAAACGGAAAAGAATTCGAAAAATTAGAAATTTTGTATTTGGCATGAAATTGTCACTGTATATTATTAGACAAGTGATAATAAAAGATACCATCATAGAAACTTTGGTACACAAGTCAAATGATAACAACTTAAAAATAAATATTATCCAAATTATAATGTTTACAAAATTAAACATCATTTCATAAACTTAAGTAAGCTGCTTTAAGACAAAAATATCACTAAATATCTATGACAACCTCTTTAGAGATAGGTGAAGAGAGAGAAAAAAACAACCACCCACTATTACGTAAACACAAAAGTCTAACCCCATGAAACCAGCTGAACACCACCTGACCATGTCTCACCCCTACCACAGCTTCAAAAGTTTTAGATATATATATATATATATTTATATATTTACCTTAAAGGGAAAATGGGAGTGAGGTTTTACTGGTGGAGAAGAGAGAGCCCTTGCAGAGAGGGAGAAGAAATGGAGGTAGACCTTGATGAAGTATGTTTTGTTTGAGGTTTCAGTTCCAACTCCCTCAAGTTGAAAGTAGGGAAGTTCAGATTAAATCGGATTGGATGTTATTCGGAATAATCATATCAGAAATTTCAAAAAATTGGAATGGCAAAAAGCTATCTAATTCCAATCAGATATTTTTTAGAAAAAAAATATCAGAAATTGGATTTTCGAAAATCGAAAATGTAAAATAGGGTTCCAAAATTGGAAAAATTGGATCGGATTTTAAAAAAAATTGAAAGTTCGGAAAAAGTTGCAGCCTTATACCGGCATAACACATGTAGATGATAATCGAGAGGCTTCATTTAACTTTGTTTCTAATGGCACCATGTGGGTTCGTTCAGAAGTAGTAGTCGACGAAGTATTCACTTTCGCTGCTACGCTCGCCATCGAGGTTGATGATCCAGAATCTAGAACCACTCACATGTACATCAATGTGGAGCTCAGCTCATTAGCTAAACGCGAAGTGTTTGGACCAATAGTCCATGGGCAAAATATCATCAAGCCTGTCAGTCATAAATGGGTATTCATACAGAAACGTAATGAACTCGGAAATATAGTACGTATAAGGCAAGACTAGTTTCCCAGGGCTTTTCTCAAAGACTTGGTATCGATTACGATGAAACCTACTATCCAGTCATGGACGCTATAACATTTCGTTACTTGATCAGTTTGTCAGTCGTTGAGAATGAGCTTGACATGTATCTTATGCATGTAGTACTGTGTATCTATATGGGAAATTAGATATGGAGATCTACATAAAGCTACCAGAAGGGTTTAAGCTTCCGGAAGCGACAATGCCAGGTATACGGAGTGCCTACGTAATAAAATTAGATAAGTCATTGTATGGTCTAAAACATCAGGGCTCATGTGGCACAATAGGCTAGCTTAATATTTGAAAGCTGAGGGTTTTGCAAATAGCCTTGTTTGCCCATGTGTTTTCATCAAGAAAATGAATACTAATTTTTGCTATTATTTTAGTATATGTAGATGATTTGAATATCATCAAAACTCCGAGGGAGATCGCGAAAGCCGCCGAATACCTTGGGAAGAAATTCAAAATAAAAGGGAAGACACAATTTTGTACTGGTCTGCAGATCGAACATCTTGGTCGCGGCATAATGGTACATCAGGCGACGTATACCGAAAAAATCATAAAATGTTTCAGTATGGATTCGACACACAATGCATGAGACGCCATATCTAGGAGTTATCGATGCTTTGCTATACTTAGGAGGGTGTACTCGACCCGATATCTCATTCACAATGAGCTGTTTGGCTCGCCATAGTTCTGCACCTACCCAAAGGCACTAAAATAGGATTAAGTATATTCTGAGATATCTCATCGGCATAAAAGACTGGGGTTTGTTCTATCCAATAAATGGTAAACGAGAAATTATAGGATACGCCGATGCAAAATACTTGTCAGATTCACATAAAGGCCGATCACAATCGGGTTATGTGTTCTTGTATGGAGATACAACGATTTTATGGAAATTAGTGAAGCAGACAATGGTTGCTACATCCTCAAACCACACAAAGATTCTTGCACTTCATAAAGCTCGCAGAGAATGTTTTTGGTTGCGGTCCATGATTAATTACATTAACGAAAGTTACGGTCTAAGTTCTATTCAAGATAAACTGACGACTCTATATGAAGATAACACAACTTGCATCATTCAAGTCAAAGGCAGATTTATCAAAGGCGACAGAACGAAGCACATTTCACCCAAATTCTTCCACATACACGAGTTAGAAAAGACAAATGAGATTGACATCGTTCAAGTCCGTTCAAAAGATAACTTAGCTGACCTATTCACAAAGGCTCTTGCACATTCTACGTTTAAGAGATTGGTACACGGAATCGGCATGAGGAGTTTACATGATTTATTATCTCAGGGAGATTGATGTTAGTGATCCAGGAGGATCTAAAGTTATTTGAAGATTTGTCAAAGTTGTTCGAACGAAGTTGAGTGTCGTTCGAACGAGTTGTCATGTTCTCTGGAATTTTGGCCCAGAGCCATATTTCGTTTGAACGAAGTTGAGTGTCGTTCGAAATACTAGGAAACTTTTCTAGGGTTTAGACCAATTAGTTGTAAAGTCATTCAAACGACTCCCTAGTTTGTTCAAAAGACTCTGGTGGTGTTTTGCTTCTCAAGCGGCGATTTGCCTCGAGATGCATTCTATTTTGTAATTTTGAGTTCCCTCTATATAAAGGGGACTTAGGTTATCTTATTTTTTTCTTATGTTAGATATGAAGAGACTTCTGAGAGAAGCCTAGGGTTTGAGAGTTTTTATTGTAATTACTTCAAGTTTAACTAATCGAATCTCTATTTTTCCAAATCTAATTAGTGTTCTTCGTTCTATTTACTAACTAAAGCTTCTCAATCGAATTGTGGATTAAGTGGTATCAGTTTTCCAATTTCGATTCTCGGGGGGTTGATTGTGGTTTATGGTCTCTACACGTGATCGTCTTAAGCAAACGAAGGAGAAGCTAGTGAGTCTGTTGAAGATCCATCGTAAACCTAATTCGAAGAAGAAGGACGATTTGGAGATGGGCGATTCTAGGGATCGACTCACGACTTTGGAAATGACAGTTTCCGCCCTAACTTCTACTGTAGGGGAGTTAGTTAAACATTGCGCTCACGAACCTCGCAAAGGCTTCCGCTTCGGGGAAACGGTAAGCCTGCTTGAAGAAGAAAGGGGTTATGAAGGGGGATGGTGACAAGCGTACTGCGGAGATCGATAGTGATTCTAGTGATGCCGAATCCGGCGAGGAGTGATCGGTTATTGGTAAGTCCACGAATCTTATGCGCAATCTTCGTATTGGTTTTAAGATTGAAATTCCGGTATTCGACGATTCGATCGATGCTGAGAATTTGGATGATTGATTAGATAGGTTAGAGACCTATTTTTCTGTTTACAAATACTCCAATGCTCAACAAATATGCTTTGCTACGTTGAAATTTGCTAGTCATGCACTCTCATGGTGGAAATCTTATCGGAAACGCCACGATATAGGAGATTTGGGTTGAAAAGAATTCAAGGTTTTAGTGCGAAAATAGTTTTATCCGATTGGGTATGAGCAAGAGAGATGGTATAAATGACATAATTTACACCAAAAGTTTGAGCAATCCATACAGGAATACACTACGGCGTTCCATAACTAAGCTTTGGTTTTGGACATCGATGTGGATGAGTATGAGGTGTTCATGAAGTACACGGGGGGTTTGTCATAGTCCATTAGGAGAGAATTGAAGCTCTTTACTGTGGCCAATATTGAGGACGCTACCGTGAAGGCAATTGCCATTGAAGGCAAGTACTTGAAGAGTGACAAAAAGGACGACAAGATCAAGTCGGGGTACAAGTCCAGTTGGAAAAACGAGTATAAGGGAGAGGCCAAAGGTGAGGGGTCTTCATCCAAGGAGTTCATTGCAATCATTATAAGGCGGGTGGTCATATTTCAGATTATTATTGGAAACTTCACCCGGAGCTTCGGCTGAAGGAGGAGAAGAGACAGAAAGAGAGATATCTACTAGCCACAGAAGTTGTTGACCTCCCGAATTTGGATAAACCGAATCCTAAGCTTACACTTATGTTTCAGCAGAATTTGGCTACCGAGGAGGAGAGTCGGGAAGAACTTTTCCATATCAGTATTAGGTGAAGAAGAGTTTAGTCAAGGTCATTATGGATCCGAGTAGTCAGAAAATTTTGATTTCTAAAATGTTGGTGAAGAAGATGGGTTTGACGACTACAACTCATCTTAAGCCGTATGGTATGGGATGGATTCAGAAAGATGTGGATGTGATGATCACGAAGCAGTATACATTTAAGTTTCCAATTTCTGAGAAGTTTATTGATGAGGTGACATGTGAGGTGGTTTCTTGGATGTGTGTCAGGTCATCTTGGGTAGCCCTTATCTTTAGGACCGAGATGCGATTCATTACCGCAGAGCTCACAAGTATCGTCTTGTGAAGAAGGGAAAGGAGTTCCATATCAATGCTTGTAAGGAGCATGCCAATACGTTAAATTTGGTAACGGTGACTTAGGTGAAGTGGTTAGTTAATAAGAGTGGCAAGTTTATGTTGTTGGCGCGACCGGTTCAGAAGGGTGCGTTGGCTCAAGTGTTGTCTCCAATGACAATGTTTTTTAGGCAATAAACCAATTTGGGGAAGTTGCAAGAGGAGGTTGTGGTACATACTGATCACAAACCGTTCCAGTTTTTAGCTACACAGTGCAAGCTACAGTAAGCTCACAAGATGAAGGGGTTGTCGTATCTCCAACAATTTCCTTTGATTATACAGTATAAGAAGGGAGTGGATAACAAATTGGTTGATAGGTTATCTCGACCCCCATTACCAACTACTTTCGCTATGTTGGTTTCTATGAAGATATAACATTTTGTTACGTTAGGATATGTTGCAGGATATAATGATCCTAAAGGGCGCAGTCTGTTTCGCTGAAGGTTGCTGTTAGGCAAGACATGTGCTCATTTTGATTTGTTCCGAGTTGGGAAGAAGGGTCAGCTACTGAGTAGGTCGAAGTGGTACAGCAGGGAATTGGGCATCGCCGCGTTCCCACATCTCTAGTTCTCGCTTGAGCAGGAGCTCAAGGCTCTTAAAAGGGAGAGCCATGATCTAGGAGGATCTAGAGTAATTTAAAGATTTGACAAAGTCGGTCGAACGAAGTTGAGTGTCGTTCGAACGAGTTATCATGTCCTCTGGAATTTTGGCCCAGAGCCATATTTCATTCGAACGACGTTGAGTGTCATTCGAACGACCTGACAACTTTTCTAGGGTTTAGACCAATTAGTCGTAAAGTCGTTCGAACGACTCTGGCGGTGTTTTGCTTCTAAAGCGTTGATTTTTCTCGAGATGCGTTCTATTTTGTAATTTTGAGTTCCCTCTATATAAAGGGGACTTAGGTTTTTTTTTTCTTTCTTATGTTAGATATGAAGAGACTTCTGAGATAAGCCTAAGGTTTGAGAGTTTTTATTGTAATTACTTCAAGTTTAAGTAATCGAATCTCTATTTTTCCAAATCTAATTAGTGTTCTTCGTTCTTTCTACTAACTAAAGTTTCTCAATCAGATTATAGATTAGTTAGGGGGAGTAATCCCATCCTAATATGGACACATGCGTGTTGTACACCTTTTTTTTTATAGTGCAAGTTTTATCCTAGGAGGTTTTACTAACTAGAGGTTTTTACAAGGCAATGTATACGTGTCCACAACCCATACAGGGCATAGGATTATACTTTTTCCTTGCGCAACTTTTTACCCAAAGGGGTTTTGCTATGCAGAGATTTTGATAAGGCAAGTCGTTCTGGTATAGAACACCCCAAGGGGGAGTGTTAGGAGTTTGGTCTGGCCTAAGGTGGGAACCCAACTGGGTTGAGGTAACCTACTTGACTCCTAACAAGCCCATATAACATTAGAGTTTATAGGGAGAGTTTGAGTGAGAGTATATAACCCTATTAAGGGTTCAATATTTATAACCACAGATAAGCACAAACAACTATCAATAATATCTTTCTACTCTTCTCTTATATTACGAGCATTTGAGGCACACGCTATTGCGTAAAATCTATGAGAGATAGAATGTGTAGTGGCATCTTGTTATTATTGGGAATATCATTGCCATGCTTATACTTTTGAGTGCCAAATTATGTATAAATCTATCTCGTTATAGTTTTATATGAAAACTAATTAGTCACCCATAAACAAAAAATAATATCATTCTTATATATTATATGTAATTGTTTAAATTTGAAAAAGCATATGATAATTGAAAATCACAAAAGATAACACCATTTAAGGGTTGTTTTCATAATCCTTGTAGTCATTCGTTTGATTTACTTGTCTCCATTGTCACTTCCAGAGTCATTGTTTTCTTCGTCTTCGTTTACTTCGTCATCATTTGAGCTATTGTGGGCATTGCATTCTTCATCACCTATCTCAATATGATCCATGTTAGCCCCCTCTACATTGTTATCTGAGGTTATAGTAATTTTGTTTGATTTATTTACTTTCTCGTGCGTAACTTTCCCTTTTTGCTGGACTGGTGGTTTCGTAACATTTTTTGTTTGTTCTTTATTGTCGATCGTTTCCTGCTGGAGAGATAGTTAAATGTGAATATTCATAACAAATACATTAATTTAGTGATCTGAATGTAAAAAAATTTAATATAGAACACATATTTTATTATTATCTGATGTTATAGTTCCTTCTTCTTTTTTTTGCCTTTTGCCCATCACACTCTTCGTCTTGGTGATATCTACATTAATTAACCTTTTTCTGCTCGAGATTATTTTTTATGGGGTTTTGGTAGGTATTTCAATTATCTCATCAGTAACCGTGGAAATGGCATTAACCCTGAAAATACTATCTGGTTTCCCGGTATTGTTGTCTGCTAGTTTTAAACCAAATACACGTTCAGTCCACATTAGTTTGCTGGATAGGTAATGTCCAACTAACTCCTCACCATGGTTCTGCAAAGTATGCAACGCTATTTTTTTATTTGGTAATAACAAATAATAATGATCATTAAACGGTAAAATATACTCTTCCAATCATAAATTCTTTACCTTTTCAAAAATTTCCTTGTTGTCTGTCACTGTTTTGTCTAGGAGTAATTGTAGTTGAGAATCGAATATTATTATTTTGATAAATCCTATTTTGTCTTGAATATCCATTTGTAGTTTGTATCTGCGAGTCAAATACAATTTAATTATAGTAATCGGTTGATTATGCTATTGTGTAAGATTTGTATACCTTGGAACTGGGCATGTAATAGTTTTTATACATCCAGGACAGTAGAAACTCTCCAGTTGTTTGGTGATCTTTCTCTTGCACTTATTACACAACTTATAGTAAAATCCATACTCGTTGTAAATTTTTGAAATGGTCGTCTCTATGTTGATAAATGTATCCTGCAGTTGTAAAAGAATTTATATTAAATTATCCGGTCCTTGCAATTAATAATTGTTTTTATGCAAATTATATTAAATCAGAAACATAATAGTTATACCTGTCGGAATAATAAACTGAGTTATCTCGTTTCCAGTAATGTGTAAGGAGCCAAAAGGAGATACTGTAATCTGACCGGAGAGAGAGGTTGCAGAAGTACTGGAACAAGAACATAAATTGTAAAAGATGGAACACCGAGTCGCGGATAATGTCACTTTCTTTAAGACGTTTCCGCACACTGCCCAACAAACAGTATAACGCTGCACGGTCGCCCCCAGGATAAAACGACAGTTTTGTGGTAATAGGTTCTCCTCTTGTAGGGAGAGAACCTTCTCGTAACTTTGCACCTCTATATTATGCTTGAAATCGCAAATTCGTGAATAGAGTGAATGAGAGAGATAGAGATGAAGAACTGTGTTCTGAGATGTAAAAAAAATATTCTAGGTTGGTTTTCTTTTATAGACCAAAAAGGAGTCGTTACGGGAGGAGACACATCATCCACAGCAGCTAGTGAGACATGTAACATCTGAGTCACAACTCAACAGATAGATCCACAACAACTATTAACGTATGAGTCAACGGCTAGTAATGGTTTGATTAAATCAAAAAACCCAAGCCCAACTCCAAAGAACTTTTCAATAAAAATAATAAGGCCCCAGAACGAATTACCAAAATCCCAAGACCCGGGTCCGAGCCGGCCTGGCCCGGCCCGGTGGGCCTCCCAAGGGAGTGTGTACATGTGTGTTGGAATAAAAGCCCACCACACACTCACATGTTCTAACTTACTCATGTCAACAACCAATGATTATGTGAGAGGATATATCTCTTTACATTCTTACTTTCTAAGCAATGCGGGACTATGTTCAAAGAACAAAAAAAATAAGCTACCCAACCAAAAGGTCATGGGTTCGAACTTCAAAAGGTTAGCTTTCAATTTTTTGAGATAAAACCCAACAATACCTTGCATGCATAATGCTCTGAGACATCATGTCTTAATTGTTCTATTGCAATTATGTTATCAATCATTGATTGATTAAAATGCTTTGCTAATGTTGTTGGCATGACTTGGATGTTTGTACCAACGCTATAAATCCGACAAGGCAGTTCAAAAGAAGTCAGTGCATGTATATCATTATTTTAACATCTTACTATTAATGTTTCATCCGAGCATAGTGGACCGGATTTTTTGCAATGTACATTGAGCTAATATTGTCTCACCAAATCAAAGGTGCAATTGTGAGATAAAGACGTAAATCACAAAATAATTTGCATAACCATGGGATTTCAGTAGCTGTGTGAGCTAGTTGTCGGTATTCAGACTCCAAGAAATTATGTTTGAATCCATGTAAATACAGTAACCTCCTTGAATCGACGGCTAATTGGACATCCAACATAATCGGTATCACTAAATGTTTGTAGATGAAAAGGTCCCAGTTTGAATAGAAAACTATTGGTGATCGCCTTCTAACAGCTTGTGCTCGTCTCGGGGTATTGAATTTAGGCAAGTGGATCCATGCTTATATGAAAAGGACGGGTTTAGAATAGACAATATTCACTGGGACAACGTTGATTGATATGTATTGTAAGTGGGGAAGCATTGAGGATGCACTTGCAGTGTTTAGTTCGATGCATGAGTAATAAGAGTGCGCGCACTTGGAATACAATATCTCTTACTACAAGAGGTTTCCATCTTAGTCACCTTTCCGATCGAGTGAAAGTGCCATCGGCTTCATCGGGGGGGGGGGGGGGGGGTCACCCTTAAGAATTTTGGAAAAAATTATAATATAATTATTATTCTTCATCCTTCTAATTCCATATAGAAGTAGTTTAATTAGTTAAGAATCTTGGCATTAATCCTATTGCCTAAGGTTCAATTCTTGGTAAGCTCTTTTAATTTTATTTTCTTTCATTTTCCATGAAGTCGGTGTTTCAATTTAAATGTAATAATGAGTTTGATTTTTAAAAAAATGCACACTCCAATTGTTAACCAAGATTGAGTTTTAATTTGACATGATGTTGAGTTTATATTTAGTACCCTAATTTTTTTTTTCCAGCAGCCGTACCTCAAATCATGGCTCTGCCCCTGGCTTTGATAATCTAACAATTGTAATTTTTGTCAGGTAACATTTGTATGGGTCCTTTGTGGTTGTAGTCACAGTGGGTTGGTTGAGAAGGAAAACTACGTTTCAGCTTAATGCATAAAAACTATGGAATTGAGCCTAAATATGAAGGATTACGGCTGCATGGTCTAATTGTTCGGACGGGCTAGACTATGGACGAAACTTTCAAATTGCTTACAGAGATGAAAATCCCACCCAATCCTATAGTCCTAAGATCTTTCCTCGGCACATGCAGGACTCACAACAATGTGAAGATGGCAGAAATGGTAACTGGTAAGCAAGAAGATTATTGACTGAACTCCCACGGAGACACAAGCTACTCATGTCAGGCAGGGTTGAACGACAAAATTAATTAAAAAATCACGAGCGAAAGTTAGAAAGAAACCAAAGGATCGAAGTTAGATCCGAAGTCCATGAGTTTTCTATGCAAGATTATTCGCATCCTATGTGGGAGAAGATAAATAATAAATTGGATGAAATGGTGGGAAATATCATAAGGGAGGATCTAGGAGAAAAAAAAGAACATAAATCCAAATCGGTGGCCTTCGGTAAAGCCACACGCTTCTCTCCATCAGCGCCTCTCTTCTTGTTGCCTCCAACCCCCGTCATTAGTCTTTGCCTAAGACTTTTATACCTTCTCAGATCTGTTGTTAACTCTTTTATGTCGGTTAATACCAAGGTCCTTCAGGATTACCTCAAGCTCAACCCCTTCTCGAGCAACAATATCTAATAGGGATTCCTTCTTCGTCACCTTCAACTGAGAACCTGTAGAACAAACACAAAAAAATTGTCAAACAACAGAACAACCTTCAGTTATAACAGTTCGATTTTATACACTATTACTTACGTTTCTTCTCAATCTTATACAAAAGTTTCATAGGTTCTTCATCTTCTATCTGAAGGCAATCACCTTTCACCCATATCACATTATCATTCCACATTCGACCTACTGAATTCAGAACTAAGAAAAGCGGTCGAGACGAGCTTGAAAAGAAGTATGCACCTCCACTTGCAGAAAAGTTTCTCACAACATAAAACTGTAAAACATCTTCAGGAGATATTCTCTTCTCCACCTTATTTTCTTTCCACAACCTATTCAAACTCTCATATACATTGATCACCTCCCACATATTCCCATTAAGTTGGGCAGGACAAACTCCTATAATATTCATTATACCTTTAACAGATTGCTAAGGGGTAAACTTAATCTATACTCCAGCTAAGACAAGTAACACAGAAAACCCTCATCCAGGTCACCCAGGACATTTTCATCAAAATACTCCAAGGAGATCATTTCATCTACCCTCTATCCATTTTCTCCTTCTCTAAATCAGGCAATAAAAAGAAATGTTCTTCCCCTAATGCTACAATTCAACCCCTGAACTGCCTACCAGCATGTTCTACAACGTTGCCCCATACTCCACCTACAAGGGCCTTGGATTTACAAAACACTCTAAACATATCGCAGTTCGGAGGGTATGATACCAATTGTCCAAGGAAATCTGAAAATTGAACGAATACTACTTCATCCTCCCTATCAGATTCTACATTATCAGACTCAGTCGAACGACCAGAGGTCGACTCTTCCTTATCAGATGATGTATCCATATCAACTACAAGTCTAAAGATGAGGTTTGATTCTATATAGATATTTCTCACGCTCGACCTACATACAGGTCCAGGTATGCTATCATTATCTTTTACAAATACATACACATAGTTACCATACATTCATACACGTATGTCATATCGTATCACTTTTTCACACATATATCAAACAGATTTTTACAAAAATACTATAAATAACAATTTTTCAAAATTTAAAAACCACAAAAACTTTCAATAAATCATTTTCACAATATCATAAATCATCTACTAACCTTCAACGTCTGAATACGAATCTGAAGCAGTGGCAAATTCTTCTTTTACAACGCTGTTATATAGCCATCATCGTGACTCAGTCTTTACAACTTTTTCTCACCTTGCTTGCTGATCACTATCGTCTAATCTCTCACGTGAATCCCTACTATTTTTTCTCTTTTCTCTTCCACTGCTCTTCAATTTTTTAGAAGTTGATAAACGTTTGAATGAGGAATATGAAACATTATTTATTGTTTTTCTCTCTAACTGCTGGCAGTTATTGGGCTTCGCACGAGCCGCTCTCAGTTTTGGAATCGAGACGTCCCTTCCATAATTAATGTCAGGCATTTTATACCTTTTAAGTAAAAACACATTCCCATCATTGCCCCCTGTCTTATATTTTTAATATATTCTTGTCTCTCCTACCCAAATCTCCCTCTGGCCTCCCCATACTCATGATGACTCACCCTTACACGCAATCGAACTTTCCTTACAATTACACAAGAGACAAAAATCAAAACTACCTACTCTTTTCTATTCTTGCTTATACTTTTATAAACTTGCTGACGTCATTTCCAAAGCTCTCTCATTTAATTTTTTTTTTATTCACAACATTTGTAACAAAAGAGGAACAAATTCAAAACACATACTACACATACATCTTTATGACAGTTATTCGACCTTATACAATTCACTTCCCCATATATAATTACACATAAAGCACCCCAAATGTCCTAGAGAGCCACACCTAATCAGTTCACCTCCAACAATCTTCACATCTACCAACTCGATCTCTTCCTTAGCAATTTGCCCCGCTGCCCTTTTTGAGCTACAAGCTCCAAAATTACTTCCCAGAATAGCTCTTCATAGAAGCGGTGTCCTAACTCAACTTCTCTCGCCCTCAATCTAAACCTTTGAACTAATGTTCGGACTTAGGCAGGTCAGAATCATAGTCTAACAAGCCAAAAATCCGCTCCCGCACCTTGGCAAGTTTTATCACCAATCGTTTCTCAAAAGCATGACGAACTCTCTCAGAATGAGTCCTCACCATATTCTCTATCTCCCCTTTACATTACATTCCACCTTCATATTTATACACTTTTTAAGATAACTTTAAATCCCCACATTCCGCATATCTTTTAAATATATTTTTCCATAACAAGAAACCTTAAAATCTTGATTGAAATTTTTTGAGCTTATATGTCCACATCGACCTCTTTTGGATTCGTCCTATCTCATTTCTTCATGTCTATCACCATATGTTCCCCAATCCAATATTTTAGGAAAAAATTTCTTGAGCTCGAACTTTCAATTTCTGCGAATTCTTTATCTTCTAAAATATTCTCCCCTCATAATTCTATCATGCATTCAGTTCGAAACAGACTTTTACACATCTATTACTTTACAAAACGCGTTTTTCACAGCTTGGTTGCTAAAATATACCTTCTAGTTCGACTTCATATATTATATTTCGCCCTCTACATATATAATATATTTCTTATAACTCAATTTCAATCATAAGAGTTAATTCTATCTATCAACACAGAGTTTGAATAAAACATTTTTATTAAGCTCGAATATCAATTACAGATACTTTACAGATAACAAATCTTTTAGGTACTTTACAGATAGCAAGTCTTCCAGTTCATTCTCCAAATCATATCAGTTTTCAGTGATATTTTACCACGAGAATCTTCTGAAGCAAAGTTGGAACTGGAAATCACTGAGCATTTGTCTTTCTTTGAGTTTGGTTGAAGTTTAGACATAGAGCCGAACTTCAAATGGAAACTAAGAAAACAGTGGACTCAGTGCTTGAACCAACTCTTCAAATAGAAGGCCTTCTTAGTATCAAACGATGATTGGGGGGTAGACTTTTATTCTCCATTTTCCTTCTCCACCACCACCGTCTCCTCCTTCATAACCCCCGCCAACGGAAAGTTGGTAGAGATTCAAGGAGTCCCATCTTAAAATCCAATCCTTCACAGAATACCGACGATACTGCCTCGCAGATACACCGGCTCCCACATCTGTCTCCTCAACCTTGTCCTCCGCAAGGATGCAGAAATACCTTAGACGTGTCTCGCCTGTCAAGACCATGTAATGAAATCTCTACATACAGTAAAAATTCTCCTCAGTTTCCGCCGCTTTGTCTTCTGACATATCGTAATACGTCGGTGGAACTGGAATAGGGATGGGCATCTCCAAAGATTGATCCCCGAAATATCTCAACTTGAATCTCTCCAATTCCATAGAAACTTTCTCTTCGTACATCATTCTCCGAGTCTTCACCATAATTACTCAGGAATTCCAAAGAATTTTTCAAACGCAGCGTTCTTTGCCAAAATTCACCGTACAAGTACTATTTATATAACCCTCATATTTAATGCGCATGTACGTTTCCAAAGCAGTCATCATTTAAAACAGAACCACTCTCAAAACTCCAAACGTCACGTACATCAATCGTTTCCATCATCATTCAATGCAGATACATCCCTCCATAAAAATAAATAAATATACCCATTTCCAAACCAGTCAAATCACCATTAAATACATCATTTATTTTTAACTTCCAACAAAACCAATACACAAGGTAATTTTTAACCAAAGCCACTCGTGCCTTCAGTTACGAGGGGGCTACTGTAGGGACCTATCCTTCAACCTAAACCAATTCGAGCTACCTCCATATCAGGTTCACGCATTTTACATGTGATATTAAACAGACAGCAGTACCACCTAGACCACAAACTGATGAAGAACATGGTTTGAGCACAACAAAAGAATACAACCAAGTCAAAGACACTTGTCTCCTACAAACTAAATAGTTACTCAGTCAACCACTACATACCTCATTATTCAGAGAATGTGCTTCAACACGATAACGAGTTGCGGGTAAGGTCTATATAAAGAAATAATTCTAGAATAGACAAGGACCAAGAAAAACTAGATTTTCTATACTCTAACACAAAAAAATTTATTTACAATATCAAGTATTTCTAGTTCGAGAGACTACTTGCAATAAGATATCAACCTCAAGTAATAAAAGTTACTATTACTAAAACCCTCAACTCGAGATCGTGTTTTTTACCTATTCAAAGGTTTTCCACGTTAAATCACCTATGTCATTTCTTGCTTTACATTGATTTTTGTCACAGGTACATAGGTGTAAGAACTAATTTTAAGCCATTTCGAGCTATGAAATTAGGCCATTACAACTATATACATATATCTCACGACATGTCCACCTGTCTTAAACGATGTAACAAAACACACTCTCTTTTTTTCTTTTCTTTTTAAGGCAAAATGATTTTTTTATTGATATAAGAAGAAAATACAAAAGAGAAAAAGAATGAGAGAAAACAACAATATCACTTTACAGTTACACGCCTCTAACAATTCCTAAGGGGGCACCTCATCTAAATTTAAAGCTTGGTAAATTTAGTACATCATCTTTAATAATAATAAGAAGAAGAAGAAGAAAAAAAAAACCCAACTTATTTGTTGGGTCTTAGCCGTCAATTCCACTAATACGAATAACGATGCATACTTTGGATGGTTTTGATGATTTACATGGTACTTTTGTACCATAGAAATGATCTGGGTTGTCCATCCCTAAATTGACGAATTGAATGGCATTTATGGGTTTTAACATTCTTCTCCCTATACAAATTCTTCTCCCTCTATAAATCAATTTTTCTTCCCTATCTTACCTCTAGAGATCAAACTTAAATCAATTCATAGAAAATGTATTATTAACTTATTATGAATCTCTTGCTATTTTTTTATTTGATTTCTTTAGAGATTACGAGTCTCTACCAATCAAATCAATCTTCAATCGATTGAGAAAAAATCTTGCTCTTGGGAAGTAGTAGTTAGTTATTGATGTTGCAGACCTACTTAATATATATTGCAGTTTACACCTTGCTCTTGGGAAGTAGTAGTTAATCATTGATGTTGCAGACTTACTCAATCTATATTGTAGTTTACGCATTGCTCTGTTGTTGTTTTACAATTGTTTTGTTGCTATTTTTTAATTTGTTCTGTTTAGAGTTTAAGGGTTTAGTCATTGATGTTGCAGACCTACTCAAGTAAGGATTGTTGTTACAAGTTCAAGTAAAGACTGTTGTTGCAGGTTTGGTTCTTTACCACTATTATCTCAATAAAGATTGATTTAGGACTATGAAAAGTTGTTTATACTTTGATTTGATTAGGATTTAAGGGGTTAGAGTTTAAGAGTTTACACATTGCTCTTGTAGAGATACTGAAGTTGTAATTGATTTACATATTGAAATTATAATTATATTGATTTACATAGGTCTTTTTTGTGCTTTGATTTGATTAGGGTTTAGATCAACGGCTATCAAGTTGAAATGGGAATGAATTTAATTGATGAGTCAGACGACACAGAGAAAATCTCAAAGCTTGAATTTGACCCAACTACGCCCTTAAATACGAACACAATAAAAATCGTGAAGAATTACACAAATAAGTACTTGGGTCGAGGCTATCCCTTCCTTGACTATGACCACATGACTTAAACTGGTATGTCCCTTGCCAACTATGCTTTGTGTAGGAACTCTAGAGCCATTTCATATTGACCCACATTTGAGTTTCCGTAATGACTTTGCATTATTTAAGATGAGGTCTTGCCTTTTGCACAATATGGAAAAATGGGGGTTGACCTTAATGTCTTAAGGAATGTTACTAAAGTTGAGCGAACCCTGAGGAGATGCCTCAATTTTTGGCAAATATTTAACTTTTGTGTAATACAGTATTCTAGGGACTGTATAATGGTCAAACAGGATTAGTTTTTGACTATGGGGGGAGAGAACAATGTTTCTGAGGGAGATAAGGATGGACCCAGTGAAGGAAGGGAAGGACTTGGAGTTAGTATGACATCTAGTGGGGCAAATGGTCTTATGGAATGAGATATGGAGTTATCTTATACTTTGGACATAAATTAAGGTTGTCGAGTCAATCTTTTGTGGATGTTGTAAAACATCAGGAACTTTCTGACTAAAGGTTTTAGGAAAAATGTAGTGTGATTAAATTGGCAGCCTTTCGAATACAGTTTAAATGGGTGTAGCTGCAAGGACAGATGTCGTCCCAAAGCAGGCAAGTGAGTAGAGAGATATGGTCTACGTTGAAGCTTGCGATTGGCTTTGTCTGGGTTTGACTCAAGATGTGCAGGAGGTCGAAATGAGGAAAACGGCTTCTCTGAAGGGAGTGGCTAGTCACAACGTATTGTCTATTTTCGAGACTTAGCCTTCGATCAAGGAGTTTTATTTAGCAAGAAAGAAAGAGCGAAAGTTGCTCGAATAATGTAAGAAGGCAATGTGCTCTGGTGGAGTGCAGTGCCTCATATTCTGGAAGTTTCCTCTTTTCTTATCTCATGGATAATGCGTGTGGCTTGCCGACACTGTTATATCTGGTTTGTACAAATATAAATGTAAAAACTGCACTTAGATATCCTTGTAAAAAGGCACTTATATAAGACTTTTCTATTTGAAATTTCTGTAAATGTATCTGCACAAGTTTAATCTCCTGTTTTTATGTGATTCATTAGAAATGAGATACGCACAGTCTATTCTTCAGGGACATTGTTATATGTATTCTCAGAAGAATATACAGATGAAACTAGAAGTGGAAATGAAAATAAAAAAACTCATGAGGCAAAGCAGATGTCTGGACCAAACTAGCCTGGAGAACAAGAAGCTTATTGATGAGAATGCAGAGGTCACTTGTTAAAACGTGTAGATTTAACTGTGGCTAAAACCTCTTATACCATGTTTCTTTTACGTTTTCTGTTTTAGACATAGTGTTGTTCCTTGTAGTCTTCGTGGTTGTAATTTTTTTTAATAAGGAACATGCTCCTTGTACTCTTGGTCTGATGTAATTAAACTTAAAACTCTTGTTGCTGCTGCTTTATTTTACTAGCAAAAAAAAAAAAGGTAGATTAGGAGGAATATATGAGAAGCCTAACTTTTCATGGGAGCACATGATTTTCAGAGACACTAAAAAAATTGGGTCAATTGGACATTTTTTTTTTTTTTTTTTTAAAGAGGAAGTTGAAGTTAGGCATAGACCCCGGGTCATTGAGCCACACTAGAATATAATCCTTCCTTGAGCAAATTCTACACTGACAAATGCTTGCAAAAAAAGCTCATGACTTGGATGTTAGAAATAGTCTATTAGGCTTGTAATCAGCTGCCATCAAAAGTTCTTCTCAATTAATTTGTTCTTGTACCAACTAGAAGACCAATCTAAAGAATCTCTCTTCAGGTTCATCAACAGAGCCAACATGGATTCTTTTGTCCTGCCTCAACAAATGGGTTAGCCTAGTTAAAAAATTAAATACCATTCCTCCAAAATTATCTCTAGAAGTCCAAAATGCATAAATCATTAGGAGAGTCTAGTATACGAGTTGATATCTTTGTAGCATTTCTGCCATTGCCAAGTAGGTGTCTTTTTGTTTATGATATAAGATATCATAAGAATGGAGTCAATAATAACTAATATTTGTCGTAACAACAAACTAATGGTATAGATATTCATTAATGTATTATAATTATAATTTATTAAATTTTTTTATAAATAATATTCAAAAAGAAAACCAGCAACATATCTATATAATCAAAATTAAGTAATATATCAAAAAATTAAACTCGACCCCAACTTTAATCTCAAAAGTAACGCGTTTCGCACGTGCGTCATTGCTCGTGAAAAAGAAAAGAACCTAGAAAGTTACACATTGTAGGCCACCAAGTAAACATAAGAGCAATAATAATGGCTATGTTGGCAAGCTGCAAGCATACATGGATTGTATAACCTAATAAGTAGAAATGTATGACAGACATACCTGGATTGTTATTGGTATCTTGATTGGGAGTAGAACATGTCCCTTGACCAGATGAGATCTACAAGGACAAAATCGTGCAACAGCGATTATGTATCCTGTCTCCCACCCTGTTTGGAGCATTGAGCAATACTTGAATACTCTTACGAACCACCATACATAACAATAAATCCCTCCTTGAAAATCTCCTTCCAACAGTCGTTTTAAAGAATGAAAAGGTACAAATAAATTCTGAAAGAACCTCGGAAGCAATTTTAAGAGAATATTTTCATAACCTAAGATTACATAAAATGCTTAATTCCTTTCAGAATTTAATGCTGCGATAGAGTTACAAATGCAGCGAATAGTCTGCCCATGTATTAAATATTACAAATGCCTAATACTTTGCCAAACTTACATGCTCGAGGAATCATGTTGTGATCCTAAAGAAGAGGATAGAATAGCCTTGGGAGGAATTTGCAAGGATTCAAGGCTTCCTTCCAACATATCCACAACTTTACTCATCGAAGGCCTGTCAAATGGGTTTATTTGAATGCACCACAAACCTACTAAAATCATCTTCTTCGTAATTTCTGCATCTGTTTCAGATGTTATTCCATGAAGCCCCAGATCCTCCTTCAATTCGATACGAGTATGGATCCAGTGTGGGAAAAAGATTTTACTAGTACGGTCCGCTAGGCCGTTAATGTTCTTTCTTCCCCCAACAATCTCAAGAACCATCATCCCAAAACTATATACGTCAGACTTGTGCGAAACTACTCCAATGTTTCTAGAAAACACTTCTGGCGCAATGTACCCAGCAGTCCCTCTTGCATCCAACATTGATACATAACTATCTTGCGTAGAACATAGTTTTGCTAACCCAAAGTCGGATATCTTTGGGCAGAAGTTTTCGTTTAACAAGATGTTATGTGGTTTTATGTCGAAGTGCACAATGCGTGTGTTGCAACCACGATGCAAGTACTCAAGTCCACGACTAACTCCAACCACAATTTCATATAGTTTTTCCCATGGAAGGCTTGAACTTGTTTCTAATGGTTTATCCTTGTAGATGAACTTTTCAAGAGAACCGTTGGACATGAATTCGTAGATAAGTGCTCTTTTAGACCCATCAAAGCAAAATCCTAGCAAGCTCACAACATTCACATGTGAAGTTCTGCTAATGCTTGCAACCTCGTTCATAAAATCTGCCCCGTCACCTTTGGACTCTCTCATCACCTTCACAGCTACTAGCCGGCCGTCGAGAAGTTTCCCCTTGAAGACACCACCAAAGCCACCTTGTCCCAGTTTATCTTTGAACGAGTCTGTCATTCTTGTAATATCTGAGTAGTGATACCTTTTTGGAGCCATGGATCCATAATTTCGTAAGAATTCCTCCACCATTTCATAATTTTTTGATTTCTTCCAAAACACAATTGAATTAACTGATGAGTACTTCCTTCTCCAACATATGCACACAAGTATAATCACAAGGATAAATCCAGAAATAGGTCCTATTACTGTAAGCAAAAGAAAGAAGAATGATTAGTTATACGACCAATAAAGATATGTTGCTTAGTATCAAGAACTAGTATAGCTCGAGAATAAATATCGGAGAGCACGAATGCAACATCTGAAGCCAGTGAGACAGGCAGGTGCCTAATGCAATCCTCCTGTTTAAGTTGCTTGAGATGTGAATAACATACCTAATGCGATAATCCTTCTCAAGTTGCGCGTCTTTTCTGTATTTCCAGCAATATAATCATCATATTAACCGATTAAAATGAAAGACCAAATGTGATTGTAATCTGTAGTTGTAATTTAGCTAATAGAATGGATGTAGTTACCTGCTGGATAACAGTAAAAATTGTCAAAGCTAGAATCGTATCCGCAACCCCCACCGAAATTGGTACAGTTGACACAGTCTGAATGATAACTACCAACATACTTCACATCAAATCCATCAGATATAATACCAAATGAGCTGCCCCACTCACGAACAGATGAGGGACGAACCGGAATGAGAATACTGCCTTGGCACTCAGAAGTGTTTTTATTTGATCCAACTGAGTCAGCCGTGACGTAAAGACTATTATAGTTGCGGGTGCCATTTGCACCATTACAATAAGATCCCCCTGAGTCATCTAAGGCATTGAAAGGGCAACCATAGAACAGAGTGTGGTTGAGAGTACCAGAAACATACTCAAAGGGACTGTAATCACCTACTGCTGTATCATTCAGGAATGCAGATGGACATTCAGAACCATAAACCAAATTCCAAACATCAGATCTTACGATTGTCATAATCTGATTGGCTTCACTGGTATTCAAAACTCTGTAAGTTTGTCCAAACCCATTGGAATTTCTGATCTCAATCTGGGTCTGGGAATCTCGGCAATTGAGTTCAAACCCAGATATTCCACAATAAGACGGACGATTATTTCCCCAAAAAGGATAGGAGTAAGCATCATCACCACACTTGAAGTTCTCGGAGCAAGTACCGCTGGAATTACACAGTTGAAGAAGTGAAAGTAGAATAGCAGCACCAACCAATAACAACAACTCAATTTGCATTCTTTTGCAACGTACAGATTTTCAAAGGAAAAGAGTTTTTATTTTATTTTATTTGGAGAATGAGGTGGATTAATATTTTTAGTAGTACAAATATCTCTATCTAGTTTCTACAAGAGTCCCCTACTAGTCTACTACAACACAGTCCACACACAATCTTGTGGAAAATTTAAAAGCCAACGAAGTTTGGAAACACCAACCAATAACAACAACCGAGATTGCATTCTTATTTCTTTCTTTGCCACAATTACGGCTCTACTGAGAGTATTTTGGGAAGTCTAATGTGCGATCCAAGCTTGGGAGCAGTGGCATTATACCTCAATGCTTTGAGATGTCCATAAATGATAATATGCTTTCGTGTTTTGCTTTCACTCGTAACAATGGTCCCTCTACATACAAAGTCTACCCCAAAAGGCTCATAGAGAGATGGAGAACTAGAGGTAAACTAAAAACCCGAAACGTTGATCTCTCTAAAAAACATAAGGGCCGGGATCATAAACATACGGATATACAAGAGCATAGAACTCTGGATAACACATCGACACATGAAAACATAATCACGGTTACCACTGGAGATGCTAAAGGGCTGAACAGAACCGGTTGGGATGACCATAAAAGGGACCTAGGGAAGGAAGGAACCCTTAGAAAGAGAAAAAGGAAGCATTGGACCCTCCTCAGGGCTCGTGGTGAATGAATAACATACCTAATGCGATAATCCTTCTCAAGTTGCGCGCTGTATTTCCAGCAATATAATCATGATATTAGACGCTTGAAATGAAAGAAAAAATGTAATTGTAGTTGTAGCTATTAAAGACTGTATAGTGAATAGTGTATACTATATATTTTACTCAGTAAGACATTTTTTGAGCTAAAGAAATCAATAGAAGATAATTATGTTACTTCCAAAATCTTGACACGGGTAAGGCACAAAAACAATCCTAGAAAATCGCCTTTAATGGTCTTGTTACTGCTAGTTTCGATCACATCTAATTGTCTTCTTACTGCAAAAATCCTAAACGTATATTTAGAAGTAAAATTTAGTTTTTTCTTAATTATTAATTGCCTTCAAAGAAACGTTGTTCTTATTTTTCTTTTATTTACGAAATGTCCAAGTTGAGCATTTATGATTCAGCTGGAATTTAGCTAATAGAATGGATGTACTTACCTGATGGATAACAATCAAAATACTCAGAGTTGGATCCGCTGGATCCGTAGTATCCGCAACTCCCACCAGAATTGGCACAATTCACACAGTCTGAATGATAACTACCAACATACTTCACATCAAATCCATTCGATATAATACGAAATGAGCTGCCCCACACACACGAAGAGATGAGGGACGAACGGGAATGAGAATAACACCTTGGCACTCAGAAGTGTTGTGATTTGACCCAACTGAGTCAGCCGTGACGTAAAGACTATTATAGGTGCGGTTTACTTGATCAATACAATAATATCCCCCAGACTCATAAGACATTGAAAGGGCAACCATAGAACAGAAACATACTCAAAGGGACTGTAATCACCTACTGCTGTATCATTCAAGAATGCAGATGGACAATCATAACCATAAACCAAATCCCAAACATCAGATCTTACGATTGTCATAATCTGATTGGCTTCACTGGTATTCAAAACTATGTAAGTTTTATAATTTATATCAATCTCGGAAATTAAGTTGGAAGCCGGGTACTCCACAATAAGGCGAACGATTATTTCCCCAAAAAGGAAACAGGTAAGTATCGTCACCACACTCGAAGCTCTTGGAACATTCACTGCTGGAATTACACAGTTGAAGAAGTGAAAGTAGAAGAGCAGCACCAACCACTAACAACAACTGAGATTGCATTCTTATTTCTTTCTTTGCCACAATTACGGCTCTATTGAGAGTATTTTGGGGAGTCTAATGTGCATGGGAGCGGTGGTGACGGAGCTACCTGAGGACTAGCGGAGTCCAATCAATGACTGATAGATTATAAAATTAATTAAAGTTTCTTCTAAGATTATTCAATTTTCTAGAGGAGAGACCCCACTGCAGCTACTCGTTTCTTTCACCAATCAATTTTATAATGCCAAATATTGAATCAACAATCACCACAAAATATATTTTTAAGACCATTTCCAATATTTGAATATTTTGGGGAGTCTAATGTGCGATGATCCAAGCGTGGGGAGCAGTGACGAAGCTACCTGAGGACTAGTGCCGGGGGAGTCTAACCAATGACTGATAGATTATAAAATTAATTTGAAGTTTCTTCTAAGATTATTCAATTTTCTAGAGGAGAGACCCCACTGCAGCTACTCCTTTCTTTCACCAATCAATTTTATAATGCCAAATATTAACTCAATAATCACAGCAAAATATATCATTATCCCCCTTCAAGGACCATTTTCAACATTTGAATATTTTGCAAAATTGTGATCATATCCTGTAAACTTTGTTGGGGACGGATTCGGGGACCCTAAAATAAGAGACCCTAAAGGAACACCAAAGCTCCATCCAAATTTCAAACACCAAACCCTTCAATTCTCTCTCACTGTCTCTATTTAGAGAATTGCATTCTTTCTTTATTCACTTTGCAACCCACATACTTCCAAAGAAAAAAAAGATTATTTGGAGAGTGAGGATGGATTAGTACCAAGGTTTTAAATAACCGTTATAGCAACCGTTATAACGTCGTTATAACGGTAACGCCCTGAGCCCGTTCCGTTATACCCCATGTTCCGTTCTAAAAAATAACACTCGTTATTTGTTGTTATAGACCGTTATTTTTTGCTATAACGGCTGTTGTTACCGTTATAACGCTACGTTATTTTTAATGTTTTTTTTCACTTATAACGAACGTTATACACCGTTATAACGAACGCTAATATTATGTTATTTACTTATCATTCATTTTCTAACTAAACTTTGAGCCATTTTTCTTAGTTGATTGGTAAAATTCATATGAAGTAGAGTTGCCTCAACTTCGAAAGTTGGCTGTAAGAATTTTAAGTCAAACATGTACTTCGTCCGGATGTGAAAGAAACTGGAGTACCTTTGATAGGATCGATCTACACAAAGATTGGAAATCGATTACTTTCAAAGAAACTCAATGATCTTGTATTTGTTCAATACAATATTCAGCTTGAAAGAAGAAGGGAAGATATACGTCGACGTTATCGTGTAGACCCCATAAGTGTGTCTGCTATTTTATTGGAAGATCCATTATGTGAATGGATTACGGGAGATGACGATGATCATTTGTTGCCAATACATGAAAAATGGCCAGAAGAGATTGAAAGAGAATTATCAGCTGAAGACCCGAAGGTCAATGAGCAGATAAGGTACTCTACTTCTGTTATTGACACAAATTTCCCAGAAAATTGCTCACAAACACCTATGTATCAAACACTAATAGAGCCGTTGCCTGAGGCGTATTTTGATTTCGATTTCAACCAAATCAATCTGGAGCAGGGCCAACCTTCAATCTACTCTGAATTTGATATCAATCAGTTCAACTCCGTTTACCAGTGAATGCAATGTCGCATTCCAGAGTAATCATTTTCTATTTGATGTTTATGTGATTTTAATGCTCTCGTGTGATATTTAATCCTTTGGTGTGATGTTTTATTTTGTCGGTGTTGTGTGGTGTGTTATTTGAATGTTGTAATAAGTAATAACTTCAATAATAATAAATATTTTAGTTTTTTATTTATTATCTTTTTAAATAATAATAATAACGTCTATAGTGCCGTTATAACGCCGTTATAAATAAAATAACGTCTATAACGGCTGTTATAATTTAAAATTAATATTTATATATAGAGAAAACAAAAACACAACCGTTATTTTAATATAACACCGTTACAGGACAAATATATTGTCATCTAGCGAAAAATAACGTAACACCGTTATAACGGTTATAACGGTAACGGCCTTGGCCCGTTACACCGTTATAACGTACCCTTTTAAACCTTGATTAGTATTAATAATATCTATTTCTAGTTTCTATAGGAGCCCACTACAACAAGTACAACATTGTCCACACACGCAACTGCAAAACTTAAACCACAGTCTTGTGGAAAATTTGAAAGGTAACCAAGTTTGGAAGCACTCTGCTCTTGATCATTGACTCTCCCATACCCCTTTTTATACTGCAAGTACATAACAACAACATCAAAATGTGGCTGGAGGATACCATCAAGTGACCGACTCTATTATTGATCCCCTTTTGCTATGTTACTGGAAAGTGAAACAGAAATGAGAAATGTTTATTATTTTCTTTACATGATTCGGTATGATTCTCAATCCTTTTACTATGGCCAAGTTCCTATTTTATGTTAATAGCTAGTTCATCGATCATCTCGGGCATGGCAACGTCAATCAATTTACTGCATATCTTGATGCATAAAGTAAACAATGAGAAAATATTATTAACATTTAACTAAAATGAAATATTGGATTATTTTCTTGTTTTATGAGATGATAACTCAATCTTAAACGAGGCCAAATAAATTGTCGTTGGTCGGATTTAATGGGAAGTGTGAAAACACGTCTTCTCAAAAGTACTTGTTCATTTGCGTTGTATAAGATATTTGCTCTTGCTGAAAGGTCGATGCTTTTAAGGAAAGGTATGGGGTGATCGAAATGCCTTCAGGCTTCAGTTGGTTTCCTCCACACTTAGATATTATGCATAACCTAATAGTTTAAGGAATACATATCAACTAAAAATGTTACCGTCGATGTTAGTTTGAATTCCATAGGTGATTTCTTTGTCAATAAAACAAAACATTAGATGTAATATCATCATCATCACAGTACATGATGTGCATACCAACCTAATACTTTGAGTCATTTCGCACATATACATCGCTTCCCGAGAATTGGCCTTCCAGGAATTTGTAATATATATTAGAGAAAATTTGTTCTTGCCCCCCATTATTCCAGTCGAATTCGCACTTGCCCCCCACCGTTGGCACAAATTTGAGCATGGACCCCAAATGGCCTTTGATCGCTATTTGGCTACAATTGACTGGTTAAAAAAACTTGAAGTACCAAAAATACCCCCACGTGTAAATCACGTGAACTAAGCAACCGATAACCATTTTCTCTCACTCACCTTCTCGTAGAGCATCTATAGTCTACTCTTCAAATATTAGCCACCAAATTTGGCTTTATTGGCTAATAAAAGTCATATATTGGAAATGGTCTTAAAGATACCCAAAATCTACCCAAAATCTACTCTTCAACTTTTCCATAAAATCCTTAATTTTTGGGTAGATTTTGTTTCATTAAATTTAGTTTGAAGAGTGAAAAAAATAGTCAAATTTGATAAACAAATATAACTTTAGGCAATTTAACTTTAATTTAAAGAGTCGGATGTAGGTGTTTTATAAATATTTGGCTCTCCATAAAATCCCCTAATTAAACTTGTCTCCATTACTCTTTCTGATTCACTCTTTGTCTCTCTAACTCTTAACCCTCCAACATTGTTGACCCTAACTTGAACATCGTTGGAGCACATCAATCATCTCTCTCTCTTACTGAGTGTAATATCTTCCTCTATTTTCGACACATCATCACCGTCTATCTCATGCAACAATCTCATCAACAAGACTCTCGATGGTGTATCAGTTGTTAAATCAGTTCGGTCCAAACTGTTACCACCAGGGCCAATAGTTTCCCATTTTTAGGTTGCTTAAAAATGACGTTCAGCCGCATCTACTATACCCAAGTTCATGCCTCAGGAGATGTCGTCGGGATCTGACATACATTAACACAACATCTTCGTCTTCATCTTCTTCTTCCCTTATACTCATGTTTAAAGAAGCCATTGAACCCCATGGAGTCCCAACACCACAACCTGATGCCATCCCTTTTAATCTTAACCATTGCTTTATACTTTCCCATATCCCACCTTTCTCTACGTAACCCATTCTCTATCTATCTCTTGAGACTCTGTATTACTTTGTAAACACCGAAAGAAACAAAATTAGAAACAATTCAACAAAAATAGATGAAAGGGTAACAAATTGGGAAGATTTGAAGAGTACCCATGTGATTATAATCGAAAATAATTACTCTTGTCTAATTCTTGAAGAACAAAGTGTTGGTTCTTGAGAGAAGAACACCATTACATAACAAACCACGAAATCTAAAATTGAGAGAAACCCATTAGAGATATTAAGAAATCATTAAAGGGTATGATAAATATTCTCTTATGGATGATCAAAACAAGCAAAAATTTGGGATTGGTGTTAGAGCAAGAGAGAGACGAAGTAGAGAATTTTTTGAACTTGGGAAATCTAAAGTGGGTAACCGATAACCTGGGTATTATGGCAATTGAGTTCAAACCTGGTCACTCCACAACCAGACGGACGATTATTTCCCCAAAAAAGGAAACGAGCAAGCATAATCACCACACTTGAAGCTCTCGGAGCAAGTACCGCTGGAATTACACAGTTGAAGAAGTGAAAGGAGAAGAGCAGCACCAACCAATAACAACAACTGAGATTGCATTCTTATTTCTTTCTTTGCCACAAATACTGAAAGTATTTTGGGGAGTCTAATGTGCGTGGGGAGCGGTGATGACGGAGCTACCTGAGGACTAGCGGGGGGGGGTCCAATCAATGACTGATAGATTATAAAATTAATTTAAAGTTTCTTCTAAGATTATTCAATTTTCTAGAGGAGAGACCCCACTGCAGCTACTCGTTTCTTTCACCAATCAATTTTATAATGCCAAATATTGACTCAACAATCACCACAAAATATATCCTTATCTCCTTTCGAAAATTATGAGAATAAATACTAGTTTTTATCATCTTTACAAAATTAGACCCAGGGAATAATAAATTTTAAAATCGATAATGGCAAGAGGAAACTCATATTTGCCCTACTAAAGTTTCAACATTACAGCAGACAACCACCTATTTTTGGGCTCCACACGTACAAATGTCACATTCGTCCTAATAAAAATTTGTAAAAAATTCTTTAACTCATTTAAAACTATTATATCAAGCCACGTGTACGATGAAGACCGACATTATCACCATCTCATGAACTACTTGTCATTTGTTGTAGTACATTTTGTCCTACCTTTGAATATATATATTATTTATAAGAAGACAGACTTTTTCACCAATTCTGTTAATATTTCTCATCGTTTAAGGTTACGTATCACCTGCGGTTCACAGGAGTTCGTCTAATTTTGGAGCCAAAAGCGATCATGATTCATCGAAGAGTTTCTTCTTCTTACTCAACCGCAAAAATAGTCCTGATTATTTGTCACAAACCGTCTGTGCGACTGCTGCCTACTAAGTGTTTGATTGAAGACTGGTACTCTACTCCTTGGGCATGGAGGAAATGATGGTACTCATAACTCTTGTAGATGGTACTCTATTGTACTCAACTCGTGGAACAAACGATGGTAAATCGTCTGCGCGGCTGCGGAAAATTAAAATATGTTATTTATTTAGTTAAACTCTGGCATTTTTTGAGACGTCTATGTATTTTTAACAGACTGTTATCATATTTGTTATATAACTTTCTCATTTGTTCAGCCTTCTTTGTTATTTGTTTTATACAATTTTGCCATTTGTTCCGAAAATATAAACTGCTTGAATATTAAAATAGGTTTCTAGGCCGTGGGCTCTACAGGTAAGGCAACATGTAAGACCGTGGGCTCCACTAGTTCGAATGCCACTTCATAATTAATAATAATAATTTAAATCATTTAAAAATATTATTATCACTTCACGTGTTAAAATTTAATCGTTCATCGATCTACATGTGTCCTTACTATTTCGAGACGTGTAAGGCAGACCATGTCACCATTACATACATTTCTTGTCATTTGTTGAAACCAATTTGTCATGCGTTTAAACATCAGTTATATTGGTTCATGCAGACTTTGTCACCATCAGTTGTATTATTTGGCATTTATTTATTGTTCTCCAGGGTTAGGTAAATAGTATGATCACACGAGTACGTTTAGCTTTTGGCGCCAAAAGCCATTCCTATTCCTCAAACACTTTCTTCTTGCACGACCACTGCAAAACCGCAAAAATCATCCCGTTTCAACAAATCGTGTGTGTGATTGACGAGCGTAAAAACCATTCTAGTCGTACAAGCCGTGTAAGGATACGAGTAAGCCCCTTCATCACACTTGAAGCTCTCGGAGCAAGTACCATTGGAATTACACAGTTGAAGAAGTGAAAGTAGAAGAGTAGTACCAACCAATAACAGCAACTCAATTTGCATTCTTTTTTCTTTCTTTGACACAATTACGGCTCTACTAAGAGTATTTTGGGGAGTCTAATGTGCGATCCAAGCGTGGGAGCGGTGGTGACGGACCTACCTGAGGACTAGTGGGGGGGGGGGGGGGGGGGGGGGGGGTTGGAGAGACCCCACTGTAGCTACTCGTTTCTTTCACCAATCAATTTTATAAGGCCAAATATTGACTCAACAATCACCACAAAATATCCTTATCCCCTTTCAAGGACCATTTCCAATATTTGAATATTTTGCAAAATTGGGGTGGTCATATTCTGTAAACTTTGTTGGGGACGGATTCGGGAGTGTGAAAA